>BOPP01000150.1:698449-717114 GCA_017312745.1 Gryllus bimaculatus | reverse complement strand
TTATTATTATTATTATTATTATTATTATTATTATTATTATATCGTACCATGGTTTAAATATTCGAGGATAAATCTATAAGTATCTACGCTCAATGTTTATAATTGATAATATCAGAGCCAAATTTATAATGAGATCTTTTCTCAACATAGATAGCTTGATTTGCAATCCATGTATTTCATCATAATATTCGATTTCTGATACTTTCAAAAAAAGGATTTTTGATTGAGCCATGTTTGCATTGCTTCCTGTCGGTCGGAGCCAAATCTTATGCTTCTCAAAGCATCTTCAAAGGGGCAATTAGGCGTGTCGAGATCGGATGAGTATCCAGGTTGCACAGACGTCGGGATAACGATCCTGAAGAGATTGACCGGTGTCACGTGGATGCAACAAAACAATGTCTTTCGATAATCCATCCGCGTTTTTACATACAGAACCTGACTAAGATGCGCATGGTCTGCCACTTCATCCATAGTCACTCATCGGTTATTCAGAATTATGGCAGGACTTTCTCAATACTGTGACCAGTAATGGATGAGGCAGGACATCAGGCTTATCTTGCATGCTTGATTGACTGGTTTTAATGTTTTATTCCACTAGTATACTTTTTGTCAAGACGAAAAATTGCATCCATATTGTTCGGAAAGTCAATTTTAGCTCTTGGTATATATTCACACCACAAGAATCGAAAGTGTTATTTTTTATGCAAATAGAGAGTGGTGCAGCTCTATTCATGTCACAGCAACTCAAAGGGAACATTAGTTGATAACGTTGAAACTTACTGTACGAAAAGTGAATGATGTTATCTTAAGGCTGTTCCAAGCTGTGTAGATAACTTATACTTCGATTTATTTAGAACTTCATTTAACAGATCATCAGATGTTACGATGTCATCCAATCAGGAGCTTACACAGCTTTAAGTTGAAAATTTTCCTTCTTCAATTTAGAATTTTTGAACTACTTGGAACATCAGTGTACATTGTACTTGTTTCATAATACATTTAATAAGTATTAAGATTTTCATTAACACGCATTGATATAATATTGAATTAATGAAATTGAATTAATGAAATAAATATTAATTAGTTGTGAATTTGCATCTGTAGCTTCATTGATCCAAATTATATGCCGATAGAGACAGAGTTGCGACACAAGCTAGTTAACGGAGGATAGCTGATATATTAATAATTTCGATAGTTTTCTCTGATCTTGCTCATCAAGATGTCGGAGAAGTCCCGAAACACTGGGTCAAGAACAGTGTTATCAACTGCGCCGCATTGTATTTAAATTTGGTGCCTAACCTCAAATAAACAATTGACACTCCTTGGCACAAATACGGGCTAAGATCGTGCATTTCAAACATCGCGAATTTAAAATCATGGTATTTTTTTGCTCCAAAAACCCTCAAACCTCAATGCAGAAATAATAAGAAACCTAAGGAATGTTTATTTGTAAAATAGTACTTCGAAGCGTTGCTAACAGGGCGCAGATCTGTCCACACGAACCGGAGCTCTAAAAGATTCCCAAAAAATATAAAATTCATGAGAAGAAATAATTCATAATTCAGAATAAGAGTTCGCTTGCCTTATTGAATCACGAGCAGAACCTCACTGATTGCCCAACACCACATAGACGAATGACGAAGACAAAGGCATTAATTTGACTAACTACAAACAGCAACAGCATTATAGTTTCCTCCGAACACCGACAAAAAACTCCCCTTTTCTCCCCTTCTTTTCTTCCTTTCCAATTCTCACTTCTTCCTTTTAATGTATTCCATTCCCCCTGTCCACCAAAAGCCCTCAATAAAATAGCCGGTCAACACCCAAAACCTACCTCACTTTGCTTCGAAATCCACGTCTTGTATGGGGGATGGGAGTAAAAGGACCCCGCACACACAAGCACCAAAAACCACAAATCCGGAACGAAGAGCTCCATCTTAGAGCAGGCGTTCTATAAAGAACCAATTCCTCCTTCTTTTTCTTCTCTTCTTCTTCTTCTTCTCCTTCATCTCCCTGATTGCCTATCGTCTCGCATACGGTGCAGAAGGCATTTTCGCATTGTACGGAGCTATTGATTATTATTTGAATCTCAGGGCATTATTGAAAATCCTTAGCGGCGACATGAATTGTACTCAGTCCGCTGATCGTGGATCCCAGCTGCCATATGTCATGCGGATATTTAGTAAAAATGTGGAGATAATTGAAGACAGGTTACACATAATATCGTTCTTGAAGAATTTAGTGTTGGCCGACATATCCAAATGCCGGCATGTATTGGCAGCCTAATTGTTCTATTTTCAGGAGCTTGATGCTGTTTGTAATGCTACAGAGAAAATCAGCACTTTTTTGATGATTTTCTCTCTCTTGAGAGAAAAACTGGGAAATAATTATCACTAGTGGGACTCGGCAGCAAAGTTTGCGTACTTTTTTTACAACATTGTTTTAAAAATAAAAATTGTTTGAAACTGGTTCCCAATTTTGAATGTTTCTGACAACTCATGCTGTGGAGGTCGAGCACCCTCACAAAATATAATAGAAAAATTGAGTAGAATGTCCAAATTATTGATATATTTTTTAATTAGGCAAAAGAAACATGACGTCTCCCTTTAGGAACCCGAAAATCTGATTTTAAGGGCATAGTTAGAAACGTTACGGATAATACACGACGGTAACGTGTGTTGCAGTGCAACAAGTGCTGTGGGTTGCATTTACGCATGCTTTATTCAAATATAAAATACGATAACAAGCTAAAGAAGATTTTTTCACCACTTTTAATAGAGCAATGTCTCTTTCTGCCTATCTCATTTCTCGCTCCCTCTCACTCTCTCTCGCTCTCTCGCTTGCTCTCTCTCCCTTGCTCTCTCGCTCCCTCTTTCACCCCCTCTATCGCGCTCCTTCCCTTGCTCCCTCTCTCGCTCCCTCCTTCGCTCCCTCTCTTCACACCCTCTCTCACTCCCTCTCTCGCTCCCTCTGTCGCTCCCTCTGTCGCTCCCTCTCTCGCTCCTTCCCTCGCTCCCTCTCTCACTCCATCTCTCGCTCTCTCTCTCCATCAATCGCTCCCTCTCTCGCTCCCTTTCTCGCTCCCCTCTCTCTCTATCTCAACAGGTAATGTAATATTAGTATTTGTAACGGAAAGACCTGTGGCCTCTGCTTGTACCTCGCTGCAGAGACGTGTCCAGTGGTGCCTCTGAAATCGCCCCAGTGTGTGGCCAGTCTGCCGGTGGAAGGGCGGGGGCGCGTTGAGTTGAGAGTGTAATCGCTCGCCCGTCCCCTCAGCGGTGGACCGCCGCCCAGACCGAAGGGGCTGTGCTCGCACCCCAGCAGACGAATTCACTATCCAGCAACTGAGCAACCGATCCGCGCCCACTCTTCGTCATCTTCTTCTTCTTTGGGCCCTAGTTGGCGGCTGGTGGAGGGGGCTGGCCCCATTTCCTGTACGCTGCTGTGGGTACCGCTGGACTCGGGACGTTGAGCAGGACTTGCTTCCAATTCTGGCGATTTGGGGTAGGTCCCTGACATCCCTGATGATGAGACGGCGACTTTTCAGATCTTCTTCCATATTATTGAGCCAGGTTTTCTTTGAGGCCTTACGCAGTATCTTCCACTGAGTTGGTCTTTGTTGCCAGAGACGTTGGTGCAGCTATCGCATGGTGCTCATTCGATAGACATGACCAAACTTTCTTGAGCTAGTTTTTCTTTGGATCTTCTACTGGGTTGGTTGTTGTTGCCAGAGGAGTTAGTGCGGTAGTCGGGTGGTGCTCATTCGACAGACTTGACAGAACCATTGCAATCGCCGGTTTTTAATAAGTTATTCCATGGGTGCCTGATTGTCGCATCTTATACGAATGACTTCATTTCGAACACTGTCGCGGATGGAAATTCCCAATATCTGATATTGGCATTGTATTTGGAAAAAATCGAGATTTATAGAGGAGTGTCCGAAAGAGGCGGAGTTAGGTCTTGAGCGAGATATTCTCCTTCTTCCTTATGCACAATTTGAGCGAGGCGAACACTGCTTCTGACTGTCCACTTCTGCTGCGGGTATCTGTTGAGGCCTTATAGATATACGTTGACCTATGAATCATCAGCTGTACCTATGAATCATTGCCGTACGCTACACACTATAAGCGCATCACGTTACTCTAGTTCGTTTTGCAGTTTCGTTACTTCTCGTTTACACATAAGACCGACACGGAATGTGTACCGTTCTTTAAATAGATATACTCGAAATGAGTGTGTGTGCGCCCGCGTGTGTATTGGCGTATGCATGTGTATTTTTCCGCACGCTTTCTACCCGGTGCGCAAGGCGATGGTAGCTCTAAGATTCTAAAAGTACAAGTGACCACAGCAGCACGAAACAAATGTTTATATAAAGTAGATGTTCATTGAATCTCATTCGTTTATATTCTTGGGAAAAATTTGTGAAAATACAGATTAAATGGTCAAATTTAATTCATGCACATTGAATTTACTACAACTAGTACATTATCATTAAACTAATCTGGTGCGTATCTTTGAGGGTACACGGCAAGGATTCCGAGTTCATTACAAATTCTCTAATTTTTTTGCGTTCTTATGTCCATGTTATTCAGTAAACCTGTTGTGAAAATGTTAAACTGAATGTTGGTAGAAAAGCAAACATAAATTGGGAAGTCAGCACACAATCGCACAGCGTCTGGTGCGTAGTTTGCGCATGCGCTCTGATGGCTTTCCCCCACCGCCCTGCGCTTCATCCCCGAATATGACGAGTCGTCCCTGAACTAGGACTTCTATGACCTGAAAGCATTATTGTGTGCTTGTACTTAGACGAAACTATTTTTTGTTTATTTTCTGTATTTTGTAGACGAAACTATTTTTTTTGTTTTATATTTAGAATTGAGGAGCTGGTAAACAGTACCAGTTGAGTTGTTAAATAGCCAGACAAGGTTTTTCAAGAGAACATAACCCCCGGCACATTGGCTTTATGTGATTGTTCCTTGACAGTGCGCAGCATGCGTAGGTGAGTTGTAGTGGAAAGAATTTCTCTTCTCTTTGTTTATTTCTTTGTTAGTTAGTTAATGTCTTATTTTACGTGGTGAGATTCAGGCCATCAGACTCGCTCTTCCGTCTGAGCACGCTAATTTCTCTTAGCTCCTCTCACCATCTCACGGAGAAAGAAGATATCTCGGGCGATGCAACAGGCGATTTTAATTTAGCTCAGAGACTTCTTTTAGGGCTGAGGATCGAATACAACCAGCAAATCTACTACATGGGACCGCCGACGTAACTTCCCCTCCGAAGGAAGGGGTACGAAGATTTTTTTCTCCCTTAAAACCCACGGCTTCGATCGGGTTGAACCAATAAACTTGGGTACAACAGCCCGATAGGTTAATCGTTAACCACCGAACATGCAACCTTCCCCCCGAGGCCCGTACGAACCGATCTCAGTGGGAGAACAACGAGGTCCCTCACTACTGCAGGATTCACCGCCCATTTCTAACGAAGGCGGACCGTCATGCTGAAATAATACTATACGATCGTTGCGTCGGGAGCCGGACTGCGGGGCGGTGCGCCTCGTGGGCGGGGGCGGGGTCGGAGGTCGCGTTCTCCGGAGCCAATTCCGCAAGTTTAATATCGGAGCGAGACCGTCTCTGCGGCTCACCGCAGAGTTACTAGCGCTTCCCCCGCGCTGCGACTGACCGCCCCCCACCACGCCGCGCCCACCACCGCGCTGCCCCGCCCGCCCGCCCGCCCCCGCCGCCTCGCCGCCCGCCCCGCCCCGCCCCGCCCGCGCCCGCCCGCCCCTCCCCGCCCGCCGCCGCCCCTGCCCGCCGCTACGCCCCGCCCGCCCCGCCCGCCCGCCCCGCCCCGCCCCCGCCACGCTACGGGCCGCAGCCACGGCGCCCCGCCGGCCCGCACGCTAGGCCAGCCACCGCCCGCCGCCCGCGCCATTCCGCTTCCTGTGGCACTCGCCAGGCGGCGGGCGCGGCCCAGCGAATTGCAGGCGCCCCGCCTGGACTCTCCTCCCACCCCTCGGAAATACTGCCGGGTCCGCGCGCGGTTTTATTTCTTTTTGATCGCGACGTCGGCGGGGAGGGGGGCGCGGTTAAGGGAGACACGCCAGATTTCCACCCCCTTTCCCTGCTCTCCTTCCGCGCGGGAGGGTACTTGTCGTTGGAGCCAACTGGATTTTTTTTACCCCGTGAGGTTAATGCGTATTCGATGTTCTAGCTGGGGGATTGAAATATTCTGAAGATGTTCTTTAATTACTTTTCTAAACTACGAAATTGAGGAGATATTTTGCCTTGATGTTTGCAATGTGTTCAATTGCCCTATTGTCGATAAGTGTTTTCGAAAACAATGTGTGACGATCGCTCCAAAATTACTAGCAATTTGTGATTTTACTGAATTAAAGCATGATGCCAAATTGAAATGACTGATTATGATTACATTAAAATGATTAAATAGTATTACATATTCATATGGTAATCATGATGTCTGAATTCTTTATCTAAGGTTTGAGAAGAATACTATTTTCTAATCAAACTAGTGATGCTATGTTAGAACATACTTTCTCGGATTATTCCCAACTTTTGCAATTTTCGAAAATTCAAAGAAGTCAGTGAAAGTGAGACTTCCGCCATTCTTTTAAGCCCCTACTTTCATACTTCCATCAGTGGAAAACATTTGAAGAAAAATATGGAGAGAAATTGTGAGAGTTTTAAAATAATTTGCATTAAATTCCAACAGACATTCGTTGAAAACTACTTTTTTTTCAAAATAATATTTTAGTACAGATTTTGTTTAAGGCAAAAATCTCCATCTTCAAATGTGTAGTTTTGCGATGTTATCTTTTTGAAATTTTCGAAAATTGAGATAGTTTGCCGGAAATGGTAGTGTAATATTTTTTATATAGGGATTTATACAGCCTACAGCCGATTATCCTTTACATCCCGATGGGACGCATATTTGACCATGAACTAGACACCAACATACTTGCGTGCTCCTCCGATCTGAGGTCAGCAGAACGCGAAACACATACATGAGAGAAAAGGACAATGCCGTAGGCGGGATTCGAATACGATACCTTTCGGATCGAAGCGGGAATCGGTAGACGCTCTTAGCAAATCCGTGTTTGTCACATATTAGGAGAAAATTTCAAGAAAAATTTGGAATCGTTTTTGAGAAATTAATTGTTTAAAAATTGCCTACATATCCCGCAAAATTATCCGAAAACAACTCGTATTTCCGAAAAATCATTCCTGATCTTATTTTAAGATCTGTCTTTGAGGAACATGTCTTGTGGTATAGGAAGACACTGAAAAAATTTAGAACTTTTGTAATTTTTAAAAAATCGGGGATTTTAGCAATAATCTGATCTGTACCAAACGTCTTTTACACTACCCGAGAACAAAGTAATACATTGTTCACATTACATAAACTATGTATATCACGTTGCACTTATATTTTTGATTTGTCTTTATATACTTGTTAGCTGCTTTGTGCGTCACCACAGCACATAAGCTTAATTTATGTTGATTGTTGAATGTTGCTTGACAGTAAATTACTCATTGTAGAATCACGTTGATGAATAATAAAATAAAACTGGTTCACGCGATTGGTCAGAAACAAATTAGTTGTGCCAACGTTTCGAAATATTTAATATCTTCATCAGGACTAGAATATAAAAACAAAAGAACAGAGCATGAGGACAACAAACGTTTCAATAAATTGACGTATTAGTTAATAAACACTACACAAAACAACAAAAGACGTTTATAAACTAAGACAAATATTTGCCAACAAACATTTGTCTTAGTTTATAAACGTCTTTTGTTGTTTTGTGTAGTGTTAATTGATTAATAAGTCAATTTAATGAAATGTTTGTTGCTCTCATGCTGTGTTCTTTTGATTTTATACTGTAAAAATGTACTGATGAAAAAATTAAATATTTTGAAACGTTGGCACAACTAATTGCTTCTTTATCCACACTGACCAATCCCGTGAACCAGTTTTATTTTCATAAAATTACTAATTGATCAATGACATTCTCTACCAAAAACTACGAAATAGCAACAGAAGTCGGTCCGGATGACCGAGATCGCTAAGGCAGTAGTGCCGTAATGATCTCGAACCGAAGGAACGTAGGTTCGAGTCCCGCCTCGGACATTGTTGTATTGAGTTCGTCCTTTCACCCCTATCATCATCATATCGTGTCATCCTCACAGTTACCATACCGTTACACGCAATAGTGGTCGCTAATGATCTAGAAGTTGATACGACCTTAAATAACAACAGAAAAATAGCAACAGGAACTTCGCAGACACGGAAAAACCACTCAGACTCTCAGGGACTGGACGAACACTAATGGAATACGTAAATCGTGAATTCGAGCTTCTACATGTGCTGATAGACGATGTGCAAAGAGAGGGTTGGAGGGGTGAATGGCGAATCAGGTATATCATAGTTCCACCAGTTCCGACGTTCGTCCCACAGCCCAAACTCTTACTCTATACAAAACGGTGTCCCGCACGCTCCGACACCGTTTGTTTTCCACCCCAGTTTTTCAGAGTTAATAATTATTTTGAACGTAAAGTTTGGCGGAGTAGCGACACGCATCCAGTTTGCGGAGTTGCCTCCGTGTTGCGCGACAAATTCGCACGACACAAAACACAGGCGCATTTTACCGCCCCGCGCGGTGTCCCCGGGGCCCCACAATTAGCAGAGGGCGGTTGTCGCAACCTGCATGTTAATTAATGTTGACGCCCCTCGGATGGGACCCCTCCCCCTCCCCTGCCTCGCCCCCACCCCTCCCCTTCCCAACCCTCTGCGCTCGGGGGCAATGAGTGGCTGTTTTTCTCAAGGGGCGGAGTGGGCGCGAAACAACACTCCAAACTATTTGATTAACCCTTTTTTTATCGGGTGTGACCTATCTATTCAGATATATTTAACCGTTTTGGGTTGTTTTTAATGAAAACTTCTCTCATTTAAATCAATAACGCTCGAATATCTGCACGATAATTAATTTTATTAATTTGATTTCATTATGAAACTGGCAGAAGTCTGTTTTTAGCCCGCAATGTGAGAGCTACATTATAATAATAAATTAGATAACTCCTGAGAATACAAAACAGAATATAACAGAATTATCGCATTTCAAAATAGTTTTTGTGACTGCTAGTATAAGAATTACGGACATACAGTGTCGTAAATAATAAGGGAAATAAAAACGTAGTCTTTACAGTGAATATTTACTTGAATGTTTGAATGATATATGGGATGTGTTGGACCTAGCAAGAATCTTTCAAAAGATTTTGTATATCGATATGGGACTTGCGTCCAATTGTAGGTTAGGGAGGGACGTAAACGGATTTATTTTCTTCTTTGTAATTTCCTATTATGGAGATACTGCCATAGTTTTTAATTTTTTTAAATTTATGGGCATATTTTTTCTAATTTTAGCCTTTTAAAATTCTGACCAAGAGTAATATAAATATACTGTTTGTGCTATATAATTTCTTAGAAAGCAAATTTTGTAACAATGCATAGGTTTTTTTCTCAATAGCTATGTGATACAAGCGATTGAATAAAAATTCTAGAGAAGAAAACCACAATTAAACCTACAAATCTTCATATTCGACACTCCATTGTGCAGTAATATGCGACACTAAACGTGGTAGAAAATCAGTTTTTAAGCCCTTATGCTGAAAGTAAATGCCCTTATTTACATCACATTACATTTATTACTTATTTCTTCAGCTGAAACATAATGTATCATTTATTGCAATGTTTGAATAGTAAATGTATTCTCGCACACATGTCTACATTAGTCGTCAACATTCGTTTGACCTCGTGAAGTGAGTTTGACCTCAGAATTCGTGAGATCAGAGACAATCCAACGAAATATGATCCACAAGAGGGCGAGAAACAGCGAGAGAAACAGAGAAAGAGGGAAAGAGAGAGAGAGGGAGGGAGGGGGGAGAGAGAGGAGAGAGAGGGAAAAAGGAAGAGAGAGAGAAAGAGAGAGAAAGAGGAAGAGAGAGAAGAGAGAGAAAAGAGGGAGAGAGAGAGGGAGAGAGGGGAGAGAGGAGGGACGAGAGAGGAGAGAGAGGAGAGAGAAGGTGAGAGAAGAGGGAGGAAGAGGGAGAGGGGGAGAGAGAGGAGGGAGAGAGAGAGGGCAGGAGAGGTCATGCCGATCGTGTTAATTTGGAGAGAGTAGGGGGAGCGAGAGAGAGAATGAATTGCTACGCCAGTACTTAATGCTCTTTCGACCTCCCTTAGAACGTGAAATACAGAATGCCTTAGTCATGCACTTAAAGGTCAAGAA
Source organism: Gryllus bimaculatus (assembly GCA_017312745.1). Taxonomy (NCBI): domain Eukaryota; kingdom Metazoa; phylum Arthropoda; class Insecta; order Orthoptera; family Gryllidae; genus Gryllus; species Gryllus bimaculatus. The sequence continues at coordinate 706,808 of BOPP01000150.1, read as the reverse complement.
GGAGTCGAAGGTGAATAATTCTAAGCGAATGAACATATGGTGGAAATTGCTTATAACGAATTTACTTGCCGACCATTATTTGTCCCTGATTGGTAGGGCTACTGTTTGTCACATTGTGGTTTGAAGCAGTCAAAGAAATGTGCACCTGCCGAAATGTCCTTATATCTCATGAAAGTTTACTTGATTTAATGTATGAATCTCGTGTCAGTTTTATTCGCACATTTTGGGTAATGTGATTCAATGCGGCTAATCTGCTAGTGAGGCAAATTCTCGTTTTATTGGTAAAATAAACACTACTACACAAGTAATGGTTCATCGAGACATTTCCTAGAAACTGATCTTCAATATGGTCTACTTTCGTGCTGCCGTTCTAATGAAGTAAATACATAATATATTGAAGAGAGAAAGGAAAAATGTTAAGCGTCTTTCTGTGTTATTATGAGTTTTTGTATTCCAAAATTGTTTTTAAATTTTCCTTACAATATATAATTGAGCTTGTTTGCTTAACTTTGCTCTCAAAACATCTACATTAGATAAATTATTAATAACTATTTTCTGGATTTTATATTCACCCATTGTGTGTGTGAGTAATGTTTATAGTGAAGATTCGTTTGATACGTTATATTTAATGGTCATTGAAGGTCTTTATTAACTACCATTAGTGCTTACTACAACTGCGTAGCAATCAAACATTTATTCACCTGATATCTATATTCCTGTCGTCTCCTCCCGATATTTTTTGTCAAACATAGGGAGCTGCTAGGTTCGCGTAAGAACAGTACAAACAGGTACAGAACAAATTTTAGCTATTGATCAAGTTTACTTTCTATCTTGTAAAAGACAATTTATATATGATATCTGTATTACTGTCGTCTCTCCATATTTTTCGTCAAATATAGGGAGCTACTAGGTCCTAATAGGGATAAGAACAATACAAACAGGTGAAGAACAAATTTTAGCTATTTTTCTACTTTTCTTCCTATCTTGTAAAAGACAATTTGTATATGTTATCTCTATTATATTTCTATTCCAGTCATCTCTTCATATTTTTCGTCAAATATATGCCGCTAGGCCCTAATAGGGCAAGAACAATACAAACAGGTACAGAACAAATTGTGGCTCAAGTTATCTTCCTATCTTGTACAAGACAATTGGTATATGTTATCTCTATTATATCTCTATTTCTGTCATCTCTTCATATTTTTTGTCAAATATATGCCGCTGGGCCCTAATAGGGAAAGAACAGTAAAAACAGGTACAGAATAAACTGTAGCTATTGCTCAAGTTTTCTTCCTATCTTGTAAACTACAATTTACGCTTCGTCTTGTTTCAAAGGACCTCCACTGTCAGTGCGAGGAGCGTCGCCCCTTTGCGGAGCAGCCGAAGCCGAGCGACTGCTGCCTGAGACTCGAGTGCCCCGAGGGCCGGAGAAGTGCACCTCGCCATGGAAATGGAGTGTTTCTTCCAGCGATCAGCTCCACCTCGGCCCCACGCGCCGGCGGCGGCCGACGTGAAAAACCGCCGCCTCCGCCTCCGCCGCCGTCAGCGCCAGCGTCGCCCCTCCAGCGGGGGATTTATGGGGCCATCGGAGGCGAATCTGGGCGCCGCGATATCCGCCAGCCATCCGTCAGGGGGCGCTGGCGTCGAGGGCCGCCCACGCCCGACGTCGCTCGCTTCGCGGCTCGCCGAACTCACGCCCTCCTGCCTTCCTACCACCTCTCTCCTCGCTTCTCCCCTCCTCTCCTCTCCTCTCTCGTTTCCTCTTTTCTCTCCTCTAGTCTTGCTTCCTCTCCTCTCCTCTTTTCACTCACAATTCTCTCCTCTCCTCACCTCTTCCCACTTGTCCCCTTCCTTTCCTTTTCCATCTCCTCCCCCTCCTCACTTCTCTTTACCTCTTCTCTCCCTTCTCTTCCCCCTCACTTTTCCTTTCCTCTGTTCTCTGCTGTCCTCGCGCTCCTCACCTCTCTCGTTTCGTCTTTTCCCACCTCTTCATTACTTCCTCTCTCCTCTCGTCTTTCTTCCTCTCCTGTCCTCTTTTCACCCACACTTACCTCCTACCTTCTCCTCCCCTTCCTCACTTCACTTCTCTTTACCTCTTCTCTCCCTTATCTTCCCCTCATCTCTCTTTTCCCCTGTTCTCTCCTCTCCTCGGGTTCCTCACATGTCTCGTTTCCTCCCTTCTTTTATCTCTTCCCCTTCTCTATCTTCTTTCCTCTTTCTTCGCCTTTTTACTCCTCTTTCCACTTTCTTACTCTTTTCTCTCCTCTTTTCGCTCACACTTCTCTCCTTTCCTCACCTATCTCTTCTCCCCTTTCATTCCTCTCCTCCTCTCTCCTCTTCTCTCCCCTCTCCTCCCACTGATCCTCTCTCCTCTTATCTCCTCTCTTCCACACAACTCTCCTTCCCCTGTTTTCTTATTTTCTTTCTTCTTTTCTCTCCTCTTCCCTCTTTCTTACTCTTTCCTGTCATCTTTTCACCCGCATTTCTCTACTCTCTTCTTCTTCCTCCTCCTCTTCCTTTCCTCTCCTCTCCCCCTCACTTCACCTCAATTCTCCTTTCCTCTTCTCTCCCCTCTCCACCCACCGCTCTGCTCTCTTCGTCTCTCCTCCGTTTCCCTCAACTTTCCTCTCCCTTCGCCTGTTTTCTCATGTTCTTTCCTCTCTTTTTTCCACTCTTTCGCGCCCAGGAGCCTGCCCCTGTCTCAAGCATAACGCGTCGGGCAAAGAGGCAACTCTTTTATTCAACAAACTTCTCCCGACCCTGAGGAGCGAAGTGGAGACTGAATGGGGAAATGGATGCGGAGCGTGGCCTCTTCAAGGTGAGGCGTTGGCATCGAGCGACGGAGCGAGGAGGAAGATACGGCAACGACCCACCAGCGCTGTCGGATTCTAGGATTATCATCTAGGAAGGAGAATGGTTCGCCTAGTAAAAATAACCTAAAAGCACTCGCAAAAAGTTATAAAGTGATCCTCTAATTCACGACTAAAGATGTTATGAGTCGGTTCAATATAAAATCTACTCCAGGTTGCAACCTGCTTCCTATGGAGCAGAACTAGGGACTGTCGGTGCATCTACAATACTTTGCGTAAAATGTGAGGTGTTTCAAATAAAGCAAAGTACTTCCCAATCTTTTGAATGGCCTAGGAATTTAACCATGTTCTTAAACAAATTTTGCGGAACAAATTCCAGAGTTCCGATAACTATGACCGATAACTTCCGACCTGTGCTGTTACGCCCCACATTCGGCAGATCTCGATTTCCGAACTCTTGACTCAACTGGAAAACACACATTACACTAAAAAACAAGCAAAAATAAAGATAGTTCAACTAAAACCCTTTATCAACTTTAAAGCTGCATATCCTTAACAAATGCTGTTACACATTACAAAGCCACTGTCAGACTGTAATGCTGTACGCATGTTCTATATGGACCAACGCATCAATTCCTAACATTAATAAACTTCAATTTGCACAAAACATGTTCCGCAAATTAGCAAAACATGCACAGTAGTTCATTTCAAACATCCAACTTCATAAACAGCTAAATATATCACCGATTATAAATCATATCCTATCCTTTCCAATAACTTTTACTAGTCTAAACTAAATACAACAAACCAAGCACTGCCTTCTCAACACAAATTAAAAAATGATTCTTTCAAAGCATTTCTAATTTTTCCCCATTAGTTGTTCATAGTAGAGTCTCTTGTATTTTCCTATACCGTGAGCATTTTGTGAATGTAAGATCAGTACACAAGTTAAATCGTAAGCCATCACAACACATGAAATAGTCCTATGATACTGAACTGTTTAGGTAATTATCCAACATACATGAAATATATTATTTGTGAGATACGTTCATACGTTGTCATGAGTTGTCAGATACGTTCAACGTTGGCTTCCAGTATGAAACTATTTTAACATTTAAAACACTGTTCTAAAAATTACGCAATATTTTCACTGGTCCTAATAGTTTTAAATAATATTATTTTTATTATTACGTAATAATATACATATATAATTTTCATTAATAAATTATTATAATTATTATTTGATTATTATTTAACTCCACAGTCTACAAAACGTTCGAAAATGACGGAGCAGGCTACAAACCTGAAGTGTGTTTTCTTAAAGTTAGTTATAAACGAACATAATTTCTTGGATTCAGCATTTGGTTAATCACTTTTATCAACAAACAATATCGAACCTCATTTCAGCGTCTCATGTTAATGAGCAGTGCAAATATCGCTTCGTTCCTTTGCTTTGCCCAGAGCTACGCGCGTGACAATGTCAAGCTTGCTACTGCAGGTCCTCCCAGCCGGATCCGGGCATTTATAATTTGAACGTGCGATTTATCAAACGCACCGCAATCAAGCGGTCTCAACATGCTATTAATATACGAACAATGCGAATCCGGCACTATTGTTCCCTGTCGTGGGTGACATTAAATTTATTAATGATTAATTGTTGAAGTCGGTAAATTCTCGAATTATAACAACGACCACTTGTTTTCAGTAAAACTGCAAACATTTCGTAATATACACGATGTATGTTTCATGAGATGGCAAAAGTCACTTTCATATTAACGTAATTTGTACAAATATCTAATACGTGAAGATTATTGACAGATCAAACATTAGGTTTGCCAAGATCGTTAAGGCAGTTGTGTCGTAGCAATCTCGAATTGAAGGATCGCGGGTTCGAGATCCGTCTCGGGCATGATCGTATTTGTGTTCGTTCTTTCAACCACCTATCATCACCGTATCATGTCTTCTTCATAGTTACAATAACGTTAAATCCAATAGTGGTCACTAATGAGTTAGTTTTTTTGTTATTTAAGGTCGCATCAACTTGTATGTCATTAGCGACCACTGTTGCTTGTAACGGTATGGTAACTGTGAGGATGACACGATGTGATGATGATAGGGGGTAAAAGGACGACCACAATACAACCATGCCCGAGGCGAGACTCAAACCCGCGACCCATAGGCCCGAGATCGCTACGGCGCTACTGCATTAGCGATCTCGGCCTCCGGATCGGCGACCTAGAAGTTGATGCAACCATAAATAACAAAAAACAAAAATTAGGTTGAACATTTGTTTTCCAATATTTTTGGATCTGAATACTCAAAAAGGAAGGTGTTCTATAAAGGATCATGAAGATGGGATTCTAATTATTTTCCTAGGGCGTTTTCCAGCCGACAGCCGGTTACCCTTTACGTCCCAATAGGACATATATTCGACCATACGTTAGACACAAACGCAGGGGCGAGCTCCCCTGATCTAGGGTCAGCAGGACCGCGACAGCACATTCCTGAGAGACAGGGGACAAACAAGCATGTCCAAGGCGGTACTCGAACCCGCGACCTTTGGGACTGCATTGCTCAGTCGGTTCATGCTTTTAGCCACCTCGGGCATCCACATCAGTGGATTTTTTACGTCACAAAATCGAAATTTTTGTTTTAATTTTAATTGGATTTATTTCTAATTAAATTATAATACATGAGTCAATAATAACTCTTGGCATGTACATTTAAGACCGTGTTCATATTTTTCTTGGTCATGAATTGGCCGTCTAGGAATACGCGCACCTGCATGTAACAGAGACTCAGTTACATTTATCTCGTGACAAGTGTAGGTGACCCCGTTTGGGGGAGATCAGCATTATGCTGAATCCAATTTTTATCCCTCAGGGTTGCTAGTCCTGGTGATGGGATGTGGAATGATGATGATCATGAAGGATGAATGGACGACACATTTAGGCCCATAGGCCACGGCACCACTGCCTTAGCGATCTCGGCTATCCGAATCTGCGTATTCGTATTGTATTAATTATTCTGAATTTTATACTCCATACGAGTACAAAAGTGCTACAATTCACCAGAAGTATTAAGTAATTTTGATACTATCTTCACGGGTGGGTGTATTAACAGTCGCATACGAATGCCATTTTGGTTCGCCAATAAAAAGGGTCAATTCTGGACACTGGAATACATTGCAATTGAAGAAAAAATGTATATGATAGTAAATCAAAAAGTATCTGCACTCATTGTTTGTAATTGATTACAACAATAGTAGACAATTTGAAATGTAATTATGTTCCAACGGAGGCAACAAGCTTTTCAACATTGAAAGCATGGATTTTCAACATTGGAAACAAAGCATCTTGAAGTAATCCAAATATATAGTAATTGTACGTTACAAAATCGGAACTGTATCCAGGATACTCGGACGCCTCGAAGTACGCCTTTAACGTGCTTGGACTACAGCATGTGGATGCACGTTGTCTTCCAACAAAAGAGTACCTTTCCAAAATCCATCCGAGATATGTCGAATCGGACTAATGAATCTGGTCAGACACTTCATCAATAGCCACTAATTGTTTGTTCAGAATTAAGGTAGGACTTGATTGAGGCCAGTAATAGATGAGGTTGGACTGCTAAGGCTTTTCTCATCCTGCATGTTTCTTTGATGCTATTTACTGGTTCAATCTATGTGGCCACGGAAAACATTTCACCCTTATATTATTGAATGTCTTCCAAACATTTCAGATTTACGCATTCATTACAAAAAATAATACAAAAGCGTGTTCTTTTTGTGGAAACGAAAAATGGTACAGCCAAGTTTATGGCCCAACAAGCCAATGAACTCCGCTAATAACGCTGAAATGAATCATAAGCAAAGTCAACGATGTCATCTAAAGGTTGGTACGTGCACAAAGCTGTGGTCAAAATGGAAATGCGAATACTAATTGGGTTAACCTAGTATTTAAAAAGTAATAACGCGTGTGATTAGCAAAAGTAGCAATCATTTTCTCTCAGGTTATTTTATAATAATTTCATTTTTCCTGGTACAGCAAAGTCGTTTATATTTTGAACATTTTCTGTATATGTTGTCTTTTCTTCGGGAACCCAGACGGCAGTGTCGTTTCTTGAAGAACTAGTTCAACATTTACAACGTTCCACATTCAAAGAACTGTTATATACATCGTCAGATTCTAAAATAAGATTGGAACGTGTTTATGGTCATGTCTGACTGTGAGAGAACCCCCGGGGTTTGCAAGAAGAGATAATGCATGGCGACGGTTTCGAATTTATTTGTAATCATCTGATGATAGGTAAAATTATCACTAAGAGTTAAGAAAGGTTCTCGGACTGGATTACAATAGTAATAAAGTCAATGAAACTATAATTTCTTACCTAAACAAAAATATAGGAAAACAAAACACCGCTCGGGTCCCATAGACGACCTCTCCTCTGTTGGTATGTGTCTGTTAGCTGTTGTAGCTATTAACATACCTAGCAATGTTATGAGTGTTATTACTGCCGATGCAAAAAGTTAAAAATTGACGCGGAGCGTAGCGAAACCGAGATTGTTAATTTGCACGAGGCAGTAATAATACTGTAACATTTCGTGGTATGTTCAACGTTTTATCGGTCACCATAAAACCTCAATTTTTTTGAGAAAATTTACACACTGCAATATGAAACACATGACTTCTGTTGTTGCGGCGTGATGATCGATATTGTTGGGTATCGCTTGCGATATCGATTATCGTGCCGCAACAACAGAATTCATGCGTGTAAGGGGTGGGGAAAGGTCAAGGCAGAGGAAGGAATGATCGCGCGCGGTCCGTGACCCTATTATTAGGCATTCGCCTTATGTTGACCGGAAAAAACACAGAAAACCACCGACGAAAGCACCCGGACCGTAGAATTCTCTTCCAGTCAGCTGCTGCGGCTGAATTCAACTTACCTCCAAATATGTAACTGAACCGAACTGAATGGAATTGATGCCTTATTTTCCGTGGCGAGACTCAGGCCATCAGACCCATTCTTCCGTCTGACCTCGTAAATTACGGTACCCTTCGTTCACCCACTAGCGGAAAAAGGAGGTATTTCTTGGGCGAGGAAGAGGCGATTTTGAATTTAGCTCAGAGTCGTCATTTAGTCTTGGGGATCTTCTACATACAGTAAATCTACTAACATTGGACAGCCGGCTTTACTTCCCCTCCGAAAGAAGGCGTACGAAGGATTTTTTCGCTCTTAAAACCCACAATCGGGTTTGAACCCGCGATCTTGGGCATAACAGTTCGATACGCTAACCGTTACACCATCACCGCCGCCTGACTGGTGACGAAAATCCTGCCACCGCCGGGAGTGGAAACCAATGACTTCGCGGACGATGCAGCGACATCAGCTGATGCCCTGAGCCACTTAGGCCAGTCCTTAAAAATCCACAGCTTCGATCGTGATTGTACCCGCGAACTTGCGTATAACAGTCCGATACGCTAACCATTGTCGCCATTGCTAACCATTAGGAATGGAAACTTATGACTTTCCAGACACTGCAGCGACAT
>BOPP01000150.1:678904-690549 GCA_017312745.1 Gryllus bimaculatus | reverse complement strand
GTTTCTCTGTCTGTCTGTTTCTCTGTCTGTCTGTTTCTCTGTCTGTCTGTTTCTCTGTCTGTCTGTTTTTCTGTCTGTCTATCTGTCCGTTAGTTCGTCCGACTGTCTGTGTACAACGCTAACGACTAAACAGTTCAGCCGATTTTCTCAGCAAAATGGATATTACCCAAACGATTTAGCTGATGTCGTGGTCACTTGAATTTGAAACCAATATTTTAATTTTCAGAGATAATCTTGTATGAAGTCCCCGGGACATTTTATAAATTTTCAAAAAAATGGCTCCATCGTTTTTGATTAAATTTTATTGTTGGATAGTGTGAAGAACGTTTAAGAGAATGTTGCAGGTCTCATGTTTGTTAAAAACCCTGATTTTTCGAAAATTGCAAAAGATTAATTTTTTTCGGTGTCTTCCTACATTTAAAATGTTAAAGATAGAAGTTTTTCCCGTAATGAAACTGTTCCTTAAAGATAGATTTTGAAATAGTTCGTGTAAGGGGAAAAAGTACGTCCTGTTTTGGCACCACACGTTTTATTTTAGGTTAACAACTGAAAATTATATTTGTTAAAACAAATTATGAGTATCCGAATTGTTCTCTCCCGATTCTTTCTATATCCACTCGTGCTATCCAATCTCCGATGACATTGGATCAAACTACAAGGATAGTATTGCCCGATGCGGCCTTGCGTTACGTTAACGCAACACAAATTTGACGCATTTGTAGTAACCAGGAAACAGGCGAGAATCAAGTATTTAAAATGACATGTACCTGAAAGAACTGTGACTGCACGAAGCTGGAACATTGGCAATATTTTTCTACGAACCTCGCCACCTTGTGTTCCGCTGGCCTCTGTACCCGTCAGTCGGGCTAACCCACTGTACTACACAAGTTACACGATTATGAGAAATATGAAACGCAATTTAACAATCAAATTAAACCAATAAAACATGTATAAATAGAAAGTGAGGCACACTAAAGATTTATAATTCCATTTTATTCCCAAGATTTGTAAGACCATTTAGGTAATAACAAAGAGTGACCTAGAAAATGTGTATCAAAACTTTCTAAAATATTTTATTATCAAAATATATTATGGATTATCGAAATATATTATATATTATCGAAATATATTATATATTATCGAAATATATTATATATTATCGAAATATATTATATATTATCAAAATATATTATATATTATCAAAATATATTATATATTATTAAAATATTATAATAGTATATCTGAGATTGTAAAGCATGAATGATACGTAACTTCTCCAACTTTTTCTACCACTAGCCAAGGCCGTTGCAAGGCTAATTAACCTGTACGCTGAGCTCAGCGTCCCCTGCAAACATATATCCCAGGTCTCCTGTAATGAAACTGACAAAGAAACTAGTTGGTTTCGTAAATGTAATAGTAACTTAAAAATAAACGCTTAGTTCTTGTTATTGAATGGGAATTACATATCATTAACGTAAACATGAACATATAAACATAAGACGTAGCTGTGAAAGGTCGCAAGAGTAAAGTTTTCACGTTCACTACACCGTAATGTGAAAACAATACATTATCGTGCACCGCTACCACTTCCAAAGAACTTCTAACGTCGCTGTCGGACAATTATACGAAGATTGTATTTCTTGACAGAAGTTATTTCAGTTTGTAACAGCATAAATTGCCATTCATTGTCATCATTGTTCGTGAAATGTTGTATGGTTTCAGTCGTTGCGGTCATGGTATATGGAATAAATATTATCCAAACTGTTCTTGGATCCTTTTAACTTAATGTCACTCGATTATATACAGAACTTATATGCCAAGTATTTATAGCGTTGACACTGATGTGTGACTGTGATTGCAACTTCGTTAATAATCATTTGTGAAAGATAGGTTATGTTAAAAGTATGTTAATGTCATTACATTTGCGTTAATATTTTCATTGTGAATGGTAAACGCACTGCAATTCAGTTTATTTTATGAAGTGACAATAGTTTCAGCTCCCACTTCTCCGTGTTTGTACTTAACTTGGAAGTCTCAATGGAAAATGAAGTAACATTTTATTGCAACATTAACATGAAGAATTATTTTACAACCCGAGAATGAACGACATTGAATTACTTTAATTCACTCTCGAAGAGAAACCGCTTCAAATAATTTCATTTCACCCTAGAAAAGCATTGCTTTATTCTGCACGAGGACTGTGGCCTTGCCCAAAAGGTGACATATAGTGCATGAAAAACAATTAGAATTGTTAAAAATAATTTTATTGACACACCAAGACAATGGCTAATAATCACTAGACTACGAGATAACTAGACTACGAAAAAACAATTAGAATTGTTAAAATTGCCTTTTAACACCAAGACAATAGCTATTAATCATGTCAGAATATAAACTATTTGATGGGTTTTAGTTGATTTTTTCCATCCTACTAAAGTTTATGGAGATTTATTAATAAGAAATGACGTGGTACCTGAAAATAACATATTTATTTATTTTAAACAAGTATATTGTTGTTTGTTGGCACTCGTCTAACTATAGGTGATAAAATTCGTAATTCTTTCGCTTCTTGACCAGTCGAACGAGATAAAAATGACCGGAGCAAATTACAATGAAATCTATAAGCCTAAGACATAAAGCCTTCATATTGCAATTTCGCCCTATCGTCAAATAACCACGAGCATGCGTGAGGTTGGTAATTTCATTAGCCAGCAAGACTACTTCGCTCACTCGCCCGGAACAACGGAACGTCTTCATGAAAATAACGCCTCCTCTTCCGTAATTTTCGCGGCCGCTGGCCTTACACGGCCTCCTGCTACGCACGTTCCCCCTCCCCCTCCCCCTCCCCCTGCGGGCGGAAACCCGGCTGGCGCTGGCGCTGGCGCAGCCCCTAGCGAGCGGCGGCGCGTTAAAGGGGAGGCCGCGGCGGGTTAAAGAGGACGAAGCATCTCGACGGCGGCGGCCGTTAAGGCCCATTCACAATGCAAACGTAAACACAAGCATGGCATTAACATAAAAGTTAGGACTACGGCCATAAGCGGACTCATTCACACTGCGTTCGCATAAGCATAACACGTAAGACGTCAAACGCCCGTTCACAATGCAAACATAAACATAGGCATGGCGTTAACATAAAAGTTAGGACTATGTCCAGAAGCGGACTCATTCACAATACGTTCGCATAAGCACAACACGTAAGACGTTAACTTAAGAGCTAGCAATAGTTTAAGAGCTTGCATTAAGAGTTAACTTAAGAGCTTGCATAAGTGATAGACGTTAACTTAAGAGCTTGCAAGCTTCAAGGTTCTGTGCTTATGCTTAAGAAAGATATAAGAAATGAACCAAGCACAGAACGGTAACTCAAAATTTTAACAAACTATTAACATAAGTGATAGACTGATAGTATTATTCACAAGGTCTCTACTAGACTAGTATTCACAAGGTCTAATATAAACGTAAGCAAAATAAGAGGTTCTATTGGCTGTGAGACATTCTGGTTTACTATTGGTTGGATGTGAGAATCGATTTCGATGCATCGACTGTGTCCATGGCCCAAATGGCGTTAGTTCGCCTATCGACTTCGCTCCTTTTTCGATTTTGAGTTAACCTACTGTGATTGGTTCATTTCTTATGTCTTGCTCACGCATAAGCAAAGAAGCTTGGAGCTTGCAGGTTTTTAAGTTAACGTCTTACGTGTTATGCTTATGCGAACGCATTGTGAATGAGTCCGCTTATGGACGTAGTCCTAACTTTTATGTTAACGCCATGCTTATGTTTATGTTTGCATTGCGAATGGTCCTTTACACCCGCAACCGATTCCAACGAGAGACCCGTCGCGAAAATGTGGGAAGTGGCCAGATGAGCCTGCGTTCAGGCACTAGAAATGTCATGTGTTTTTCAAGATATAATGAGGTACACATTTTCGTCAAATGATTGCGCGTCAAGTGGCAAGTAGCCTTGCCATTAGTCTCGTAAGTGTAGTGCATGTTTCAATCGGGAAGTGGTGGAGATTTTTCTTAAATTCTTGGCTATCCGGGAGACGCCGCGTCGTAGGCTGAGAGGCCGACGTTTCTCCTGACATATCGCAGGCTTCTTCAGGGCAGTGAGATTTTTCTTACCGCAGGATGGCGAGTTCCGACGCCAACCTACGTTGGCGTGCGAGGATTTTCTCCAACCAGGTATCTCCCCTCGGCGGGGCAGCGCCCCAGCCGGGACAAGCTCTAAGACTCCCGACCGGTCTCCCGGCATGTGTGATTGTGTAGTACGTATTAGTGTAAGTGAGTGTGTAAGGGGAGAGGATAGGACAAAGAATAGGAAGGAAAGTTCGCGCGGTCGAAAAATGACCCACTTGTTCGGGTACAGCTCCGGCACTCGCCTGATGTTGGTCGGAGAAACATGAACGTGGAAAAACTACCCAGCTGAGCAGCCGGCCGCTGTAATTCTGTTCCAGTCTAGTTATAAAGGTGTCGAAAATACTGCCACCGTCGGGACTTGAAGCCTAGGACCTCCCGGTGAGAGGTACTGCAGTGACATCAGTTCATACCCTGAGCCAATAAAGACGCCAATGTCAGTGGTTCTTTTCATGTTTCCACAATTGAAGGGCTCAGTAGAATAAGGGGCTATTGCACATCTTTGGTGAAAGTAAGTTATCATTAAATCAGTTAAATCAACATCAGTAGCAGCAGCATGAGTTAGGCTGATCTAGCCTGTTTCGGCAAAGTTGTCCAAAAGACGATTAAATAGAACTTCAAATATTATTCTTTTAGTGAAATGTGTTATTGAAATCCAGTATGGACTCATATACAAATGTGTTGTGCTTAAAGATTTTAAAGTGTTCTGAGTTTTCGTATGAAAATTCTTGTAAAATCCTCAACATCTCAAATGTGGGATAGCTCCTTTTTCTACCGAGTACTTAAATTCAACAAACCCTTGAGAAAGTGACTCTGAGTTTTAGAAATTTTACAAAAAGGGATTTCGTAAAAAAGAAACTGACGTCGCACCCATACCTTCTGGTCGCACCATACCTCCTGTCAAGTAGCAAAACATAGAGCATTTATTCCTGTATAAGCTTTTGTTGGGCCATAATTTCACGTAATAATCCGCATGATGTTTGAACCATTAAAACCTATCTCGAATGCAACCAAATAAAAAATAAAAAAAGCTTAGATTTGATTTCGTCCATGGGGACCTAATAATCGGTGAACCAGAGGCTTGACGCCAAATTTAAAATTACGAAATGCATATGGTGGCACATGTGTGCTCATATCTTTATTTCTTTCTGAAGTGTTTTTCCGATAAGAGTTCAACGATATTATATTTAATAATACAAATAACAATACAGTCAATTATAAAATATTAAATATACCTACATTTGTGTTGTTGCACCTTTTTGAATTTTGGAAGCATAATCTTTTGAAAGGCCCCACATATTTGATAGAGATACGACCAACTGTGAGAGGGAACCCAGCGAACTGTGACGCGAGCCAATTGCACATTTCCATAAAACTAGACTTCAGAAACATATTTACTCCGTCACTATTTCCAGTTAAACCACAGAGGTAAGTAAAATAAGAGAATTTGGAGACACAAGAAACCGCTAATTTGTCAATGTCGATTTGTAGGTCGTATTTCTTCCGGAGATATTATCCCTTCATGATTTATATCGAAGATTTATGCAAGCTAATATTAACAGTTGTTACTTCCGTGGGCTCTATTTCATCTCTACCATAAAATATGGCTTTACAAATGGCAATAACTTACAGCGAAGAGAGAAGGAACAGAGAGAGGGAGGAGAACGTGATAAAGTCGCGCTTTTGAAAAATGCTGCCTTCGCAGTGTCAGCGCGCCGCAGTCTCCGAGGGACAGAGGGCCCCGCGCCTCCGCTCGTAATTTCATTCCCAGCGCAGAAGCAATCGGGGGACTGGATTTCCCTTTTAATGCATTCCATTACCCACCTTAGTAAACGGATTACTCATTCTCTAAACGCAATATTACGATTTCACGATGTGAAGAGATCAATGAAATATAAAGTAGTGTTTCAAGAGTTGCAATATAGTTTTATGTGGTACGTTCGAAAATATTATTTCATGAAAACAATTTAAGAACTATATTTTTGTCAAGGTATGAACTGATTCATTAGAAGAGAAAACATTTTTAACTTGTCAATAATTTACAACGTATTTCTGTGCTGAAGTTGTTGATGAAACTTATTTTAATGGAAGGAAATAAGTTAAAGATATAATTATAGGGTGAGAATCTACAGCAGATTTCTCCCGGAATACATTGGGATATTTTACGAAAAATTCAGTTCAGTCGTGGATTGATTTCTTCCTATAATCTGGGAAGTAGTTTGTGTTACTTGGTTTCAGCAACGCCAGCTGTCTGCTTTGATAGCCAAGAATTAAACGACAAGTATCATTGAGATTTAAACCAGAATTAATTTTGTATAGTCTTTCGTAATATTAGTGTATCTTATATCAGAGTCAAATTATCACAAATCTATAATAAACCACTATTTATTAAAGTTTATCTTACTAACATTATTTCTTTTGTAATCATGTTTATTTCTTAGGCTTGGGGACGTTATATTTACATTTTCATATTAAATCAGGAATTTGTGGTAATAAGTCCTCCATCTATTATCCTCTGTAAGGACATTTTTAAAAATAAAAACATTTTGCATCTACTGACATTCAATTTGTCGTGATTGTTCCTGGCATTCTTAGTAACTTCTTTTAGACCACATACTATTGGTGTTCGTCGATTTGAATTTTCGCGCTACAGCACGCAGATACGCAAAGCTGTTGAGTGGCGCACCTAGCGGTCGAATGGTGAACAGAGTTGCCTTGGCGCATCGAGAAACTGACGTGCACTCGAGCTCTGAAAGCTCCACAAATGTTCAGGCTCTCATACTGACTATATCTAGAGACTGATACGTAAACAATGTATTAAAACCTCAAGCCATGTTCGATGAAATGTATAACTGATGTATGAAATGTGAAATATATGTAAAAGTGTTATTTCAAAATTATAACATAACTAAAAGTTGAATAGAGAAGTAGACAATCGCAGATATGGTTACATTAAAAGGACTAATTTTCTACCTGTCTTAAAAATTCAATGATTTAAATAAAATATACTTTTCTAATGATTACAATTTCATTAAGATTACATGCCAACACTTTTAATTTTGTGCAGCAGTAATTTGTAGGTAATCTTTATTCAGTGATTAAATAAAACAATGATCACTACGAAAAGTGCATTGCCTAGAACAGGAGTGTCCAACGTGTAAGACCTCAAGAGCCACTACTAAAACCTTTAATACTCTTGAATAAACCCTAATATCTTTCCCCGTATTATTTGATCTCGCAGTTTGCCCGGAAAGGGGAGAGTAGCGGGAGAAATGGAATCATGCATGACATCAGGCTGTACCATATGTAACGCATAGAAACACATTGATATGGTTTTGAATGTATAAATTTACTAGTAAAATGTTCTTAAACCTTCCGGTGGGTGGCTCTGCATGCTGGCTCGAGAAAAGTGTTTTTCACCATCAAATATTCTATTATTTAATGGAGAAAGGAAGAATATAAATTAGAAGTATTCATCATTACATTTTTAATGTTAATACATTTTACAAATCACAGAAATATATCTAGTTTTAGGTGTAGAGTAATAAATAACACATTGTTTTAGAAAATCGTATAAAACAAAACATAAGAAAGAAAAGAAAATTTACTAAAAAATATTATTAATAGACCAATTAATTAAATGAAGCAATCTACAGTCCTTAAATTGTGGAAAGACATGAATTGGGTTTTATCAAGACGTTTTCAGTAACTCAAGATGATATCTGATTTCTTCTGTTGCACAAGTTTCTGCCCTTCAAAGATAAAAAAATAAAGCTACAATTAATAAAAAAAAATAAACAATAAACAACTTTGGGCATCTTCGATTTTTCTTACAGTGATCGAAAATTCATGTAAACGAAAACTCTGAATGAGTATAATGTTCGTTTCGAATACAAAAATACTTACATGAGTGAGCGCGTTAGAGCACGGAATGCTGCAGTCGGAATTTTTTAACTTCAAATCGTCTTCACGACTGATAGAGAGAAGGGAAAGGAACGGCGATTCCCGCGTTTCGTTTAGAATGTTGCCAAGTGAGATACGGAAGCCCCCTTACATGCCAAATCACAATCCTTACATCTCAAATGAAAATTTGAGAACAATAAAAGCACAAAGGCAGCACGGAGTGCTGCGACGCGCCAGCCGGAAGGTACATCTGACCTTAACCTATTGTAACGTATTAGCCAGCGTGCCTCGTGGCATCTATTTGGGGACGCTTGGAAGATGATTAGCCTCGCCACAGGAAGAAGGGTTTTTCCGTAAAGGGAAGAACGCGGAAACGGGAGACACAAGGCTTTGGGAGTTTCCGGCTTATAGAAGCTTTTCACTGTTATAACAAGCGAGGGGGTGGCGTGACGTAGTAGGTCACGTGGGCCTCGCCTACATAACAGAGTGTACGGAGCCAGTGAGTGCGTTCTGGAGACAGTGGGAGAACCTCGTGCATGTGCACAAAACTTGGCGCCACGACGGTGCATATGCGAGCCAGGCTCGCGAGGCTCGAGTCACTAGTGGACGAAGCCTGCGGACTTTAGGTCCTTGGGTGACTGCGGTCACGGGGCAGCGATGCTGTGTGCGTGCTCCGAGGTGAAGAGTGGTTGAGTGCCACGATTCACGCCGATTCTCAATCGGATAAGATCGCTCCTGCGATTGAGGCAAACCAGCCGTTGGTGCGCCAGAACGGACTTTGTGTCCCAGCGTGACATCCGGTCACGGAAGCTAGGCTTTGTGCGCGCTTCAAAAGTAGGAGTGGCGAATGCCACAATCAAAACCATCTTCAATCGGGTTTGGATCGCTCCCGCGATCAGGGGATAGTAGGTCTATCAGAGCTAGGGTGTAAGTAAATTATTAAGTGTATATATTTGTTTTGTTTTCTTTGTTAATAAATATATTGTTATACGAAAGCTCTGTGTCTGTGGTCGCTGTGAGTATCCACGACGTCACACTATTTTCACTACGGGGATCTTGACCCCAGTAAGGCGGGTGCGCTAGATGCACTTTGTTCTCGACCGACGTGGATGCAAGGGACTTTCACCATTGACTAAAAACCTTTCGCAGTTCACAATAAAGGGTTCTGCGAGCCTCATGTTTCGCGGTTTTGCGCTGGCCGAGAGTTTCCTCATGTAAGTACCTAGGTATCCACTTCCATGGTAAATTAAGCTAGAAAAGTCATGAAGATTTTGTTGTAGGAAAAGCCTGGAGATCTCTACACTTTGTAATGCTTGTAAAAAGAGTACGGTAAATGCGAAGGAAATTGCTTATTCATCGCTTGTTCGCCCAATAATGGAATATGGAACAATTTGTGGGGGTTCGCACAAAATTATGCAGTGTAAAAGTTTGGAAAGGGTTCAGCGTAGGGCAGCTAAATTTACTTTCAGGGACAAGAAAATGCCAGAATGGTTTTCACTCGAAAACCAGTGATCAGTAGCAAGGCTCTGCGCTTTGTATAAAGCTTATAGTGGTCGTACAGCTTGTAAAGTAATTAATCGGCGAAGTATTACTACTTACATAAGTAGGGGAATCACAAGCACAAAATAAATTTAATACAGCAGGAAACAGATGTCGGGAAAATTTCTTTCATTAATTGAAAAATAAAAGAATGAAATAGATTGCCTGCAAAAACCTTTGAAACCTTTTCTCGAAGCATTCAACAGTTTAGGAAATTAATTTAGTGTATAACTAGGTAAATGAGGGACTTAACGAAGAATAGTAGGTTATAGAACGAATAGTGATATATGTGGTAATGTGAAGTGAGATGCCGTGCTGTGTAGAGCAGAGAAATAATGAAGGAAGTGTTTTATGGTTCATAGTGAAGTGAAGTGAAGTGAAGTGAAGTGTAGTCTTAATTGAACAAACATTAAATGCGGAGTTAGATTATAGAAGTTTCTTTTTATTATGGTAATTTAATGTTATATGAATCAGTCAGTATTTGTATTATTATTATTATGATTATTACTATTATTATGCTATTATTGTTAGACTTACTGTTGTTCCTATTGTTACTATGGTTATTATTGTACCATTATTATTATTATTATTATTATAATATTTATGTGGCTCGCGAGCTGCCAGTTGGATAACACTGACCTAAAATATCAAGACAGGTTTGACCGCTTGCGGAGCGTTTGTGCTCTGTTGCCGGGTGTTGTCAGGTTGAGGCAGGTGACCTCGACAATGCAGATGGAACGCCATATTCATAGATGAAAGAAAATGAGAATCTTTGTTTATTTATGAAGATAAAACAATCTTGTTGCAGATGGCACCAAGGAAATGTAGTCTGAGGTCCAATTCTCCATTCAAAGGAGCGTGGAATGAAAAATACAGGCTGCATGTGCGGTTGATTTAGATAGGATTCCCAAGTAATCAAATGGATAGGGAATTCCGTTAAGCAATAAAATAATATTAAATAGCTCTTAATGGTCACTCGTTGGCATATTTCCGTCTCTCCCTTTGTATTAAATCATTTAGAACTAAACTATTTAATATGAATGATATTAATAATTATATTAACTATATAATTATTTGTCAGCGGAGAAAATTGCTAGTTGGTAGCCGGACCGTATTGCATAGTTACCTGAAGGATGATGAATAATCTCTGGATAGGTATTAGAGAGTTGTGTTGTTAATAGGTCTCATGGCCAGAGACTTTATTGGAAGAATGTTAAAACCTAGTGTCTCTTTCGTAATTGATCAGACTCTTCGTTTGTGAGAATGTGTCTTTGATTTTACATACTCATAACAAAGAATATCTCGCTTCTTAGAGTTTTGTAGGTTTTCTCATTACCAAGGCCCTCTGACTCATACGTATTGATGAGGTCGAGTGGAATGATAATAGTTTTTATGTATTTCAGGTGAGGAGAAAATTCAGACTAATGCGCATTCGAGGGAGGTTAGAAACCAGGGCTGCCAACAACGGCATTCACTGATGGATTCTTTTAAATAATTCTGGTTTTACAAAGCCTATTTCTACATAGTATTTACTCCTTTTGAAAATAAATGTAATATAGTACACGAATTCATTAAAATAATAACGTCATTTACGGGGGAATTAAAATGTATTCAAAATGTACCATTTGCAGGTAATGTAATTGAATAATAGCACTAGCAACAAAATCTGATAGTGAAGGACTTCTTCAAGAAGTCTGTGAGAAGGGGTGGCATACGAAACTACACAACTAAAATTGACCCACCCGGAATCGTTACTCACTCACTCTGAGGAGCGGCGGCGGTCCCTGTGGCGGAAGGCGAGACGGGGCAAGCCTCTCACCACCCCTCCGCGGGCGGTTGTTGCTGGTGGCGGACGGTTGCTGGCAGTTGCGGGCGGTTGCGGGCATTTTCAGGTGGTTGCAGGAGGTTGTAGGCGGTAGCAGATGGTTGAGCGCGGTCGTAGGCGATTGCGAATGGTTGCAGGTGGTTGCGGGCGCTTTCGGGCGGTTTTGGGCGAGTGCGGGGGTTGCAAGAGGTTGTAGGCGGTTTTGGGCGAGTACGGGCTGATGCGGGTAGTTGCGGGTGGTTGCGGAC
>BOPP01000150.1:657575-670952 GCA_017312745.1 Gryllus bimaculatus | reverse complement strand
CTCACCCAACCTCCAGTTCCTAACCCCTTCCCTTCAGTCAGCTCCCGGTGTAAACTCCCAGTCCTTACCAATCCCGCCCAAACTTTATCTCCCTAATCCATTCCAACTCTTAGACAACAAACCGCTTCCAATTTAACCGCAGGTTTCAAAACCACCCAACAACCAGACTCCCCTACCTCTACATTGAAGAACCGTATTGACTTATTTTCTCTCGAAAAAGTCCTGAATTAAAAAAAAATATAGCAAACCTGAAACCCATCACCTTCAAAGGCTCTGAATGTCCAATCACCAAACATAACACTCTTAAAAATATACTATGCGTCTCCCCGATCCCGTTTTTTGGCTGTCTTTTCATTCAGAATAAAGAGCGGTCAGAGCGGACTAACCAGATAACTATTCTTATAAAATTTCTTTGTAACTACTCCATCGCGGTATTACTATATCAGAAGATTTAGTTAAACCCCGCATATTCCCGTTCTATCCCTAAGTACATTAACAACAAGACTGACAGTATCCTAACAGCATGGGGGGGGTATGCCTATCTTTAACTTTAAAACGATCTCTCACATTCTCTGCCAACCCTCCCACTTATACCATTGGAATGCAGTGCCATCATATTAGAACTTCCCCAAACCTCACAGTAGTTATGTCAAGTTACAGGGAAACGCAACCCCACTCCTTACAACAGACCTCCAAACTCTACCCAACATTCCACCTCCATTTCTCCTTGAGGGATTTTGAAAATCAAATCTACATCATGGCAAGAAACACCTCCGTACTGACACATGAATACTTCCTTGAAAATAGATCAAAAGCCCTCACAAACCCACCCACACCATACAAAACATCTTACATGATAGGAGTAATTTGCTCTATATTCTTCTCAACTACATTCCTCTTGTAACCACCTTCTTTTACAAAACCGCTCATTTAGATGCATCTTTATCATCACCCAAAAGTCTGATACCCAACATCATATCCGATATCCAAACCTCCAAGAATCTTCAAAATCTACTAGCAAACCTTCATTGGATTGCTTTTCAAGAAGTTCGCTGTTCCCTTCCAACTCGCAACCACCGAAGAAATAGACCAATATATACAGCATCTAACAGACCACCTCAAACAATCTTAAAAGAACATTCCACCCACTCTCATTGCCTACACCACACCCTACCCGACGACATTATAACGACTTTAAGACTAACAATTGTTGCTAGGATATGACACAGAATTTCATACACGTTAGTTTCCTGTTCTCGTGTATCGGGACTAGATTAATGAGATCGTCCCTCCCTCGTTCTAAAGTGCTAACGAACAGCTCATAAAAGACCTCCTACGGCCTCTCGCGGTCCCTATCGCCACTCTAGGGGTATTCATTGAGCTCCACAAATAAAATACAAGTCTAGTTTATACATTTGCCTGTAGTACATATATATTTACCAGTAGTACACACACAGTTGGTTGAGGTTTCATATAACGTTGCCCCGATGATCAGTTTCAATCTCGCATGTCCTCGTGTTGCTTTAAATCGATCGGGGAATATCAAATTTGGAGAAAACCGACTGTGAATGCTTTAGGGGCTAGTGTTGACCACAGACAAGAGGGTCGGACAGACGGTGAGACAGGTCGATGATTTGCCGACAATAGATTTTTTGCTATCAAGGATTCACAAAACATGGATTCTGACTACAAAACGTGTTAGAGGAAGTAATTTACCATTTATAGGAACACGGTTTATCCACTTTTTCGTCTCCAGGGCCTGAAATAAGAGCATTTTGTGACGAAAATTCGCTTGTTTTTTGCGTACCTTTACAATACTTTCTCTTACGAAATAATGGCGAGAAAGTAAAATTGAGCCCATGTGTGTTCAGTTAGTGTTAATGTGATATAACGTGTCAGGAAACTGCTTTAACAGTATAGAATCAAATAGATACACATATTTTCTTACCAAACCATACAATCTTTGATATTTCTCATTCATTACAGCTATTCTGCGTTCATTCCCTACTCATAGAATTAGTGCAAGAAAACGCCGCAAGATTGTACATGGTGGTAAAGCTAATACAAAACTTCAGCTATCGGTGACGCCAACCCTGTTATTGCTCGCTGTAGCTGTCAGTCGCAGGCATGCGAAATCGTACAATATCAACATGACCTTTTTAACTATTATTTTACGTTAGCTGTTATTCCGATAACTATTATTGAACAATACCTTTCCCCCCGCCTCTAGTGCAAGTGCCTGTCACTGCCTCCCCCACCCCAGCTCCGCAGGTGGTCATGACACGGCGCCGCTCGCGCCCCCACCAGGCCACCATCGAGCAGGCGGGGCGACTTAAATTGCCGTATCGAGCACGGGAGCAGCGGCTGCAGGGAGTAATTAAACTTGCGAGTTCTTAGACGCGTCCCCGAGGCTGCGGCCCGTGGCCTCGGGGAGCCGATTAAATCCGCTCCGGCGGCAGAGCTAGTGCGGGGGAGCGGGAGGGGGCGGAGGTGCTACCGTAAGTCACGTCACCTCGCTTGCGGATGAGGTGAAAGTTTGCGCTCTGCGAGAATTGAAGGTCGTGATCAAGACGTACACACGCCGATGTCTGGCAGTTTCCTTCTACCTCGTCTTTGGAAGGAATCGTTCATCCAAGCCCAGCAGATTATATGGGTACGGTGGCATAGCTATACCTACAGGAAGAAAAATTGATAAAATAACCACTAGAAATATGGGGTGAGAGAAATATTCCATAAACATCAACTTCTAGAAATGATCAAAGTCTCTTGGTATTGTGGGTGTCTCAAAAACGTATAAAATATAACGATCAACTATGTTGCAAGAATGGCTGAATGGTATTGCGATTTTACATGTGTATAGCGCCATGAACAACAAGGTCGATTTGAAAACATTGTTAAATGAGTTAATATCAAAAAGTGCGAAGCGCAGCGCTGTTTTCGCATTGAAAAAATGAACTGTTGAAGATACATAAAATAAATGTGATAATTTAATGATAAACATGACAATTTGAAAACAATATGTTTCGTATTATCCTCATCATATGCATTTTGGATGGGAGAAGGAACAGGGAGGAGACTCGTACTTCTACTCAATCGGACTTCCCACCAATATCCGACTCTTCATGCATTGTCTTCTTGGCAGATTTTCTCACATATCACTTTTACACTCTTCTCAAGGTTGAGTTTTAAATGGCCATATCTTGGTTGAAAATATTAAAATATCACTAGGAAATTATTCAATATTAACATCTATAATTACTAATAATAATGGTGGTATTCTGTAGCAATTAACCCAGGGTATTAATAACTGGTTTTTAGATCCATTGAATAGAGCAATAACAGTTGTAAAGTAGGTTCAGTTTTATTTATTATTGAGAGTGAAGGAAATATTGGTCCCAAAATTGCAAAAAAATGTTATAGCCGCACTCTTCAGCAACGTGGAATAAGGTCAAACAAATACCTATATCTCAAACACTATTTCAGATATAAAGTTTAAACATCAGAATAGTTCTTTTGAGACATATGTAACTTGGCATGCACAATTTCATCAAAATCTTGGAAGGTCGCGCAGAGAAGCAATGAACTTTTCCAAAATTGTCTTGGAATTACCGTTTTGTAACCCAAGAACATTTCACCGATCTAAGTGACTCAGAGTATCCACATATGCTACCGTTGTGCCTCTGATTGGGAGGTCCTAGGTTTCGAGTCCCGACAGTGGCAGAATTTTCAACACTCGCCAGATGTCTGAGTCGAATTGGGACATAGATTAGAGGAGAATTCTAGTGGTCGGTTGTTCTAACCAGTGGCTTTCCGTGGTTTCTTCGATCAACACCAGGCCGGAGCAGATCCCTAACAAACGGGCCACGGGCCGCGCCATCTTTCCTTCACCTTCTTTGTCCTGCCCTCTCCCCATACACATGCTCTACACTGGCACACACGTCGGGAGCTTAGAGCCTTTTCGGGTTGGAGAATTTCCTCGCTGCGGGGAGGTCCCTGCTGTCGGGAAAACATCCCCAATCAAAGACATGTAGGTCGGCCTCAGATATCACCATCTACGGAGGGAAGATAACGACACCTCCTGGGCAATATACTTACAAGTCCGTAATGACCACAGCAGTTGACGGGCACGGAAATAGGAAATAATCAATAAATCCAGAACTTTTCACTTCATATGTATACAATATACTATACTTTAACTAAAAACTAGTGGTGCTAAAACAGCCCGTACTTTCTCGCCATTAGTAATGGTTACGTAATACTATTTATACCACTATTATCTCTCCGAATTATTGTTTGTAAAATTCATTTGAAATTGTAGAGCATATGGTGCAAAAAATAAGCAATATGCGAGAACGAAAAATAATTAAAAGTTGATATATAATACGATACTGATAGCGTTGCTAAACAAATAGATCAAAGATTATATAATAGTATTTATTAAACACTATGATATTGTAATATTCTAAAAGTGTATCAATGTATTCGTTTTTATTACTGCGAACGGAGAGTAGCCGACATTATCGCCTTTTGTTATCTGTGCGGCTTTACAACAGAGGGTAACAACAAACAATTATGACCGCTCATCCACTCGTTTTCACATTTAACACAATTAAAGGAAGCAATTTAAAATGAAGAAACATAAATATAATATAAATAATAATATTAAAATGAAATATGAAATAATATATACATTTTAACTTACATAGCCTCCAACTGCCTAAATTGGGAGCGGGCGACTAAAGACTAGTAATCTTTATTATATATTTATTTCAAATAGATTTTAAACACTTTCTGGAAGATTTATTTGTAAATGTATAACAAAAGCTCCAATATAAAAAAAATAAACAAAGAAATATGAAATAATATACACATTCTAACTTAAGTAGCATCCGACTGCCTCAAAACACCTAAAATTACGATTAAGAAGCACAGTATTTTCTGCAGATGAATAACTTTGACGCCCAATTACTTCGAAAATATTCACTTTTTCGAAAAATTTAACATGACTTTGTTTAAAAATATATTTTTGATAAACACATATCCTTAAGAAAAAAATATATTCATACTTGTAGTTATAGGAAGTCGTCGAACAAATTTTTATATTTTTCAATTTAAAACTCACGAGTTTTCAACAACATGATACCTGCACCATTTTCGCAAATATTCTTCATACTATCTACCAACAAAATTTCATCGACAACAATGGAGCTGTTTTTGGAAAAAAACTGTTTAAACAAAAATTAAATTGCGTGAAAAATACTAAAATTTTAGAAAAATTGTACATGACCTTACTTGAAAATCTATCTTACGGAACATTTATTTTATCAGGGGAAAAGTTTCTATTTTTACTATTGTAGTTGTAAGAAGGCGACGAAAAAATGAATTTTTGCGATTGAGGGATGTGATATGTTCAGTGGACTATTAATTTTGTAAATATGTAATCTAATACAGACCATTTCTCCGTCATCCTTCCATAACTCTGATTTATTAGCTGAATGACCACCATGAATTAGAAGCTCGTGAATGAAATTACTAATATGATTGATACAGTTGAATATTGACTAGATGTACCGTGATTAATGATCATATAATAAAGTCTAAGATCAAATGAATGAAAAATACAATTGTGAAGCATTCATATTGACACGTAAACACGTAGCGCTGTAAGAAAAGACAGGATGTTACGTGCGAAACCTCGGCGCATGTTGATACTGTAGAGAGAACACTTCCAGTGTCCCATATTAAGAATTCTTATTACCAACAGAAGTTGAATGGCAGGTTGGCAGACCTGCCTTACGGCAGCATACGTTGCCACGTACGTAAAGTGTTGCATGATATCGCTAAAACGCTTTATTGCACACTGTTCAACTAAGAACACAAATACAGTATATTTGTGCAATGTGTACGCATGAAGTAGTTCATGCAACAATAGACTAAAATTCTGCAGCTTACACATACACTAATGTGATGCAATTCACAGTTCAGGAAAATATAATTCACAATTTAAACGATTGTGAGTAATACACAGTTTAGGCAATTGTAATTAATTCACAGTTCAGGCGATCGCAGTTGCAATTATTAAAAAATATGTTGAACTGCGGAGACAGTAATTGCTAGTCTTACACAGGTGCACATTAATACATAGCAATGTGGTTGTGCTGTGATTAAAAGGTAACACAATTAGCACATCGCGCAGTAATAAACTATTGCACTAAATTTACACACGCGTACGTTGAATATTGCGATGTTAATGTAAACGAGCACGTTTGCTGGCACAGCATATCTGTGCACGCGACGAGAGCTTCTAACGTACTGAATGTGTGAGCGGTTGCGTGCTGATGCAAGCTGCTCGCTTCCCGCAGTTTTGTCTTGTATCCAATAGAATCGGTTGTTACAAAATATTGTAAGTAAGAGATTAAAGTAATACTCGCACAACTTTTCTTGAACGATGACCTTGATCTCCTTCTCTGGCACAATAAACAGTTGAAGGCAAACGCTCGCAGCGAGCACTGATGCATGATGCATTGACTGCATTCTAAACTCATTTTCACTGGCTCGAAGTAGAAACTATTTTCTATTGAAAACGCGAACTTCTGTCCGAGATTTTCTCCAAAAAATCTAAAAAAGGGACCAAAGCACGTGAAGATCCATCACAGGAGATACCTCGAACTGCTGAGAAAGTTAGAACGCATATCGAGAAAGTTGCGGAGGCATGGCTGATTCTCCAGAGATTGGCATTGCTTCATAAAATCTAGTGGTCGATTTCGTAACTAACACCCCCACTCTATCCGCATTTCTTCAATCCATCGTTCAAGAAAAGGTGTACGAGTAATAGTAGTTAATTTACAATTAGAATAAGTTGCAATATTGTTGGGCATTTTCAATTACTGAAATTATGATGCTAGGTTTTTGGTTGAAGAATTGATGCAATAATGTTGCGTCATATGGCGTGACCATCGCCTGTAAATTGGCGCGGCACGTGTCGGAAAGTCGTTGGGTTTTAGAGAGGCGAGGGGCGGAAAGGGCCAATCTTAGAACCGCATCGTGTCTGAGTCTGCAAAGGCACGCATATGAAACCTTATAGAAATGGTTCGTACTGAATCTCGCTTGTATTGATGTGCGTGTCAAATGTCTAATTAAATTATCAGTCAGTAGCTTGCACGGTCAGCAATTTTCGAAAAGTCAATTTTCAACCAACATGAGACCTTCGCCATTCTATTAAATGTTGTTCAAACTAACTTAACAATAAAATTAAATAAATTAGTTGGCGACTTTTTTTGAAAATGTCCCAAAGGGCTTCATGAAAAATACCCCCCAAAATTAAAATATTGGTTTCAAGTTCAAGGAGCCGAGACTCAGATCGATTCGGGAATATCAATTTAGGAGAAAATTGGCTGAACGGTTTAGCCGCTAGCGTTCTCCACAGACACGTGGACTGACGTTTTGATTTTTCAGTATAAAGGGTTCACAAAACTGGGATTGTGGCTACACTATGTTGTTGCATAGGTATTTCTTCCACAATGTAATTTAATAACGAAAGTTTTATGAATATAATATAATTAAGAACTTTTGACAACTTAAGAACATCTTTAATATACTAACATAATATATGCCCAATAATGATTCATTTCCCTTGGGATGTGTTAGAAGGGCATTTTGGTAAAGTGTCAAATCCCAGGGTAGGCGTCGCATGAAGCCAGGCGTTACCGAAACTTCCGGGGCATGTCCTGCAGTAGTGACAGACCCAGTGACAGCTGGGGACCCACAGAATTCCATCGTCATGACATCTGTAGCATTGATCACACCAAGTCCTGCATCGCCTGAAAAAATTACAAAGAAATGTTTAAAGAATGCGTGCAACTTGCAGTATAACATACTACGATATACAAAGTTAATACAATAATATGAAATATATTCCCACATAAAAATAATAGGATTACCAAGAGAGAAATGTAAAATATGTGTTATCTGAGCAAAATACATTAGTGGAGAGGAAAACGTTTAAAATGCAAACAGTTGGAATATCTATTAAAACACATTATTGCTGTTAGAGAAGACGTGAATTTAGTGTCATATTTAATATGACGCAGCACAACCAATGCGCTCTGCATGAACCATCCCTACCAATTTTGTCCCACAGAAACAATGAAGTTTTGAACAAGTCGAATATTCTTTAAATATATTATATTTTCCTCTCTAAATGTATAGATTTTTCGCAAATAAGATATGTATATTCATTTCTACATTTTGAAGAAAATATAACATTTTTATTGACACACGAATCATGTTGAGCATTAAGAATTATTGACAAATTCAATTTTCATTTTTGTGTGAGGAAGGTTAACTCTCTCGTGGGAATATGATATTTTCCCCTTCAGTGAGAATATCTGCCTCAGAGGCTGACATTACCAAAACGAATCAGTGACTCACCTTTTAATTATGTTATTCAGAAAATTTATTTTTTTGCCAAAATGTTTTTATTAAAAATAACTATTAAAACTGTTATTGTGAATTTTACTGACTTTGACAAAAAACAATGATTATCTTATCTTTTGGCACTATCATTGACAGACTATCTATAGTTAACCAAGTTAACATAATATCAGTAATTAACATGAAACTCTTGACAGAAAAATATTTCAATAGTACGTACAAAAATCTGCTTTCGAGGAAGATTTTTAAAATTGCATCTATAGGAACAACTGCATGAAAAGCAAATATCAAAACCAACAATTGTAGTCATCGCTAGTTTCAAAAAATAAGTTTACACAAAAGGATGCAGTCCACAGCTGCAGTGACTTCTCTCTTCGAGGATTATAAGTGTACTGAAGCACCTGAGAAAGGTAAAGAAGCTTGGCGCACTTATATCGTTCCCTGAGATAACCGTAGAAGCTGTGTCTGCTCGTCAGGCAGATGTTCCCACCACAGGGTTAAAACGAATAATTATCATAGTTCTAAAGCAACGAAAGACCATTTAATGTGATACAAACCTTATCCTACTTGATACTGACCAGTTGGGACTTACTACACAAGCTTGTGCGCTTTTTAAAAGTAAGTCCACAACGAAGACAACTAAGAGAATCAGGAGGCGCGTGTTCAAGGTTTTGTGCCTTCTCAAGAGCATTATTTTGTCCCTTGCGTGGCAAGTCTGAACCTCTTTGTACTCCATGATATTCTGGATGAGTATTTTAAATACAATGTAACGTTCAAAAGCATCGATATTGGTTATTTCACAGAACACGTCAATATTTCAACAATGTGAGAATAACTGATCTGGAAAACAAATGTCGAACAGCGAACGTTTTCCAAAACATTAAATAGTTGTCAAAGAACGTTTTCATCATTACTAGTTACGACACGTGTTCACGAAACTCAAAAGAAACTAAATTTTTTATGTATCACAATATTTCTTCTTCAAAAATTTCTTAGTGGGAAACTTAAGAATTGTAACCGTTTTCTAAGTCATTAAATTAATTGCACTCCTAATGTCTAAAAGAGCACTAAGATAATAAGGTTCCCCTGTAGGGATAAAACCGTTTATCCTAGCAGTAGGTATTAAAACTCTACAATTCTCTTGAAGAAATGATTTGAGGCCTTAGCTGAAATTTTCTCAAAACGCAATAATTGACGATGGGGTTATTAGCAAAAAGTGCAAGACTTTAGACAATTATGTAGGCAGCCAAAAAAGCTAAAGTTTACATCTGTTATTTGTTTCAGTAAATGCTTCTCTATACTTCATAGATAAATTTAAAAAACTGTCGAGCGAGGTAAACCACTTGCCGCGCACTAGGGTATTTTAAGACTACAAAGTGTTTCATGTGTACTATTCTTTTAATCTATTGAATGTACTAAAATTCATTTTTTCTGTTTTTTATAACCACTGTTTTCAGCGGCGTAATTATGAACACTGAATGCAAAACATGCGATAGGGAAATTAACAAAATTACTAGAAATATGTAATTATTTTGTTTATTTATTTATCGTCAGTAATTATATTGTTTATGTCCATCAATAATTTTGTTTTATCCTTTTACGTTATGCACAGAAGTAGTTCAATGCGTGCACTATAATTCGATAAAATACTGTCTCATTATTTTATTACACTCGTAGTTGCCTGTACAGATCTCTTTATTTCTTTTATCAACTCATTTTTCTGTCCCATTCGTGGTTCTTTTGTCATTATTGATTTTTTCGTTGTACAACTAAATATTTTACAAAATTTACGGCGTCATCAATACTATAAATTTTACTTCTAACAAGAATTAATATGAATAGAAAAACAATTATACTGTAATTACTAAAAGGAACTAAAACGACCACCTAAGAAGCGAAGCCGTCAGAAGCGAACTGAAAATTTTCAAGCTCAAAACGAGAATCCAAGTACGAAAAGAGAAGTAGTTCCATCATATCCAACGAAAGACTGGTGATAGACTACCAAATAAGCTCCTCCACTTTGCACCCAAAGGAACTCGAGATCTAGGTAGACCTAGAAGAAGGTGGAGAGACGATCTTGGGGACGAAACAGGCCATTCGGCCAAGTTCTTGATGATGAAGATGAACTAAAACAACTCAACAATGATTAACATAACCCGCTTCAAACCCTAACGTCGCAAATCACGTTCCTGTTCCCGTCTAGTTGCGCGCTGCCGCCGTGTTGTAAACACCTGCCTGAGATATTCGTCTTTCAATTTTCTTTACGTTACCGTTCTCGAGCTATTTGCTCTCATATTTTGCTCTCCGGAGACACAAGTACTCCCTAATGGAACTCGAGATCCAGGTAGACCTACTAGAAGGTGGTGAGACAATCTTCTTGGAGGCGAAACAGACCATTCGGACTAGTCCTTGATGATGGCAATGAAACTCAACAATTATTAACATAACCCGCCTCAAACCCTAACCTCACAAACCCATTATCAAGCCTCCGTATCGCACTACATTCTCAATTCCGCTCCTGACCAGTGGCGTGCGCAGGTCGCGCGTTTGATCAACTGGAAAGCTTCGCCGCCATTTGCTGTACTGAGAGAGGCTTCTCTTTCCCGGGTCAACACAAACATTGACCATCCTTCCCGTTCCGGTCAAGCTTCGCGCCACCGTCGTGTTGTGAACACCAGCCTGAGATGTTTGTCTTTCAACTTTCTTTACGTTCCCGTTTTCGGGAATTTTCTCTCCCGAGACTCAAATATTACTCGTGTACGTTTTCTTGATACACAAACTTCCTAGTCCTCACACAGCGCTGAATAGCACGGCACGTTGAGATACTTTGGTTCGACTCGGAACGGCACGTTGAGATACTTAGGTTCGACTCGGAACGGCACGTACCAATTTACAATGCTGCCAACAACCACCTCCTACTTTCAAAACAATCGTAGCATTTCTCGTCGCACGCTTTGGCGAGTTAAGTTCACGCCCACAGTTGGTACGCCCTCTTCAGCCGTGACGTAGCCAAATCCCACTTCTCCCCGCACCCCCCGCTATGGAATATCGAGAAAACGGTTTTTTATAATAATGTTTTATTTTGAATTTGTTTAGTTATAAACATTTGGCAAAAATACGTACAATTTCAATAGCATGAGAGAAGTAAGGTACTTCTAATATTACATTTTTTCAGATTAACAGCAATTTATTGTCGATATGTCAGGTATAAAGTATGATATCGTTTAAGTCGTCTGGTGGTGTCACTATTGTCTAGTAAGGTAATGGCAAGAATATTTTGATGGTTATGTAGTCGTTGTAAGTATTTTGCGCTGGTCTTGTTAATTTGTTGTCATTTGTAAGTCTCAGTGTATTGTGGCGTTTGATACGTATCAAGAAGCATTTACAAATTTTCGTAAGCTTTTAGATTGGAAACGTTATAATATATCAATATTTGAATCCCCAAAGTTGTATTCCATATGTCCAGACTGGTTTTAGTAATGCTTTAAACAAAAGAATTTTGTTTGCGATGCTTAAAGATAAGTTTTTTCCTAATAGCCAGTTCAATATGATAATTTTGAGGTCTAATTCTTTTATTTTATTCCTTATATGTGTTTTCCATGTAAGTCTGTCTGTCGTCTGTCCAGTGTAATTCCAAGATATTTTGCTGAATAGGTTGTGATCCGATTTTTATAGGAGGGCATGTTTCGTGCTTCAGACTGGAGGTAACTTGGGCAGACTTCGTATCATTTGTTTCGAGGCGCCAGCGTTTCTGCCACTAGTGATTGGATTGCAGATGTTCTTCTACGAGACGTGATGCTTCTGCTGGATCTTTATGTCGAGCTAAGATGGCTGTGTGGTCCGCGTAGGTTGCTGTCAACGCGTTTATCGAGAAAACGTGCGTGTATAGTACTCCCTAATACGGTGCCACCTTAACAAAGCCGCAGCGTCGCGAGGTAACTGTTTCCCGCGCGCGCCCGCGGGGGCGAAACGTCTCGATGAGCCACGGCGACGGGGAACGGCGCGCCCCAGGCGTCTAAGCACTTCTGTCGTCCTGCCAGAATCGACGACCGCTCATTTATTAGAAGAGAGATACGCGCATCTGCAACAATGTTTGCGTCGAGGCCCCTGAAATAAGAGCGTTTCTAAAGAGGTTATGCAGACATCGAAAACTGAATTAATGTGAGAGTTCATGCGAACGCTACATGCGTAACATATGTGGTTTAGTGCCTACACAATTTTGAAACAGTCTGTTCTTAACCATTGCGATTTCACTCCTAGTCGGTAAGTCAACTCTCGGAAAAACAATCACCATGTGTAGATGGACCTAACCCCTAAATAAATTCCGTGGTAGCAGATATCTTGTGGTAATCCATAATATGGTAAAGGAAACACTCTCCACAAAAGTTTTAATATTTTTTATTAATAATTTTCCAGAGTTAACTTTCGGGAAAAAACTTTTTCCATCCCCAGTGGATCTCTAGCAAAGAGGAAAAATGAAAACATGAACACAAGTTGAAAAAAAGGGGAGGGTACAGTGAGTTTAGTGGACCCAGAATGTTGCAGTTTTATTTTTTGACCATGTTGTGAACATTCATGGGTGATCCACGTTGCTACTGCAGTAAGTTTCAATTTGTATTTATATGGGATATTTATCGTAATGGGCCATAACTTTAGTCTTCTTTATATAGTAAATATCCCATACGCTCAAAAATAGTTATTGACAACACAGTGATCGACCAGTTTTCAAATTTTAATAACCCTGAGTGTGTCATCACGTATGATACAGATAAAGACATAAAAATAAAACTAATAAATTTCAATCAATATGTGGAATAATAAACAGAACAATACAGAACAAAGCAAGAAAAGACACAAAAATGAAGTTCTATAAGATAATGGCTGCTCCAGTTCTCCTGTATGGAAGTGAATCATGGATAATGAAAAAAAGAGACCAAAGTAAGC
>BOPP01000150.1:627892-641116 GCA_017312745.1 Gryllus bimaculatus | reverse complement strand
CCCCTCCCGTCCGCGCGCAGCCCCTCTCTTCGCCACTCCCGCCTCGTCCCGCCCCGTTCCGCCCGTATCCACCTCGCCTCGCTTGCCCCTCTACACTGCCACTGCTGCATATGAAGACCAAAGGACAGTGACAGCCCACTGGTACACAATTGTCTTCCAAAAATCTTCGAAATCAATTAGAAGACAACAAAAGAGAGGTGTGTCTGCTTTTCCATCATGACAACACGCCAGCTAATCAGCTAAAAAAAAGAAATATTTTTATTAGAGGACCAGTTCAAACTTCTAGAGCACCCACCCGTACAGTTCAGTCCTGGCTCACTAACACTTCATTTTTGTTTCCAAAAGCTAAAGAAACAATCAGAGGACACTGGTTCGAGACCCCAGAACATGCGGTAGCAGCCTTAGCATTTCTAACAGAGCTTCCAAAAGAACAACATCAAGCAGCATTTCAAAAATGGTTTCAGAGATTAGCCCGTAGTATGTTCGCTAGGTGAGCGGCATACTTCGAGAAAATATAAATGTAAGAGTCAATTTCCTCTTTTTAGGTATACGTTTTCAAAAGCTTAGGAAGTGCCCATCGTATTCGAGAGAATGCGGTAATTTTTCCTAAACGTTCAGATTTCTTTCGGTTTTGTTGTGGCGGACAATTAAACAGACCACCTCACACTAAGTGGCATACATACGCACGGTTAGGTGCGGAACCTACGCGGTCTTAATGGATGGGAGGACATCAGCGTACGAATTACCCTTGCCCTCCTCCCCAGTTATTACTCGCGCAACTTTTCTTGGACGATGAGCTTACTTCCCCCTCTCTACCACAATAAACAGATGAAGGCAAAAGCTCGCAGCGAGCACTGATGACAACATTCTAAACACATCTTCACCGGCGCGAAGTAGAAACAATTGTCTTTTGAAGACGAGAACTTCTATCGGTTATTTTCTCCAAAACTCTAAAGAAATGACCAAAGCAGGTACGAATCTATCACAGGAGATACCTCGTACTCCTGATAAAGTTAGAACGCAAATTATTAAGAACGTTACGAAGGCGTGAATCTCCAGAGATTTGCATTGCTTCATAAAATCTAGTGGCAGATTTCGTAACTAACACCCCCACTCTACCAGCATTTCTTCAACCCATCGTTCAAGAAAAGTTGCGCGAGTAATATTTCCACCACTGCCGCAGCCGGCAAATTACTCCAAAGGCCGCGAATAACTGTAAAGATTCGTCAAGACAGTGTGTAAATGGAGTTTCAGGAGACAGTGCGAAAGCTAGATGGTTGTCTAGTGAAAGAATTGAGCTCCGGAAATTGTTTTTTTACGTGAAATTTACGGTATCAATGCTTGTCAACACATTTTTTATATTTGGATATTTTTGCTTAGTCAATAAACATCTTCTGGTACCCGGAATAACCCTGATGGGTTATGGATATTATTAAAGATGTTTTCTTTGCAGATTTTCAGTTTAAATTGAAAAATATTTGGTTTTACTCCATATTTCCCTTCCATTTAATAACTCATAATAAATCTGGTTACCTACTTGCTCTTGGGGAATAAAAATGCGCCCAGCCCGTCGCAGTATCTGTGGCTGGAGAATTAGAAATTCCGTTAAAGGTACGGATGATTGTTGAGTAGTAGGATTTTACTTTAAAAATACTTGTAGAACCTCGCGGTGGTTCGACTCTCTACTGGGTCATGAGAAACATTACATTTCTGGTCCTCGTTACAAAGTACTGCAAACTCGTATTGTGATATCGGACACTTCTTCTTAAATCACGATTCTCATTTCATGTATTCACTCGGATCATTCTTTCTTTTCTCCCTTTCTCCCTCTTTATGCCTTTCTCTCACTTGGTATATTCGTGTTAATGCATTTGTTCATGTGCCTTAAACGTTTGCCGTTGTACAATTAAGAGTACTTTTACTTACCATTTTGGTCATTTTTACTTGAGTCACTACCTTTTCACTTTCTCGCATACTACGTAATTACGTGGTAAAGAGAAAGAATTGTAATCATACTCGTGAAATGTAATGTTTCAAAAGAAAACTTCAAATTGTGGGGCTCTGGCAATGAAAAAATTGATATATTGTGATACCACATGTAGTAAATTACTTTGTCGAACAGTTTATATGTTCAGAACTTATGTTTTGTGAGTACTTGATATGGTATTACAATCCATTAAGAAGAAAAAAGGAAACGAGATTTTTTGTATTCATTTTAATTAAATATTTTCACTTCATATGGTATACATCCACTATTAATATCAAACAGTACGTAACCCAAACATATCTGTTTAATATGAAAGAAAATAAACAAAAGTCATCAAAATTAACTAGTATCTCGTTGATAAATAAAAATAAATTATAACAAATATATTGGTTGCAGCTGGTCACTTCTGGCAAAGCCAATACTTTTTTCTGTATATCAGGCAGAGATCTTGTTTGGTAGAGACTGCGGGATTTTCAATCTTCCGAGTAGTATCTTACTCTTGTCTTGTATTATCTGCGTTGAGAATACATCCATTATCTGTCGGGAAATGTCAGAAATAATAATTAATCAAAATCAGAAAACCATTCCATAAAACTTTTCTACTCCTGGGAAAACAATTCACAAATTTGATTGTCCATGAAGAAGGAAATTAAGGAGGGGTTTTACACGAAGAAAGGTTGTTAACAAAGACAACGTTTTAATGGGAAATAATGAAAACATAATAAAATAATTTCGGTGTTCATTGAATGGAAGAAAATTGTAACCAGGAATTATAGGAACATTAACAAAATTCAAAACTTTTTCTTTAATAAACATAATTATTACTTTCAGGGCGAAGCTCCAAAAATCTGACTAATTTTAAAAAGAACTGCATGGAGCGTTTGTCATTTCCGGTTTTTCATTCCCTATTGCATTCCACGAGAAGGAATCGAATCACTTTGCGAAAAATGGTGAACGGCATGAACACGCGAGCAGAATGAAGTCGTATACTACAACCTAACTCTCGTAAAGTGTAGTTGCCAATCCTCCACGCGAGGGCGATTTGATGTGACTCCACCCTTCTATCTTCGCAGTTAATATAAAAAGTTCTTGAGTTTTTCTACGCATTGTATGCCATTTTGTTGCCGAAGACTTTTAGAAAAAAGGAAAACAAAAACAAAACAGGAAACTAATTCCAAACAATAGACGACGAATATATTTCTTATAAAATATCATGAAATGGATTGCTTTTGCAATTGCTTGATGTGTTCGCACAACAAAAAGCAACCATGCACATTTGAACTACGAAACAGAATGTCCTCGATCATCACTTTCGTTCACTGATCTCACAGCGGGAGAGTGAACTCGTGAACGTGGGAACGACAATCACTTGGGATTCAAGCACATTTCCCACCTGCTTAGATGGCTCAGGGCATAAACTGATTAGTGATGTGACATCGATAACAAAACATAGATGTGAGCAAACATCGATTTTTAAAATTAAAACATATATGTTAAAAATGCATCGACTAAAAGCCATCGATG
This sequence comes from Gryllus bimaculatus, assembly GCA_017312745.1. Taxonomy (NCBI): domain Eukaryota; kingdom Metazoa; phylum Arthropoda; class Insecta; order Orthoptera; family Gryllidae; genus Gryllus; species Gryllus bimaculatus. The sequence continues at coordinate 637,605 of BOPP01000150.1, read as the reverse complement.
CTTCAAAGTTTGTTTAGTAACCTGTAACATGAAATTCGTGTGCATTAAAATTTAATTTGAAAGTGTCCGCGTTTATCAATTCGCCGAATAAAGGCCAAGAAGAAGGGCAGACCATACGCCCAGAGCGTATTTGTTTACCATATCTGAATATGCAAAATGAATATGAAGAAAGAGGAAATAGAAGGGCAAGAAGGTCATCTCTAGCGAGAGAAATTGGTCAATGAAGGCAGTGCAAATAGCGTTTCTTTGGTTCCAACATAAGAATAACAGTGTTACTATGAGTTATTATTTCATATTTTAACTTTTACTGTATTGGTGTAAAGGAACTTTTTCCATTCAGAAATAAAACATCAGAAAAGAAAAAAAAAACATCGATCACAAAATATCGATGTAAAATAAATATCGGTGTTAAAATGTTTAAAACATCGTGGTTTCTATGACAATATCGATATTTTAAAAAACAACGCCATTGATGGCGCATCCCTTTCAACTGACTGTGTTTTTAACCTGGAGGTCTTAGGGTTTGAGTCCAGACGGCGGGAGGAGCATAGAGAGCGAGAAGAAGCGGGAAATCAGACGGAAGCTTTGAGTTTTTCCCGGCTGGGGCGGTGTCTGGCTGGTGGGAGGTCTCTGGTTGGGAAAAAAGGCCAGTCGGCGTATAGGTTGGCGCCGCATCTCGCCAACTAGCATAGGAACACAGCCGCCTCCGGTGATAAAATCACTGACTATAATTACGTGGTTGGATATAACTGGTTGGGGAAAGAAGGTAAGCCGGCGTGAAGGTTGGCACCGGATGTCGTCAACTATCGGGGAAATATCAAAGCCACCTCCTGTGATAAAAATACTTATGATTACCTTGATTACCTTGTGGGAGGTACCTGATTGAGGAAAACAGCGCATGCCTGTGTGTAGTTTGGCGCCGGATCTCTCCAACTATCAGGGGAATATCACAGCCGCTTCCAGCGATAAAATCGCTAACTATAATTACGTGGTGGGAGATACCTAGTTAAGAAAACAAGGCAAGCCGGCGTGAAGGTTGGCGCCGAATGTCGGGGAAATATCACAGCCACCTGCAGTGATAAAATCCCTCACTATGATTACGTGGCGGGAGATACCTGGTTGGGGAAAACAAAGCGAGTCGGCGTGTAGGTTGGAACCGGATCTCGCCAACTAGCGGGGACATATTACAGTAGCCTCCAGTGATAAAATTACTCACAATGATTACGTGGTGGGAGATACCTGGTTGGGGAAAACAAGGCAAGCCGGCGTGTAGGTTGGCACCGAATCTCGTCAACCAGCAGAGGGACACAGCAATAAAATTCACTCACTACACTTACGGGGCTAATGACCTTCGCAGGCGCCTCGCCCGGAAACGCTAATCAAGGAACGAGCGCATTTCCCTTACTTGTCCACGCCCGGTCGCGCTGGGCCCGGGGGCGGCGCCTCGGAGGCGCAGACGACGGCCAGAGGCACCCGATGCAGCAGCACCACGGGCTGCAGATGCGCCACCGGCACCCGCCCTCCTTCGTCTTCCCGCAGCTGCAGCTGCAGCTGCTCGCCCTCCTCCGTCACCGGCGTGGGGGACCCAGGGGTGCGCGGGGTGGCGGACGGGCTGGGCGCGAGCGCCTCCAGCGCCTGCTCCACGTCGCGCGCCGTCACCCCTCCGCTGCTGCGAGGCCGCCGCCGCCGCCGCCGCCCTCCGTCCCGCCAGACGCGGCGCACCACCGCCTCCACCGCCTGCGCCACCATCTCCCGCGCCAGCCGCCTCACCCACCGCTGCCGCCCTGCGCACCGCACGCGCGCGCCGCGCTCGCTACTTGTTCGTCTGAGCGGACGCAAGGGTTGCTACTGGGGTCATATTAGGTGTTGAAAGGTAGCACTTCATGAAAGAATTAGGAACATTTCTAGGAAACGTTCGGACCATTAGGGTAACGAAAATTAGGGAGTGGCCAAACAGAAATGGTTAGTATGAGCGGAGCCTAGACTGGACACCAAATAAATACGTTAATAAGCACAATACATAAGTTAATCTGTAACTTAGATTCAGTTAGTAAACGGTTAAGTAGTAAGTAAATCAATAATACTAATCATATTATTTTTAGTAATTTAATTAATAACATATAATATATATTATTATTAATCATATATTATTAATTATTTACAATTAATATTATTAATATGACGGAAGTGATTCGCTAAGGATGGTCCAGAGAAGAACAGATTCACATGAATATCACAAGCACATTTTCTTGTATATTGTCACCGACCCTTTGTTTAATCGTAATGCAAGACGAGAGGCATGCTAGTACAGAATATTCACAAGAAGTGACAGGTCTAACAAGTGTACAACAAAAAATTGTGCAACACACCCTTTTTTAAATGAAATGCCATAAAACATTTTATTTATATTTCATCAAACTTTTATAATAAAATATGACCATGTACAGTAGGCATTAGGAGTCTACAGCTCATTTGTAACTTGAGTCATCACAAAAACAATTTTCGACTCCTAGAAAAGTTTCAGTCAAGTTCTGCAGTAACAAAGCATTGTACAGAAGCAGGATATTAAAGAAAACATTACAGTATTTAAAACAATAAATAAATGCGCATTAGCTTTCATATTTCAAAATAAACATTATTTATATAAATTAACTGTCCACACAGCATTAAATGACTAAATTAAGTTGAAAAACAATTACTTCATAAAATGTTTGTTTCGCTAAAATTAGGGATTGCGTTTTTTTTGCTGGAGTAGTACGTCGATGAAAAATGAAAAACTGATTAGCCGAATCATTCGAAGAACAACATCAATGAAATGAGTGCCATTCCATTTGGCATTAAGTTCGTTTTTTTGTCACATACAAAATGGCAATTTATACGGTACACTCCTAGTATTAAAATATGCCTATTCCATTTCTCTGATCAAATATGCAGCTGCAATATATTTTTTATAGGTGGTAGGTTATCGTTGGAATGAGTTAACCAGTTAGGCTGGGGCAGGAGTAAGGGCAGCGGACATGTACCATCTTATGAAATGGAGAAGTAAAATGTAAATATGCATATTGGACATGAAAAGAGTCCATTTTTGTATTGGGGGATCAGCAATATCCTTTATTTATGAGTACAGTTGCGAGGTCTGCTTCCAAAAACTAGTTGACAAGCGGAGGAGGGGGTAAGAAGTAATTTAAAAAAATTACAATTAAATTATATATTTTCTTACAAAAATGTTAACGCTTATTAAAATAATCACTTCATAACTTTACTTTGCTGTCGTGTGTATTAGTTTATTTGATCGCGCAGTTTTGATCACTTCTTTGTATTTAAGGAATGATTCTTTAATTTCAGTACAACGTTGGGATATTTTTTAAAATGTATAATGTCCACTATTTTGTGAAGAAAAAAAAATAGTGAACATGGTATGAAAAAAGCGGACTGCCCGCTCAAATAGTGGACATTTGACAACCTAATTAATGGCATCAATGGAAATGTTAAGTTTAAATCTAGGATCAAAATGAGAGATAGTGCTAAGATAAGGAATAATAAATTTAAGAGATGAATTTTGAGATGTAAAAACTAACAATCGGTCTAATTGGAAGATTATTTCCATGTAGTATAATAAGACTAAACAACCTAGAACATTGGGGTTTATAACCTGTAGGGATATATTTTTGTGCTGTGGAATAAGAGTATTGGTTAGTATTGTATTCCTGACCTTTAGATTAAACGATGGAATAGGGACTTTGTCAAGACAAGGAAAATCATTATCTACAAAAAAGTGTGCTAGTTTTAATGTAGTCATTATTGTGCACTATTACAATAGTATTTCCCTTTTAAACTTTGTTAATAATTAAATTACTAGTTTCACTTTTTCAATTAGTTTATTAGTAGATTTTATATGTAAACGTGGAATAGGTAGAGGTTTATTAACTTTATCTGTTATAATGTTTGAACAATTAATCAAAAAGGAATATGAATTAATGTTTTCATTAAAAATGCTTAGAACTTTTTCAGTGCTCACTGCTAATTTTAATGCAGTTTGAGAATATGTGTCTTCGATCAAGGAGAAACTCAATGGTGGAGCATAATTGAGAAGACGGATGCGAGTAATAAAAAGATGGTAGACAAGGAGGAAGTCCTTGAGTAGTAGTAAATCCATGATAGAGTTTTGACCCCGAAGAAAACTTCCAAATTTACCACTTAGCAAACCCAGGCAAAAAATTAACATTTTGGAAAATCGAGTTAGTACCGAAAGTTAACTTTGGGTACTAAATGTTTTAATAAACATTAAAACTTTAAATTGTGGTTTAATTATTTGTTAATTCATATTATGGATTACCACAAGATGTCTGCTATCACCACGCTTCTTCAGATGCACTAACATCGTTTGCTAGTACTTTGCCAAAGGTCATGCTCCCAACTCTCGGTGCCATGTTTTCGGATGTTTGTAGAGGCAAGTTGTTGCACGCTCTTGCAAATTGTTGCAATTCACGCTGTTCCTTCTCTCGGCAACAATTCACTATTTTAAAATTATTTTACTACCCTTGCGCACGCTTTGATGACAATTCCCATTCCCAATTACCCTTCGAACCTTCATGGTTAAAACATTTACATGCACTTCATAAAACCATTACTACTTACAACTCTGCTATACTGAGTGTGCTCTTTCACGACAGTAAAACTATAGATCCCTATAATAGTACCCGCGCACTTGATCGTAGAGCTCGTTAAACCTCGATAGTATGACTATCGATAGTCTTCAAATAAATTATCGAATAATATCGATTGTACTATCGAAACAGAAATTAATAAAATTATAAATGTTTTGACTAATTGATAAGAACTTTTTCAGTAAACAAACCACAATATATTGTAAATAAATATTGTTTAATAAAAAGGTTAATAAATAAAATCTTACCAATTTTTCAATAAATTCCCGGTCATTAAATGCAAGCTTCTTTGAAAATGTGTAAAATATTATAATATTTCAGTGTTGTTATCTCGGATAAAACTGTGGCAAATATCACTAACCACTTCAATAAATTAAACATTGCGAACTTATACTAGAGTGAATTAACGTTTCCGTGCATAAAGGCTATTGATGTATTCACTTTAAACAATTAACGCTCATTCACACTCATCGCGAACGCGAATTTTATCTTTCTCTTATTAAGAAAACACCATGTCAAACTAGGGTATGAACCAGTGATTTCATTACAATTATATTTAATGAGAGTTAAATAGATGAATTATGTTTCTGGAGTATTGGTAATAAAAATTGAACTATCTAAATGTATATATTTTATTAAAAATTGATTCAGATAGTATTCGATAATTTTCACAAGTATCGATAGTTTTTATAGTATGATACTATCGATAGTATTATCGAAGTTTAAAGAGACCTGCGGACGGTCGGGACAGGATAGACGGCGATTTTGTCTGGGTTGCGCGCACTAGGCCGAAACGGGACGAAATGGACACTTCGGACAGATTGGCTACTTGCTCATACCCCAAAGAGTACATGTATTTAGTTATAAGATAGTTTTAATTAGTCAGGTTACGTAAAAAGTCCTTACTAACTGCAAAAGCGTAATCGACTGCAGATAAAAACAATTGTATTCCCGAAAGTTGAATAAATTCCCGCCTTTCCAGGGCAACTCGAGAGGGAAAAATCGAAAAAAAAGGCTACTTGCTTCGTGTCTTCTATTGTGCGAGACAAATTTATAATTTAAGAAAAGAACCAATCGTATTTTGTTAATTTGTAATAGCGGAAGAATAAATGATCCAAGGAGTCGAAGAAAACCCATTCTCTTGTTCTCTTCTAAACAAAACGAGAATGACAAAAGGTGAATTTAACGCTTTTTCCCCGACCTGGAAGAAGATGAAAAGCTATTTCACAATTGTAGGATGTCTCACGAGACATTTGAAACTAAGTAAGTTATTTTAAAAAATATACTAAATAAATAAATATTTTGGTAAATATTCTAACTGTGTACAATTAAATTCAACTAGATTTAGGTTTATTTAGTAAAAAAAAGTAAAAACTATGTGAAGTATGGGGGTGAACATTATCTGCGCACGTTTTACTGAGTTCCAGAATCTCTATTTTAACTATAAATAGTTAAAATATGAGTAAAAGTTCAAAACAAATAAATAATATAAATTTTAAAAAAGCGTGAGATTAGCAATATTTGAAAAAAATAGATATTTTCATTCCCGAGTTATAGAAAACTTATTTGCATCGGTAGATTTGCAAGTACGATTTTTCTGCATTGCTAACAAAATAGTAACTCGCCCTTACCTCTACTCCTACCATTACAAGAAAAAGGAGAGTTCAACAAAACGTGCGCCTAGTGAAGCTACATTTACGTCCAGAAGCAAAACAAGGGGCCATTTCAGCATTTTCTCAATGGATCAGGGAAACTGGACAAAATCCTGACCGACAAAAGATCGACTAAAGGACAAAATTATTACATTACTTTATTTAGAAACTTCAGAAAATAGCACAGATAAGATCCAATAATATACGAAAAATAGACATAATTTACATTGGTTAATAAACTAATGTATCATTCCAAAATATGGCATAATTTATTCACCGTGCACAAATGTACCAAGTTTAACGAATACTTCACAGTTTCTAATGAAAATCTCGTGATTTTAATTTTGCAAACGTTACTCCTTGGTTCAGATACTTTAGCTAACCAACTAAATTACACTTCTTAACTTGCTAATACATTAAATAAAACTTAATATAACGTTGTACAACTCGGGATTGCTCTGGATAAACTTGATAAATTTGATGCATTCATGCTCCACATAACCTCACAATTGAAACAGCGGGATGATGCCGATGAACGGCACGCCGCAATGTACAGAAATTTCCTTCGGACTATTTGCAAACAGGAAGGTGCGGATCGTCCCGTCCGGATAATGACGGCTTAGTGCCCGCGCATCCTTGCGGAAAACTTTGTAATGAAAGTTTAAAAATTTCCACCGCGTTGTGCCGTACCGTAACAATGCCTTCAAAAACGTGAAATGAACTAGTATGAAATTCAAGCTATACTTTGATGATTTTATAGTAGCCGACGACATCAGGTTATTATCACGTCTCCTAAAAAAATAAATATTTTAATAAATTCGCGAACGTCCTTCTCAACGGGGCTCGTGGCCTTAAAAATGTGCTTACCACTATTAAAAATATTCATTTTATAAGGTAGGAGCTGTAACAATGACCTAATGTCATCGGCCACTATATAAAAAACAACAACGAAATACAACGTCTCGCCTGGAACTGCCATCACCTCGCCAAGCCCGGCGCTGCACGCTGTCAAGGTCGCTCTGCTGGTGGCGCATGGTCAGGTCCGGAGGCCTCGCGTGCGCTCCGGTGTCGCCGTCAGCCGCCGCGCCAGCCCGCTCGCGAGGCGAGGCCTCCGTTACTAGAACGCCGCCCGTGCTCTACACCGACTGGTGGCCAGGTGCTCGTGACTCCTGTAGGACAGATGGTACTGGTTGGATCCGTTGGAATGGCACGGTTTCAACTGACAAAGTCCAAGAAAATAAGGTTAGTGTGAAAAGGTTCTATTATTCGCACATTTTCTTGAGCCTTTCTTCTCAAGTTGTGAGTGGAGTGGGGAGTATTGTTAATTTGACGAAAATAATTTTATATTACCAATTTCGTAGTTCGTTTTTCGATAACAAATTGTTCCTATTACACGGGAGCGAACATTTATGATTATCACATTTTGTATAGAAATCTCGTTGCTGTCATTTATTCTTAATTTAACCAATGTTGGAAAGGAGTTGTGGTAGGTATTTCGGGTTTCCAGAAAACGGGCTCGTTTCTGCTAGGCGTGGAACGTACGAGAGCGGCAATCTTTGGACAAATAGCATCTGTAAAAAACACTACTGTTGGTGAAGAGACGACTGAATGTTGAGATAATGAAACTTTGACATCAGTTTACTGAAAACGTTTGAAATGTTAATTGCGACCTTGTCATTTCAAAAAATAGAGTTGTTGGAAGTATTTCACTCTTATTAATTGACAGTTCAAACCGCAATAATAGAGTTTTTAAGGACAATCGTACTTTGCAAGTATATTCTTACCGTGGAATCGCGAAGTACAGGCTTTAGAGTACAAATATGGTAACTGACATTTCACGTTTTGTCTGAAAATACAGTGTGATATCTTTGTTTATAAAAGAGAGATGAGCAACTCACGCCACAACGTAGGAGAATTATTGTATTGTTTACCCGTTCTTGAAAGCACTAGGAAGACACACAGCTGCTTACTTTGCATCATATATGCAAAAAAATCTCGATTAAATTGAAAATGTCAAAAACCATTATTTACACCCGAGCGTGTAACTTTTCGTCGTCTCCTATACTATATCTAAAGAAAATAAATAAACAGTTGAAAGCAAAATCATTCGCTGAAACTCCGAAGGCGACTACAGCTCGATCCTCGCGGTGCTAATCCTGTGTGCACTTACCGTGTGACACTTCCTGAATCGATCGGTCCACGACGCTCGTCTCGTGCGTTCTGTTGGTGCTCCTGTTCTGCTTTACAAGAGCAGTAGGCATTGCTTGGGCCAACGCATACTGCCGGACATGTCCGATGGGGAACGAGGATAGGCGAACTGCACTTACTTTCTGTTTCTTACTATTTGTAGTACCGTGTGACATTAACCACTCATTGGAGTACCATATACCAATAATTATCACTCATTTCAATCGGACTGCTCTCATTGAATGTGCAAAAATAATAAGTATTATGTATTGTACGTCCAACGAGAGAATGAAGTAGATGTATACATACCGAAATATATTCTTCCGCCGAAGCGCGTTCTCCGAGGCCTCATCTGTAATCCAAGAGTTATCAATGCTCTGCTGTAACCGTCGCGCTTACTGTGACAATTTCGAGTTCTTCCACACGTTGAACAATATCCATCGGCCTACTGAAATTTGCAGCATGCGCGAAACAAACCGACGATTGCAAGACAGAGAACGGCATCGAGGTACGCAAAGGAATAATTCATTCAACACATTTATTAATGGTATTAATGAATTATATAACATATTTTTTAATGTTAATAGTGATGTAATTTTATTGCCAATAAGACTTCAAAATTTTAAATGCTAATATTGCCAGCAAACCTACGATTGCAAGACAGGGAACGACATCGAGGTACGCAAAGGAATAATGCATTCAACAAATTTATTAATGGTAGGAATGAATTATATTACATTTTTTATGTCAATAGTGATATAATTGTATTGCCAATAAGACTTCGAAATTTATGCTGACAACGAAAATCGCGGACAGTTCCGTGTATTATTTGTGAAACGCCGATATTTTGTTAATACACAGACGGCTAACATTTACGCAACAATTATATTGACTATTGCACTTTGGGTTGCCAGGTCTGCATCCGAAAAATAGCGGACAAGAGGGGGGGAAGTAGTAAAATAAAAAATGCAATAAATTATATATTTTCTTACAAACATTTTAACTCGTATTAGAATATTTAATTTAATTCAATTTAACTTCTCCCCATAGCGCGTCACAGAGTTATTTTTTAACTTTTTTGACGTAAATAAATAACTTCAAAATTTTACTTCATATTCAAAACATCAAATATATTACACTAATATGTAAAATATTTAAAAAATACATATCGAACTAAGGAAAAAGTATAACAGAAAAATAATAGATA
>BOPP01000150.1:606555-621699 GCA_017312745.1 Gryllus bimaculatus | reverse complement strand
ATGACTGATTGTCCAAAGATTGGCATTGCTTCATAAAATTTAATAGCAAATTTCGCAACTAATACCCCCACTCTACCCGCATATTTTCAATTCATCGTTCAAGAGAAAGTGCGTGAGTAATGACTCCTCTGAGGCTTGCTTGCGCAGTGGTCCTTTCTTACTTAGCAGGCTTTGAGTTTAATGATGGATTCATTGCAATAGAAACCACTATTGCACTATATTGAGGGTGTTGGTGAAATGATGAATGATAAAACAGAAGTGCAAGGAGAGGCAAAGGAAATCAAAGAATCGAAATGGAAGAAACTGATGAACCATGTCACGAATCCACTTTGTCAATCTTTAATGCCACTAGGATCGACCATGGTTCCATTTCTGATTCCATGTGAATCGTATTCTGGCTCCAGCCGCTGGAGGCGAGCTGATTAACCATCTCAACTACATTAGTATCCAGTTTAATGCTAATGATTCATCAGTTTCCACGAATGCGATTTTAGGGATTGAAACTCTGTGAGAGCCTCGTATTCACGGAATGCCGTTTCCGAATCAGTAATCACTAACTGAGTATTCTTTTTTTCCACAGGTATGGTTCCAGTAGCCGCAGTTCAGATTAGAGGATTTTCTCTGTTGAGAGGAAGGTCAGTGACGAATAGACAATACAATTCCTTTGGAAATGATGCAAATATGTGGACGGACTGGAAATGATGTGCTATTCTAGCCCCTTGAGAGAGAATTCACCTCGAAATCAATTTGTTTAACGATTCCTCGACATAACAGAATTAACTCCAGTTACGTCAATTCGCATTATTACACGGAATTGTTGTTTTCGCAGCAACAAAAAATCTTGAAGCAAGCAAAATGAAGAAGAGCTATTGTCCTTACTTTTTTTATTATTTCCTGAAAAAAAAACACAGTTGTACTCCGGTATTCATTTATCCCCATCTTGAATTCGACAGGGAAAGAAAATAATTCTATACTTCTGTGTAAAATGTGTGTACAAACCGAACTCTCCCATCCCCGACTTTCCATTTACCGACTCGAACTGATTTTGGTGTCTTAAAAAGGCTATAACCTGTAAAGAAGGCAAAAACCCCATCATTGAAGCAAATTGAAGCCATGTTTTTTGCAGACAAAGCAGAGCTTTCTGTGAAACAAAGTATTTAGCATTACGTTAGGCGCCGGTTACGGACGGTTCTACCCAGATTACACCGCCACTCGTATGTTTTGACTTCAAACATCATGGCGGCCACTAGTTCGGTGAGCCTGCACCAAGAGCGCTGAAACCATAGGGACAGCTACTCTGTGTAGTCTAATCTAGCTCGTTGATATCACATTTGTTCCGTGAAGGCGTGCAACATGTACCGCCGGCAGACGCACTTATGGCACTCCGTCCGACTACACGCCGGCTTAAGAGAACATTATAGAACATGCTCGAGGCAGGAATTTTACAGTATTCCCCGATGTCAATTCAGTAATGCCTTTCTGGCCCACCTTGTATCTAAGACTAACGTTTCGGCTAGGTTTGTTTGTAACCAGACCTCGGGTTTTATGGCAAATGCCAATTTAATTTCTTTCGGAGATCGTGGAAAATAATTGTAGATGTTTACGAATCAAGAAGAAATACATCTACTGAAAGCATCCAATAGTACCTACAATGTCCTAGAAGGGCGTTTAATGCATATTTTGTTACTTCTTGCCTAAAATAAGTAATTTTGAAGAATAATCGTATTTTAATTACTCATTTAAAAAAATTGTTTTATACACAAATGCTTTCCCTAAACGCGAATATTGCTTCATCGAATACATAAAATTCATTCAACTCTGCCCTCAACAATAGTCATACTGAATCTCAATGAAAAATGTTTGACATATCGTGTGTCAGTGGTGCAAGACGTCAGAAGTGCAAATGGATTCCATGGAATGCATTTTTTCATTTCATGTTTTTCGAACAGAGAGAATAACGCATACAAAAATAGCGCAGGTTCCTTTTGCGTTGAAATATATGAACGTTCGAAAATTGACAAAGTTTAAAAGTCTTTAAGAGCCTTCAACTACAATATGGATGATAGAATTTGCCCCATCACTGGAATGTGTTCTTCTAAATTATAAGATTAAATAACGTCACGTATAATGTTTTGTAAGTATGAATAGTTTTCGAGTATTTTTAGTGTAAAAAAGCAGTTTTAAAGAGATATGTAAACAAGATTTTCTCAAAAACTGCTTCAGTTTTTCTTTAAAACGTTTATCGAGTAGAGCAAAGTAGGTTTAAAAAAACGGCACAGGTTAAATTTTATTTGAACTCTATGTATTTTCTAAAATAATTATTGATAAAAGTTATTTTTTTGGTCTGTTTCTACGATTTTATTTTTGAAAATTATATTTTTTTCGTAACAGATTCTTCTCATCAAAATCAAACCTTTAAATAATGTAATGTAATTTTTTGTGAAAAAGCCGGAATATTTCGCGTAGCGAGTTACCAATAAAAGAATGCAAGAAAATATGTTTTTGTAAAACCACTGGTTCATTATCAGAATTAATTAAAAATATGCATTAGGTTATTTTCTTCTTTAAAATAGAGCTCTTGGTGTACATCAAAAGCGAAACACGTCGAAGCTTCTAACAAACTGCTCACAGTGCACACTCCGCATATTCTGCAGACACTGCAGATTAAAATTCATTTTCCATTTTAGCATATAAAAATATATTTTACTTCGAATAAACTGTGATATCAACAAATTTGCAAACAAAAACTTTCGATGAAAGCAATTATGTTACATTGTACGACATTATTAATGTTTTTAAATAAACTGCAATATAATTTATTTGTACTTATAACTAGATATTTTCTACTTGTAACATTAAAATAAAGATTTATTAAATTAACCTGATAGGGGGCCAAAAATACTTGCCCAGGGTTATATAAATCCACCATTTGCATTTTAGAAGTATTGAAACGGATTTTTTTTGAATTTGATAAATCTGCGATGTGCCGTACATCTTTTCATTCCTACTTCCCACGGGAAACTGACAAAGATAATGAAAATAATATCACTGTATTAATTAATGTGTGTGAACTTTGTAATTAAAGAATGAAACATGACATATTGAATTATGTACAAAGAGAACAAAATAATACGCCAATGTCATATGAAAATAAAAGCAACACAAACTCAAAAATACATTTCTGTGCTAATTTTAAAAAATGAGGAAAGAAATATAACAATGACACATATGGGCTTTGATAAAGTAGGTTGTGTGGTGTAAACATTTTTTCGGGGTAAGCAAAAGAGCTTATTTATCAACCGAAGAAACAATTAAATATTTTTAAATTGCATCTTCAGATATATTCTACACGCAATTACGTAACAAAAATTAATACAAATTGATATCTGAATAATTGTAAATGAAGCACCAAATAATGAAATACTACATATTTTTAAATTGCATCTTCAGATATATTCTACACGCAATTACGTAACAAAAATTAATAAAAATTGAAATCTGAATAATTGTAAATGAAGTACCAAATAATGAAATACTAGTTCATAAATCACTTTTAAGAGTCAGGAATATTTAATATTCAATCGACTCACTTAATTTGTAACGCATATGAAATCTGCGTTCATGTTGAGCAAGATCTTTTATTAACCCTGTCTTACCTCCAAAACACTCGACGCCTCTTTCCAGTTTCAGTCTGTTTTTTCCTCAAGGGATATACTAGAAGAAAAATCTGTCAGTGATTTGAAGTTGAAATTTTCTAATATACGACTTCAAAGCTGAGAAACGTTGCTTCACAAGTACTTGTTATCCTGACTTGTTGCTATCATCCAACTAATACCAAAAACAAATATTAAAATTCTGTAAAAGACTGAAGTATTCTCAAAGAAATCTAATTGTAAAAGGTATACTAGTATGGATACTGGAAACTAATATTGTAACAAAAAATAACAAATAATGTCTGTCTTCACATATTTATATGCATACTGTATTTTATTGTAAAGTTAACAAATTAATATTGTTAAGTTGTATTTAAAGTAGTCGCTAATGACCACAGCTGTTGATGCGTCTATAATAAACTAAAAAAAGTACTTGTTATATATACTATCTCCACAGTGTTAGTATTTCATAATATGCATACTGAAGGTCATTTGATTTCATGAAATTCTCTAGAAGTTCATATTCATTGTTTCACATACTTTTTATGAAATTAATATAACTAAGAGTTGTGAATTGAAGGATGCAAAAGCAAGTAAATTTCCATAGCAATCTTTCAGAGCCATGAATGCCAGTTCGTAAAAGCTTCTCTTGTATTGATGATAATTCAACAATGTCTACAAATTCATAGTACAAACTTTGGTATGTCTTTACATACTGGTATGATGTAGTGTAATAGTTCATGTAATTAGTTCTAGTATGAAGTATATCAATCAATCTGGTGGTGAACATGAAAATTTATTCAACATGTGATCAATTATAACTTTTCCGAATGTCTTCTGTAAAATTATAGAACGAAGATCGTTTTGAGATAAGATTTGCGTAAAATAGGTTTATGTTTGTTTCCTTTTTTTCATTTATTTTCCTCTTTTTCGGCTAACTGGCCTTTCAATACCTTGAATAAAACATATTATTCATTGTTAGGAATGGGCATTCTTTGAGCTTTGCATCGCTGCTCCGTTTTTACAGTATTTGTTTCCTAAAATGTTGTAACCCCCATTGTTTCATTGGTGAAGATACGGCGAGGCAAACAGAATAATATCTGCTCTCTCGGGCATCGAGGTAGTTATTCTAGAGTTGTGTAAAAATTATTGCTAAACTTCCTTATGGATGTCTTCACTTACGTACTTATTTTTAATTCAGATGCATGGTTTTCTTTCAAAAGTACGTGTTTCTTCTCTTCAAAACTGCGGGAACCAAAGTTTTGTTTCGAAAGACATTCCACAGTACAGCGACATGTTCTACTGCTTTGACTAACAGTTGCACTTCCAAGTTTGAAATGTTTCAACTAGGATTTCCATTAGCGTACGGAAAACCGGGAATTGCTTCCCTTCGTGTTATAAAGATAAAGTTGAATCCACAATACTTATGCAAATTTCAAAACAATTCTTTAAAACGTGCACACTTAACAAGTAAATAATTAACATGCATTTAATTTACTTTAATCATTTCAAAATTACTGCACTTGTAGCCGTTTAACAATCACGAACAGGCATGACTAGGGTATTCAGAATTCATGACTGCCGACCTTTCTCAAAGAGTATAAGAATTTAAGACAGAACACTCCTCAAGGTCAAACGAAACGCGAGTAGGGAGGGGGGATGCAGAGGGCTGGAGACAGCTCAAACCAGGGGAGGAGAGCAGTAGTGGGTACTAATTCTCAGGGGAAGAAGAAATAGTACCGGTGTTGTGGTGGAATCTACATATAAGTACACAATTTTCTCGTTAGATTTTATGTAGTTTTATAAAATTTGTAATACAGCGGAACATATGAGTTGACATTTTGTTCCAATCATTTGTATAGTCAGTGCTCTCTTTGCGTTTATGGAATATAATCCCGTGGATAAATAAACCAGAAGAACAGAATCCGAAGCTTCGTGGTATTATAGAATAAGTCGTGACCGGAGAAGTGTGTAGTTATCTGTCGCAAATGGCTCTCAAAATGTAAAATACCTAGAATTGGTTCGTTTGCCTACCGACAGCACCGAGGTCGGTCCCCAGCGTCAAGCCTTTTGAGAGAGGCAAGGCCACCGCAAAATGTCCACCGCCTCAGGCAAAAGCAGCTAAGGGCCGGTTGTACGAACAGAGGATAAAACTGTGGTTAATAACCCTCAAGTATTACTTAACCCTGGGTTAAATAGGGCGACCAGTTGTACGACACTTTACTTCAACGATGTTACATACCCATAGAATAAGCAGAGTTGAAGTTTGTTGGTAAAACTGGCGATTGTCGTTTGTCGAAACAAAAGATTTATATTCTCAGACGTGTTTCATTTATTTCTTTAACAGCTATGTTGGGATATTGGATATAGTTCGATATCCTGCAAACGTGAACGGACTGAGATTTAGCTTGCGTTGGTTTCTTACAGTTTTTCGCTTCGTTTTCATATCGTTATAAATTTTAATTATTATTTGTTGTAGTTATTCATATCATTATAAATTATTACTGTTAATAATAGTTATTATTTAATTATTTTGACAATGAGCGATTTTCTATACGAAGTCGAACTCAAAATTTCACCAGAGAAGATACTATGAAACTTGTGGACTTTGTGTAAACGTCTTTTAAGTCTTTTAGCTTTAACTCTCCAACAGCAGGTTGGAGCCAGTCGGTGGAAAATGAGACCGTGTTGCTCTTAGCCGCTCTCGATTGAACGTGGTCACAAGCTGATAGCAGCGATTTTACATCTGACAAGGGAATGCCACGATATGACATGTCGAAACCTGCCCTAATCCTTCTTTTCATCGGAAGCACATGCCGTATTAATCTCACGTTTAAACTTTTGTGTGCCGATACACACTGCAAGTCAATTAAAACACATTCTGAATTTGCAAATAGGCCCTATGCTTTCACGGATGTAAAAATTGCCAACCCTGCAAAGCAGGCGTTACCCAGCGCGCTCGCTTGTGATTCAACAGCACTGCTCGCCGCAAGTGGCAAACTCTGCTTCGAAGGTCGTTTCCCGAGAGGGGCAGGCGGGGAGGCAGCTGCCCCTCCTAGCAGATAAAATAATAAAACTAATAACACTAATATTAACTATACATAGTCTAAACTACTAATACAAGTTTTTTCGAATTGTGGTTTTTATCTGTTGTTCATTGTTGTAAGAAATACATTTGGTCGTGATAAACATTGTCGCAACCGTTCATTTTCCATTCAACATAAGCTACCTCCCCCGGAGCTCTTTCCTCACGAATTTGAGAGCTCTTGTCAGCGTCTACTGCGAAACAGGTCACTTGTGTAATCACATGCGAAAGGTCGGTGCAAACTGGAAAAGTGCGGTGGTAAGTCTTAGGGAATTTTCGAATGAGAAAATTGATTTTTCGGCACAAATTGAAGAACGGTAATTTTTGCAAACAAAAAACCAAATTGAGGCCATGACATATGAATTTTATTCACAAAACAACTCTTAAATCGTTTCTTTACATAATTTTAATATAAAATGATACAGTTGTTATATGATATACGTTTACATAATTATGCATATAGACGATATTCACAATGAACAAAGTAACAAACTTCATTCGTAAGGAAATAAAATATCTCAAATAAAATGGATGTTTACGAGAAGAAAAGCATTGAGTGTTCTGAGAATGACCTGCTCCCTCCGATGTCATTTGACCTTGAGGAATCGACCCTCTACAACGCCAACCTAGGCGCCCGCGCGCTCGCCGCTTGACATGCGAGCGCTGTCCAAGTTCTCTGTAGAAACGAAAAATAATTCGATATGTTGGCAAATTTAGACTTTTTTGAAAGTATTGGCTGTATGCATCGGCTGTCAAAATTTACATCGTGGTATCAGATGGGCATGTAAATTCAATGAAAAAATATGAGGGCATGTTTTGACATGCCACACCGCGGCATTCCCTTGTAAGAACCCGATTGGTCTCGATGTGTTGTAGCGTCGTGCATATAAGTGTGTGTGTGTGTGTGTGTGTGTGTGTGTGTGTGTGTGTTCGGAAGAGACGAGAAGGATGAGGAAGAAGTGTTTACGCGTGGTCCGTGACCCGTTTGCTAGGGAACTACTCCGTTATTTGTCTGTTATTTATTGGTGAAACCATGGAAAACCATAGATAGAGCAGCCGGTCGCAAGAATACTCCTCCCGTCGCCAACCTAGCTAATTAGTGAGTATCCAAAATCCGCCACCTTCGGTTCTCAAACTCGAGGACACAAAAACTGAATCGGGAATGGTTGTTGCTCGTGAGCCATCTGAGTCGTTCGAATATCGTAGCGTGGTATCTTTACTGTAACATGTTACAGCGCATAGTACTCATAAAAGATACATATATACGCACCGGCATGGTTTTCTTTTCTTTTGTTATTTAAGGTCGCATCAACTTCCAGGCGACCACTATAACGTGTAAACGATATGGTAACCGTGAGAATGACACGATACGATGATGATAGGGGGTGAAATGAGGAACACAATGCAACCATGCCTGAGGCGGGACACGAACCCGCGATCCGAGATCGCTACAGCACTACTGCCTAAGGAATAACGGCCATCCGGGACGGCAACCGAGCTTTTTTTTTAATGTTTGAAAACCTGCGTCGTTCATGTCGATGTCAAGTCTTCGAAACTGGCACCGTAATATGTGCATGCGTAGTGCCTTCACCGTTGCGTTCGTTCAGTCGAGTCCTTGACAGCAATTGTCGGGTGTTCTTTTCCACATCATGTGCAAGTTACGATCATTATCTCGGATGTGGGGAAATATTAAAGCACGTAGTTTTTTTAAGTTCAATGAATTTCTTAGCAGCGAAACATTCTTGGTAAATACTCGTCAGTGTATAAGTGATTGAAATTAGAAAAACAACGTTGATTAGTTGATGAACATGCCTCATTGTGGTTGGACTAATGTTTTTCCGCTGAATGATGAGGGTAAGTGAGAAGTTCTCTAATAGATTTTTGGAAATTTCAATTTTCGATTATGTGAATTAATGACTTTGGAGGGCACACATGTGTTTTCCAATGAGTCGTGTCATTGCATGTTCTGGAGGATATTTGAGATGGGGAAGTGTTTAGTGCTCTTTTCATATTTCCAATGCCAGTCATTTGCTTGAAAAGAGTTACGAGAAATGCCTAAACAAGCACAAACTGTGTAGTAGTTAGGATTTCAATCTTTGACCTTCGAATTGAGTTTAGTTATGCCGCTTCCATATGAGCAGCTATGGAACAGCACTGGCTGAAATGATTTTGACGCTGCAATTTTCATAAGAAATTTCACTAGTGGTTTGAAACTTTTCGAGAAGTTTGCAAGTCGCATAGCAACGAGTTATAGTTAACAAGCTTAAATATTAACTAATCGAGCTATTGACAGCACAAAAACATTATATGTTTCGGTATTAATTGCGATTGTCGATATTAGAGATCAGTGTCTGGTTCTTCATGTCTGATATTAGATTAGAAATCCACTGTTATGTAGTTCACCATTTCTTGTGAATAGCAACAATATGATAAATTGATGAAGAAAGAGGAATACACTCATACACTGTCAGTTTTATAAGGTTGTGCGCCACTGGTATCCGAATCTCCTGCAATACTACAAGTTTCATCCAAATGTAGTACTTGCAATCATCATGTCCCTTCATGTGCCTTCAGTTGGGCCTGTCTTCGCATTTCTTCGACGGGGGCCGTAAATTCCGTGTTTTCCCTGGCCTTGGTGGAGGGAAACGAAAGCATCACGTCACCCGACCCCAATTACGGTTTGACGAGAGGAATTTCCTTCATCGCCTCTATTTCTGGAATTGATTAGCTTGAGCTTTACGTCAGCCGGCATCCTTATCAGGGGCCCCGTAAGGGCCAATACATGGCCTTAAGTGCGCGGCGCAGGGCACAGTCCAGGGGCTTCCCGGGGGGAAAATCGCCTTACGCCTTTTTATGGGGCCTGAAACGTGCGGGCGAGAAACCATAAACCCGCACTGAAATGGAATTACAGGCGTCGCCTCCGCCGCCACCGCCGCCGTCCGCGCGGCGCAGCGCCGCACCGCCGTCGCGCCGTCCCGCCGCCGTCGCCGCGCGTCCGCGCGTCCCAGCCGGTCCGCGCCGTCCGCCGCGTCCGCGCGGTCCCGCCGCGTTCCCGCGCGCTCCCAGGCCGTCCCAGCCGTCCGCGCCGTCCCCTGCGCCGGTCCCGCCGCGGTCCCGGCCGCGTGCCCGCGGCCGCCGTCCGCGCGTCCCGCGACGTCCCGGCGTCCCGCCGCGTCCGCGCGTTCCCGGCGCTTCCCGCGCGCCGTCCGCCGCGTCCCAGCGCGTCCGCCGCGGCGTCCCTGCGCCGTCCGCGCCGCGTCCGAGCCGTCCCTGCGCACGGCCGCGCCCCGCCTCCGCCGCTCCGCGCCGGCTCCGACGCACGGCCCCGCCTCGCCGCCGCTCGGATCCGCTCGCCTCGCGCCGCCATCGCCCGTCCGCTCCGCCGGCTCGCCGCCGCTCCTCGCCGCTTCGCGCTCGCCTCGCGCCTCAGCGCTTCCGCCGCCTTCCGCGCCTCGCCGCTTGCCGCTCCGCCGCACGTTGCGCGCCCGCGCCACCGCAGCACGCACGGCCTCAGCGCCGCTTTGCGCCGATCCGTCAACAGCCATGCAGGGGGGCTGCGCGTTCGACGCTGAGTTGTCTGGGAGCCGTTTTTTTAGCTTGCGGGAGCTTCGCCAGCTCCCGCGACGCGTGCAGCGGGTCTCCGCCGCGCAACGAGGCTCATCCTCCCCTCCTACCGCTGGGGGTGAGGGGGCGAGGGATTTGAAGGGTCACGGAGGTCTCCGCTACGCCTCCTTTTAAACGGCGGGCCGCGCCGGGGGGTTTTCAAAAAGAGCTTCGCGTTCTTCGGTGACTTGTGCTCGCGGTGATCGTCGGATCTCCGGGGGATTCCGAAGCGAAGCGACTCGAAGTAAAGGAGTCAATCGAATGCCTTCTAACCATTGAATTGGTATCTAGCGAAGATGTCTTCTCTGTGATGCATGTTCTTTTGAAAGACGGAATGTTACATCTATCTCAAACATGGGGTAATGGTGTAAGATGATAAGCGGCATAATACAATGAAATATACAATTGGAATTACCAATGTTTCCCAGAATGCTAAATTTCGCTCTAACAATTGCTAAGAACATAGTTAAATATGATAAGAGTCATATGAATTTTAAATATATTATTTAAAAATCTGTGAAGATTATGGAAGTAATTTTTTGGGTATAAAACGCAAATAGGATGCACAAATGGGAAGTTTTACGGGGAAAGTTTGGAAGTGCGTCAGAAAATTCATTCGAAAGAAATGACTTTATCACATAAAAAAATGAAAATGGAAAAATATAAAAGTAAGATAATTGTTAAGCGATTCATGAGTCTCCTACTCACCTTATATCGAGCAGGTCTTTAAAAAGAATTAATAAACTTATCAATCCATTGGAATTAATTTATGCATATTCACAATTTTTTCTCGACTTTTGTTTTACAAAAATAGAAGAGTGTATTGTCAGTTTTCAAAGTAGGGAATGTGAAGTTAAAAAGAAATTGAAGAATGTCTAGCACCAAAAGAGAAAATGGATGTATATGTTAAAAATTGACAACATTTTCTAGAAAAGAAATACTAACACTATGAGAAATTAATTCATAACTTATAAATGCATATGGTGATTTAGGGTGCAACATGCTTTAAACTGTATTTTTTACATTATGATTTTGCATTATTTTTCAGGTCCACTGCAGTGGGTGTTTTCGGATGAAAATAGTGAACGATTTCATAAAAAATAATTAAGAATCAATGCAAAGGGTTGAAGGAAATGTGGCCTTCAGTGCCTGCGGACTATTGGTTGGAAACATTATTCGAGAGTAGAAGATAATGAAGAGGAATATAACTTTTTCAATTCTCGGAAAAGGCAATTTTGTTTGTTTGATTATGTCGAATGAAGTATTTTTATATAATATATTAACATTTTGATGATTGACTTTATTTTGCTTTTTGTTTTGTTGTGATGGAATATTCTTTTCTAGACGAGTAGAAAATGATAAAGTACATTGTTATATATTTTAGCCTTGAAGAAAGCACTACAGGAAAAATAATCAAATATTGAAAATGTAACTTCTTGAAACAGTGAGTGACAGAAGAGACACTTTACAATTGAATCTAGGAAACAGATATCCGCATGTTGTGCAGTTCTGTCGCCATGTTTTGCAATAATTTCCAAGTTGGCAACATTGGAGAGTTAGCGTGCGTCTGATTGTTTTCATTAACTATGATGGGATACAAGAACAACATGGGTACTTTCAATTGGTGTAGTACTGATAGTCTGGGGTTGTCAATACTCTTTTTAATTAGTAAAGTATACAATGTATAATGTAAAGAAGTTAGTTTAATGTAAATTTGTATAAATGTGGACGTGGGCATGTTTTGGTGTGTGTTTATACTTGAATTCTGTGCTGTTTGTACCATTTAAACCCTAAGTTTGGGAAATGTCGACCAGAAAACAATAGGCAATTTTGAAATATGTAAAGGGAGCTGCAAAAGTAATTCTACTTGTAAAAGTTTTTCTGTATGATGAGAACCCAAAACTGAATAAAATCGTGATGTTTTAGTGTTTGCCAGCAGGGTGTTGAAAGAAATTGGACCTGTCATGATTGAAATAGTCGTGGCGGATTCGTATCGTTTTTTCGGAAACTTTTTGATTGCCCTTTTCGGCACCTTATCTATGGCAGGTCATAAAACCGAGGTTGAGAGTAAGGCAGTATGTTTTTCATGGTCAAGTCAATCCAAAGAAGTCGCCACAATTTCTTATCGCGAATAGACAATTATTACTCATCTAATAAATTTATTTTTGAATGTGTGCTACACAGAATTTGCTTTCCGTTCTTTGTGATGCATACGTATGTTATAACTTACACCCGAAAAGTGTTACTAATCTGACAGTATTTGTGCACAATGGATTCTTCACTGTGCTACGTGAAGTAAACTAGTGTACTATGTACTTTCTAATGAGTAGTTAAATTAATATTACTCATTATATAATCTTAACCGACGCGTTGAAAATAAAGTTTGAAATTTACAAATTTCCGACTATTTAGACGTTCAACTGACAAATCGGACGGGATGAGTAAATACACGACACTTCGAAGACATTCAACAGTTGTTAATACATAAGCGTCGAAATAATTTCATATTTAAGGCGTCTAACCACAAATAAGACAGTTTATACTATCTTTGGAATAATTAGAGTTAAGGAGTGGTGATGTAATGTGGCACGCTTAGAATAGATTTTCTTTACTTAAAAAGTGCACTCATTACAGAGAAAGGAAAACAATATTTGTAAGAGAAACTAGTAGGTTTCAGAGTCGCTCGGGCTGTCAAAGGAAGGTCCGGGTCTCGATTCCGGACAATTAAAACGATTCGGGCTGCTTCCAAAGGATAGTCCAACTTTGTGAATGTCTAAACCATTCCTATCCCTAATTCCTTCCAGTACGCATGGTTAGTGACGCAGGAGCGCATACGCGGAAATGTTACCTGGCGGTCTCTTGATGGCGTGCGAGACATGCTGTGATGTTAATGAAGGATTATCTCTAACGCATAAATTAATGGATTACTGCAAGTGCAAGCACTCACGCCCACATAGGGTTGGCAGACGCTTGCGTAACCAGACCGAAAACACGACAACAACAACCCTGCTTTCGCTTGTGCTACTAGGCTCTCCAAGTCCGTCCGAATAGCCAACGCACAGAATATTCTTGAACATCAGGATTTCAGGGACAGTGTTTTTTACATGCTTGTTTAGATTAATAATAAGGCGTGTGGCAATTGAATCGTACATGAAGCGGGAGACATTTCGTATACCTCGACGCTATTATTTATGGCGCTCGGTGCCGTTATGGACATACTTTGGTGGCGATATAAGGTTTGTCTTTGTGGACAGCACTTTTTCGCGCCAGGCTAACAGTAGGGAGCTTACATGCATGCGAATTGGGATTGTGAAGTTAAAGTGACGGAGAACTAGGCAGGTTGACATTTATTTTTCTTAAAATACTTAGTGTTGGAAATCAGCTTCTAAGGACGTGTGATGAAAGTTCAATTTTTTTAAATGACTTTTAAAAATCATTTTAGGCTGTTTGTAAATTGCGAGCAAATGCGCTCTCAACCCTGCGAATAAAACGATTGCATTTATGCTCAACAAAGCTAATAATTATTTTTTCTCGGCAGAACAGATCCTTAAAAATTATACACAGTAAGGATCTGATTTGAATTATTTATTTCATACATCAGTTAGCTTCAATTCAAACATTCTTGCAGTCTCCAAAGACTGGTTCAGGGGTGTTAGATGCAGATACAATGCATGGAGTGATGCAGATGCCAGGGGCGATGGTGACAAGGCAAATGCAGAACGATGGCAGAAGATGGTGGTGGAAGATGTAGAAGCAGAGGATGATGGATGGATAAAGAAAAGTTGGTGGAGATGCGGGGGCATTGGGGGCTGATACATTACCAACGCCACTCCGCGATAAAGCATGCATAGCACTTACGGAACAAACTAATGTTAAGGTTGACGCGTCGCGGACATTCTAATTCTCAAGTGGTAAATGGCGTCCTAACTGGGCGTTACCTAAGGCGGGCGGAAGGTTTGCTACTGGGGTGGCGGCGGTGGGGTGGGCGGGGTGGCGGCGGCGGCGGCGGCGGGGCGGGGCCGCCATAAAGCGCGTGGCGCAGCGCAGCGTGGGGGTGGGGGTGGGGGGAGGGGGAGGAGCGCGGCGTTACGGGCATTGCAATCGCGCGTCATCAATTAACAAGAGTGGGCCCCCTCCTAATTTACTGGCCGGCGCAGCGAGCTTCCGTTATGGGATAACAGAATTGGCGAGTCTCCTGCGCGTTATTATCAACAACCGAATGCTTGAGTGGCGACGGTGTGGGCTACTTGATTTAATTTGGGGAGTGGGGGCTGGCGCCACCTGGCGATGGTTCACACGACGAATTGCACTCGACGGGAGTGAAATGTCCGGTGATGGCTGCTAAATTGTTTTCGGATGTTTCTCTCTGGTGTTCGTAGTGAAGAGTGACTATTATATCGTTCGAATAACCTGCTCGGATTTTGCGGAAATAGAGTTTTTAGTTGTGTTATCCATGCTAGTTTTTTAAAAAAAGACATGATTTAATGTTTGATTCTTATGACGTCCGTTCTGAAAACAACAGGCAGTAGAAGTAATTTGTTACTGTAAAGCAGGATGGAAGTATGATTGACCGAGTTTTCAGGAGGACGACACACCTCTGAGCCATCAGAGTACTGCTTTCCGCGGGTTCGCATGTTTGGGCGGAATTTGATTATGGCGCACTCGTCCAGTTATTGGAAAGGAAATCGGATTGTCCCCAATTGAGGAATTTGAGCGAACAGATATGTTTGACACTGCAGAAACAGGCTTTATAATCGTGTTTTGTTTACGACGATATATGCGTTGATATTGAGGAACAGGTTC
>BOPP01000150.1:487981-500698 GCA_017312745.1 Gryllus bimaculatus | reverse complement strand
ATCGCAACCATCGCACAAACCCCGTCACCCTGCCACCACCGCTCCCACCATCGCCCTCGCCACACGTTCCGGCCACATCGCCACTTCGCCACGTATCCCACCTCCTCGCACACCTGCCCTGCCACCCCATCGCACGCATCGCCAACGTCACCACCTCGCCACCCCCTCGCCACCTCACTCCGGCCACCCCGCTGCATCCCTCGCCCACCCCTCACCCACCCCTCACGCACCCCCTCGCCACCCCTCACCACCCCCCCACCTCCACTCAGCCACCCCCTGCACCCATCGCCCTCGCACCCCTCGCCCCCGCCCTCGCCCTCTCCTCGCCCACCATCCGAAGCGACGCCAGGTAATGCACAGTGAAGTTTTAGATAGAAAACGCATCAATTATTTAGCTATTATTTTCTATCTGGACTGTTGCTTATTTGGTGCTTTGAGTGGACTGATTTGTGATGTAGTTCTGTACAAATATTGCATGTTATATCCCTTAGGTGTCAGGTTCCTTGTTCATTGGAATGTAAGATCCGCGCCTTCACACGTTAGCTAGCGGAATGGTTTCGTCCTCAGCGTACCCCACCCAGCGTGTATTACCCAGCCGCACAAGCTCCAAGCTAAACGAAAGTTTCTGCGGCTTGAATTCATAATCTTCGCTTATCCGGGAGACGCTGGTCGTTGATGAGAGGCCGAGTTTCGCTGAATGTGCAGCTTCCTCAGCGGAATACTTTGGTCACTGCTGAGAGCCTGCGACATGTCAGGCGAACGTCGGTCTGTCACCCAACGACGTGGTGCTTCCGGATCCCAAATTTATAAGTTACGCTAAGCATCCTTGGCTCTCATTGTGTGGTGGTGTAGTGTGGTGGTATTTTCTACATTACGGTACCGTAAACTTGAGGCATATCGAAGCACTCTCAACTGCTTCTCGCTATTAGTAAGACAAATGCATCCAAGAGAGAATCATCTCTATTACTGTAAACGTGATCAATGCGGTATTGTATTTATTTTTGAGAGAGATGTTTATTGTAGCTTAATGAACGAGTAGCGGCATTGGAGGCCCACAGCTTAAGCCCGCGCTTACTGCAACAAAGTTCCGACTTATGATGTAACCGCGTATATCCTGGTGGTGTATTGTATTTCATTCCATTTAACAGACACTGAGCGCAAAACTGTATCCCTTCGTCTAAATTCAATCTTACTTTTGATCGGCACGTGCGTACAAACGTAATACATATTTTTCATCCGCATTAGTCTGGCAACAGTTTTGGAAAACTAGAGTAAATTCACTTTTTTATGTGATGATGGACGGTTCCATTAACTCATGATTACTATACATAATTCGCAATTTCAAAAGTTTGAATTTAATTATTACCATTTCCCTTTATTTCAAAATGTGCATAATATGCAAAATAAGCAGCCAACAGAAAAATGGCCAAAATATTCTAAATAAAATGTCGTCTGGATGCTAATGAGCAGATTTCTAAGTAACAAGTAGCAAAAAAATTAAAAATAATGCATTGCAGACAGTAGAGCCTTCATAGAACCCTACCCAATTTCCGGTTCAAGTTTGAGAGTGTTTGCTAGCTGGCAGCAATCTTTTGGGAAGGAAGAAGAGAAAGCCCTACAATTAGCGTACAGCTAAACAATTGTGACTTTCCTTTCTCTCCATTCCAAAGATGTCTGCACCTAGCCGTACCAGTAATTTTTCAGTTTTCCGTATTTTTTTCGGTAATGTGATGTGTGACCTTTTTAAGCGATCCCTTTGCTTGGCAAGACCCACGAGATGAGAAAAAAGTATTTTCCCAAATGTTAACTCTGGTTATTGTATAAAGTACTAATTAATAACATTATGTATAATTAATAATAATAAAATTATTGTGCTTTTTGGAGTTGTTGCTTTATCACTATATGTCGGCATGTGAAAAAATCGTCCGTCCGGAGTCGTAAGTCGGACTTCTATTCTCAAGAATAACAGGAGAGGCACAGGCTCCACTGAGCGACGTCACCGCGATTTGATAGATTTTAGGCTCAATCACCATAGGCGGAGCGAGGCGGAACAGAGCGGGGACAGTTCCGGCACGGGGGTGGATGGGGCGGGCGGGCAGGCGGGGACGGGATGGGCGGGAGGCGGGACAGGCGGGGGAGGGGAGTGGTGGGTGATGTGGCGGAGGAGATAAGGGTCGGAGACGACGGAGCGGGTAGTGAGAGGGGCGACGGGCCAAGAAAGCGCGGCGGTGGGTACAGAGGCAGGGGGGCACCCCGGTGTAGGACCCACCGACCCCCGATCCGGGGACCCACCCCCGGCATCCCGTCCGCCAGAGGAGGGCGTGGTGGACGGAGCGGGCGGCGGGCAGAAAGGGCGGCGGGGTAGTGGGTTGTCTTTGTGACAGCGCTTGGCGCGGGCTTTCTTGGGTACGGCGTCCGGCAGTCGCCCGGCGACGCGGCGCACCGCTTTCAGCGCTCCACAATGCCTCCACCCAGGACGCATGCCCCCCCCCATCCTCGCAAGCACTGCTCGCTACAGGCTCGCTACAGGGCAAATCGCAGTGACTCTTAATGTACGAAAAGTGGTAAAAATTATCTATATTGTATAGTTCTTAAAGTTTATAATCTTAAAAATATTTTTGCTGTAAATATTTCATGATAATCTTCATCTATGAATTTCATTTACAAATAAAAATTCCGATTTCGTATGTATTAGCATAAAATTGGTTTGAAATGTCATGGTTTATTTTTAATATTAGCATACTATGACATTCAGACGAAAAAAAATGATCATTATAATTTTGGAGCTACAAGAATTAAGGCCATCAACAAATGAGGTTAAAATGACATCAACAAACGTCATTTTAACTTCCAAACATAGTTCCATGTTTACAGCAACAGGATAAAGACAAGAAAATTATTTCGCGAAATATTTGAGGGGGTGGGCGAGGGGGTGGGTGGTCTTTGTCTCCAGCTGCTTTTCACTCGCAACCGCTGTAGCCACTGCCGGCGCGTAGAGGCAGCGGCCGGTTTTGCTCCTGTTTCTGCGTGTGAACGTTACCCTGCAACGGTGCCCGCTCGCTCCGCGTCCTTCTTGCTTCGCTATTTGCCCTTTCTCTTCCCCCTCCATCCTTTCCTCTCAAAGGGAAGGTTTTTAACTTTTGATTAATGTTCTTAGACTTCACTTCGACGCTTATTTCGAACTTTATAATCGGTAGTTAAAATTAATAAAACCATGCAGTTTTCTGAATATTAAATTACTGTAAAATAGCTCTAGGATGGATCATGGGAAGCGTACTAGTTTTCTGTGGTGTGACCCCAGGGCCGATTTTGGGTCGAGGCGAAAATATAGTTGTAGCTTTCCTTTAAAAATCGTCTCAAGTCTCACTTTCTGTAACTGTGTGACGAAAAAAAGCTCAGGCTGACTAAGTTTGCTAATTGCTTTGAAGGGTATGCGTCATATTTGCCAAATGTCTTTCTCACACCCCAGCGTGGGTAGCTCTGCACAGGCATGGGGGATACCGTTACCTAACCGGCAAAGTTAGACAGTTGCCCCAAAAGTTTCAAATACATATATACAATTATTTGAAAAGATTTCATTTTCAAAGTCAAATTTGACATTAAAAATGTTTTATCTAAATGTTCTTCTGTGTTTGGCCTACCTTTCGGTGTAATTGTGATGGGCTTTGAAACGATTATTTGAAAAAAAATATATCTGGTATAAATACACTTGATTATACATGTTTGCCCTTGTTTATACAAAACTGGTCGACACACTGTTTTCAGCTTTCCCTACATGTATGAAAGTTGATTATAATTGTACGTTGTTGTCGTTAAAGAACTGTAAGTCTGTAGCTCTGGGTTTGACAGGTTGTTCGTTCTGAACTTTTAGAACTGTTTGGAAATGCAGGAAGTCTGTAATCTCCGAGGTCAAACTAGAATACGAAATTCGCACACAACTGATGTTTTCTTCCCCCTCGGCGACGAAATTATGTTTTAAAATGTGTTGTCACATAGGCCGCCAAATTAATTCAACTTGAGCATCACACTTGGAATTCAGTCATTTTTTTCAATTCTTTGGGGCTAATTGAGAGTAAATAGCATACATTTGAAACGTCACGCCTTCGAGATATTGCCAATTCTCCCCTCCCCCAGCCGCCGGCTATATTCCAGAGAGGAAGAGAATTCATATTTTCGAGTGAGACTCTTTGGAACGGATTTTTGAACTGCTTTCAAATATGATCCGAAGATCGCGCCATCTCCCGGATGCCGCACACGAAGCAATGGCTTTGTCGCCAGATTCCCAGAAGTCAGCGTTTGCCACATAAGGCGCGACCGAACCATATTGTTAAAAAATCAGAGCAACCATGCTGTTTCGCAACGGATTGCCTCCCCAGTGTAGAAGCTAAATAATACTCGCGTGTTGAAAGTTGTATTATGACGTAAAGTTGGTATTATATTTACGAAGTTCCCGACGGCAAATGACCTGTGAAACGAGTTTGCGCGCTATCCTCGTGTGAATTTCATTACACATGAGAGTAACAAGCTGTCAGGAAAGAGCTTTTCTTGCCCAGCCAAATGTAACTGACAATTTCTTCAATACCTAATGATTCTTACGCCGAGGTGCTAACCGTCTTGATTACTTGTTTTCAAAACTCTGTCTTGTGTCAAAAGATTAGACAGACGAGTAGCAGTTTCTGCGCCATGATATCTTCAACAGCTCTCCCATAAAACTCAAGCTATAACCGCAGCCTCAACAAATGATTTCCTTGCCTCTGCGAGAGGTCTGATGAGAGAAATATTACTCTTCCAGATATTTCATGTGTTGACTTGGTCCAAGTCCTGATCATTAATTGTAATCTTTGGCTTTGTAAAACTTGCGAAACCTTAACCATCACTATCTGTTAGAAACTTACGTATTTTTTATGATGGTTTGTTTATTTTTCAGAAGAATCACATATTTCTCTCTTCTGTTTTTTCTGTACAGAACCTGTTGGATAAATACTTTTCTTACATGAAGGTATTTGTGCAACTCTCTGGAAGTGTGCGACATATGAATGTTGACAGAGCATACCTGCATATACTTTGGTGGAGATTCCATTCGTTGTCCCTCTTGTTCGGTACACTAATTTTCAGAGTGGCTTTCGGTAATTTATTTATTCCGACACTTGTTCTGACCGGGAGTTGCAGCGCGTAAACTTTCATCGTCCTGCAGCTGTAGGTTTTGCGCGGGCTGTAACAACAAAAGATAAAATATTGGACAGCGCAGTCGGAGAAGCATTTGGTAGTATAATCGGGCGGTTTTCCTGTTGAATATGTAATGCGTAATGGCGCGGCGTCCGGGAGAGGGGGCAGAAATTATTCCCTGGGTTCCGAGTCCTCTGATCTCGCACGTCCTGTCAACATCAAGAGGAACCGTGAGCGCACCACGACGACTCATGCTGTCGGTTAGACGATTTTATGCGCCTCTCAAAGAGAGCAGCACCGGCGCCTAATAAGATCAGATTTAGTGGACATTACACGCAGCACGGAGATTAGTCTCGCCATTTTCTCGTCATTTTCGTCCTCTGCCATTTATAGGTTTCTAATTGCAACTCGCTTTAAAGCAGTGCAGCCGTTGAAATTGATAAGGCGGCATCCATTGATGTCACAGTCTATAATAATACGGCAACTCAATTCTTTTATTAGGTGTGAAAAGTAAATTATTTGCACTTACGAGCTCGAAATGGTTTAATCGCAAATTTTACTGAGAGCCGTGTATATTTTTGGGACTACACTTACTTTAAAAATTTTAATACCAATGGGAACAATGATCATTGTCAACAACTTCAGGAAAAGTGTTTTCAATTCGAAGTATTTGGAATAACTTAAGTTTTATCTGTTGTTAAAAGAATTAGATGATCTAAGGAGATATTTTGGCGGCGTGAAAATGGCGTAAAACGTGTGTAAATTATTTATATTTATTTATAAGAGTTAAGAACTTCAGTGCAAACTCTGTGTGGAAAGAATGTTTGGCTTTCCTCTTGTCAGCCACATCACTCTCCAGGCCGTTTTGCCAAAATGGCGACTACGTTTCCTTCAAATATCCGTTGGAGCTATTAAAAAAATAGGCTTTTATTTGTAAATAATGAATCATTGGACGTTTTTCAAATAAATCATTTATGGCGTATATTCGTATATGTTGGAACCATCGGTATTAGATTTGACCTGATCACGCCTCGTGAATATCGAGGTGTCTCGATTCTTCTCAGCCATTCTTTTTAGATATTTCGCTTTAATGTTGCTCGTATTCGTTACGAATTGTTTCTGTTACCACATTTTAACATTTTTGAAAACTGTGCGTATTCGTTCGCTGCTCAGTATTTAATAATTCTTTATGCACAATAGGATTTTGGAATTGCAAAATCTCTTGCATTTTTATATCACCCGGGTCAAAGGCAGAATGATGTTTCGCCGGATTTTGTGGGTTTAAATTGGCTTTCAATTTCACTTGCCAAGGATTCAGGTCGCTCGTGTTACAAAACATTGAAGCACAGCTTAGTGTGTGCGACAGGAACCAGATATGTTTTTGCTGATTTATTAGTTAGAGTATTACCGTACATTTTCAACGGATCAATAATTTTCTCAAGTTCTAAGTTCAATGAACACGTCTCATTTAACTGATTCACACTTCCTCCCTCCCACGCCCTCTCTCACCCTCTCTCTCCC
This sequence comes from Gryllus bimaculatus, assembly GCA_017312745.1. Classification (NCBI taxonomy): domain Eukaryota; kingdom Metazoa; phylum Arthropoda; class Insecta; order Orthoptera; family Gryllidae; genus Gryllus; species Gryllus bimaculatus. The sequence continues at coordinate 494,011 of BOPP01000150.1, read as the reverse complement.
TCTCTCTCACACACACGCACACTCACTTGCTCTCTCTCATACTCTTGCGGTATTTTCCGCTCTCTCTCTCTCTCTCTCTCTTCCTCTCACACTATCGCTCTCACTCTCACACACACCGCCACCTGGTGCCACGTGCCTGATTCACTGCCTGTCAGGTAACAATTTGTCGTTTCCGCAAACGAACTTCATAGCAGTCATTTTCCCTCAGCCCAGTGATAATTAGTGCATTTCGTTTACTGTACGACAAACTGGAAACCCGCCCAGTGCATTACGAGCGTCCTGAGTATGACCCCGCAACTCCCACGACTGTGTCGTTCTCTCCCAAGATTTCAACAAAATGTCTTCGAGGTCAACGTAGCATCAGTTGTAACATTTCATACACATCTAGAGTAATTGTGACTCGTATAAGTAGCAAAGCACAATGTTTGGTGCATCACTATGTTTTATTCCGTATTCCCAAGTACATAAACAAATTGACACGTTCTAAGGCTTTTCAATACTTTTCTTACTTTATTCATTTTTCGGGGGGTTTGAACCTCTGTTTATTCGCGAATTTACTGTTGATAGACAATCAGAAATGACAAGGATACTGAGAGTATACTAGTAATACTGAGAAATTTAAAGCGAAGTGATGGTGATAAATAATGATGATAGTAATAGTAATAATAAAGAATATAATAATATAAAAATAATAAATAATAATAACAATAACAACAACGTGATGGTGAACTATTCACTTAAGCATTGATCGAGTCTATAGCAGTGCTAAATGTTTAAGTGTTTAATAATTAAGATTTGAAAAAAAATACCGAGCAGGATGACTCAGTGTCTTTAAAGGTTGTAGTTTAAGTATCTCTGAGCCAGAGATCCTAAGGCTTCAGTCGCGTCGGATGCGTATTTCCGACTGTGGCTATACAATAGCTAGTCGCTAGTTTTAGTCGTTGTCTACAGAACTGTAGCAACCGACTGCTCTGATCGGTAGTTTTTCCTGGCGTCTCCGATCAACACCAGGTGAATGCCGTAGCAGTACCCTATCAAACGGACTACGGACAGCATGCGAATACTCCTTCATCTTCATCTCCCCTTTCCATACATTCACATACACTCACATATCTCGTATACCAGGAGACCAGTCGGGAGCTTCTAGTTTGACCCGGCCGTTGCGGCGTCCCACTGGAACACTTGGTGAGGAATTGCCGAAAGTAGACGTGTAGGTCGGCGCGGGACCTAGCCGGTTATAACTGACGGGATATAACATGCACTGCACTCGCGGAACTCATGAATAGTTGTCGCGATACACGAGATACTCATTAGCCAAACTTCTGAAACAATTCTTTTAAGGATTATATTTTAGAGGGATGCCGTCATATTTTTGTGTAATGCCAAATATCAGGTGAAACATAGTAGCATCAATCACAAAGGTTTTGAAAGGATGGAAGATACGTTATCCAATCTTCTCACATGACTTAATCCGGAAAACTGAGTGACATGCTACATGCTTTCTCTGAACAAATCTTACAAATTCGTAGACAAGTCGATGATCCCTTTCTCCCAATGAACAATGGTGGGAAATTTCGTAAAACAAAGTTACCCATGTGATATTTCCCCCTGATTATCAGGCAACTCATCAAGCACGAGTATCCGGCAGGTCACGCACTAATGCAAAACTAGATTTTGTGTATTTTGACGAAGATTGGAAACAGCTGTATATTACTTAGTGCTTTTTCATACGAGTAATATACCAATCGGATGATTACTTATTGTCTTAACATTATCCACATTTACATTTTTTTGCGTTTACGTTATTTCTAAAACTACCACGTTTGGGTACAATGAAGCCTATACACGAAATTCCCTTTGGAAAAGCGTTCATTCTCATCTCATTGTTAATTGCGCTGCGGCTGCTGAATGGAGCGCAGCATTCATTGCCATTTGATTATAATAGAACAACGTGACGAATAGAAACGCGACAGCGGAGCGGTGGCAGTGAATTTTACTTTGTCGTTGTTGACAAATATTGCCAGTGTCAGCTTTGAATATAAAAGAGTCGTGAAGCCGTTTGCAATGTGTGCAATCCATGCCATGTTCTCCATTCATTTCCTTCTGAATGCAATATTTGGGTGTATTTATGCTACAAATCCTGAAAATGTTTTAATTTCAACATCTGCGCACGAAAACATGACGAAAATTAAAACATGACCCATTCTCCATATCAATGACTGTAAAGTAATATATTGTTACAATATTTTATTGTTTGCCGATCGAACGTATTGTTTGTTTATGGTTGATATTTCCTACGTGTGACCGGGAAACTTCAATATTACATGAGTAAGCAGATTTTATTGTCATAAGTTATTGCCCGTACGTTCTGCGCACCTGACAATATATTTCTAAACAAGAAATTATCTCTATGAGAGCAAAATGCCATATGAAAACACTAGGATATTTGCAGCCTTTATTGATTTTATTGTAATAAATCAATAAAATGTCTAATAATTATTAGACATTCAAGAAAAGAATGTGACAAAAATTGACTTCTTTGGTTATCAGTCAATCTATAATTTTAGGACGCAAACCTGGTAATGTTGGTGAATATTACGGATATTGAGAGAAGTGATACTGAAAGATGATGAGGATACTGGTAAAAACCGGAGCATTTACTTGAACTTTAGCGTTCCGTTGTAGAACGTAATTGAACTCCGGCCCTCACGTACAGGTGACTGAGAATAATGCTACAAACTTATAGGATAAGAAAGGGAAACGACATTATCGCTCTTTTCTAATAAACTTGAAGTGGAAAATTGCTTATAATGGGGTAACACATGTGTTATTTGAATGGGTAAAAATCAGAACGGTATCAGTGATACTTTTTAACTTCTAAGAAAAACTGCTTATTTCAGTGGAAATGTATTTTCGTGGTTTTAATGGACAATTAAAATGCCATGGTTTTAACTGCAAAGCACATAAACATAAGCACCACAATAAACAAAGCACCACAATTTTACAGAAATATTGACTTAAATATACAGATTTCTTGGAATGTATAAAACGTCACTTATACCGTTCTGGTTTTCGACCATATATTAACCCATTAAGTGAAGAGGGAGGTTCATTAAATATTTTTTACTGCGTCAGAATATGAGTTGCTATACACACGTGCACAACGAGTTGTCTGAAAATCAGGGGCTTCAGTCATTCGTAAATGCGGTCTACGGAATTTCCCAGTTTTTTGGCAAAACGTGAACATTTCCGACGCCTCTACTTGGTCTAGAAGTTTATAACATTTTTACTGAAGAGAGAGATCAAAAGAGTTGGGCAAAGATGAAATGAGAGACATGATAAGATGGAAAACACCGAGAAACAGTTACATTTTTTCTTCTTTACTTTAACTTCTTAAATTAGGAAAGGGATGACCAGGATTCCTGTTTACAGAGGAAGTGGGGGAGAAGGCTTACCACTTTTTTACTCTGAAAGAGTCTCCACTCGCCTTTAGAGTGAGGGAGATATGACAGCTTCGGAGGTTATGAAAAGCTCCTTTCTGTTCTGGTCAACATATTTAAGAGATTACCTAATTCTTTTTAAGCACTTAACTGTGTGTTTTAGTCTGCTGGTAGCAGAGTACGATTGACACAGCACAATTCATACTAGAGCAGATATTTCTTGCTTTATTTTCTTTAAATTTACTTTCTGAGAATCTGTACATGATAACTTCACATTGTGTCAACTAAAATAGTTGTTACGTTGAATATGGCGAAAGAAAATATATTCCTAGTACACGGTGATTACACTGTACAACAGGGTATTTGCTGCCTTTGGGAAAATAAGTGATGATTAAGGTGTATTATTGTGTGCTTTTTCGAAGAATTAACGTAGATCCTCTTCTACACTTACAATTCTTAATCTATTATCCGGTTAATTATTTATTACCTGATTAATTATTCACGCATTACCAATTTAAGTTATTTCAATTTCCAACACACTAAGCTGTATTATTCATAGGCGCTGCCACCTACTTTTTCAGATCAAGAAAAGATGTTTTAAAATGCTGCCTTGTGCTGTCACCTGTGTGTTTTTCTGCGATTTTGTAAAACAAATAGAAGTAAATCAAGTAATGCTTTATGGTACTGTCATGTTGGTTGCTTCAGTAATGTGTCGACATTAATTCTGTGTAATTTGTAATATTCTGTGAACTAATATTCTACAGCATGTCTCGAAGATATAGAAAGTATTTCAAAGTATTTTGTTTCATTTGAAGTTGAAGGCACAAACTCACGTACTCTGGCTGCAAGGTTGGAGACCCAGATAAGCCTTTTGAACCACTTGGGTGTTGTTGCACATGTGTAAGAACTTCGCAAAAATTGATCCATAGTTCTCGTTCATCATTGCCATTTGCAGTTCCTGAAGTATGGAGTGAATCCAAACATCAGTCTTTGACTGCTATTTCTCTTTGAATCAAGTGCAAATTTTTTCTGCAAACTCCAAGCATGTCGTTCAGTATCCACAGCTAGGATCAGCCACAATACTTGTCGTTAATGATCGCCACCTGATTCCAAAGTCATCATGTGGTTGTACCATTGATGGACACTGCACTGTCTTCCGACGGTGCAAACGAAACAGCGAACAATGAAAACGATCGTGTCTGGAATCAGACTCATCGACACATCGCGGGAATAAATTAATGATAACTATGTGATTTTATTTTATATTTAAGCACAGTCGGGGATATTGACTTGTTGGGAGCAACATATTAGAAAAAAAATGTGTCTCACTCAGTACAGATTATACTTGTACTATTAGCTAATTGCCTGACACATGGCCACTCAGTTATAGTCATGGGTAAACAAATGTCTAAACAACTTATTATCTAATCAACAAATTCGAGAAAAAATAAGGACGACACTTACAGTCCTTATTCTTTTCTTTGAAGCAACTTATTTGTAGTAACTATTGATCTATAAAATTCTTGATGATGAAACAAACATTTGCTTTCGACTTATCATAAAATACAGAACACATTCTGAATCAACTTTTACGTACTTTGATTGCTAATGTGACTGCAGTGTGGGCGTGTGATCCTGTGAATCAATAAAGTTCCGACATCCAACTACGGAGAAGAGGAAAGGAAGTTCTCAGAAGGCTGAGATTACAATAAAATATCGTTTACGTCTCTCATTTCAGCGGGAAGGATTTGGGGCGACGTCGTAATAACATGCCAGAAAACTTTATAATACTTAAGAGAATTACGCGGCAATCTTGAATCGCGGTAGCTTTAGTTTGTAGATGGGGAGAGTGGATACTAATAACATTTTGCGGCATCTGCTTCCAGTGGACTTGTCTTCGTTTCCTGCCCGAACCGGCAGCAGCAGCAGCTCGTAATCCTCTTAGGCTAATTAAACAGCGCGTTTCGCTTCGCGATTCAAGAGGTAACGCGTGGAATATTAAAAATCTCTGAGACACTCGTAGCATATCTTTCAAATATCACCGCAAAAAAACGTTTCAGAAAAGTGCGTCGAACGCATCATGTTTTCGCACTGCAATTGTACAAAAAGATAAGCAGTGGATATATATATATATATATATAAAAATATTATATATTATATATATATATATATAATATGACAATTGAATTTAGTAATCAAAATTATTAAAATCTTTATTGGTCTTGAAATGCGACCAAATGAGACGTAGAAACGACGGACACGACAGCCCTAGTTGATTCCGACAGCGCCGGTTCTTCCAAAATGTACTCTCAGTTACCGGTGCATCTCATTTCAATCTAGACAAAGGGCATCCCGTAGAATCCCATCAACGCAACCGACTTCCTCTTCACATCTTCCTCCATATTTGGGCTGATATTGTATAATGAAATAAATACTCCTCCTATCATCAGTCAACACTGTGTATTTCCCCACATTAATACTCGCACTGTTTCATAATAATGCTTCAAGGAAGGTCGTCGTAGCAACTTTATTCACAAATTTTTCTTCTGAAAATACTCGCTCTAAAGGACTGAAACGCCGTATGGCTGAG
>BOPP01000150.1:447489-487956 GCA_017312745.1 Gryllus bimaculatus | reverse complement strand
GAGTAGCAGTTCGTATTTAGTTCGTGGAAGAAGAGATGATCTAGAGCGCGCCAGCTGTAATGGTCCCCCATACGTTTATATGGGAGTTACGGGTCTGGCGCGTCGCTGGCGCGGGGCTTATTCTATTTTTATTTTATTTTTTTTTATTTTTTTAGAATGGGTTGATTATACAAGCTGGCATACGGGTTTCAGTCCTTTAGAGTGCGAGTATTTTTCAGAAGAAAAATTTGTGAATAAGTTGCTACGACGACTTTGGAAGCATTATTATGAGACAGTGCGAGTATTATATGTGGGGAAATACCAGTGTTGCTGATGATAGGTAGAGTTATTTATTTCACATTATACAATTCAACCAAATACGAGGAAGATGTGAAGAGGAAGTGGTTGCGTTGATGGATTCTACGGATGCCTTTTGTCTAGATTGAAATGAGATGCACCGGTAACTGAGATACATTTGGAAGAACCGGCGCTGTCGGAATCCTAGGTGTCGTGTCCGTCGGTTTTCTGACGTCTCATTGGTCGCATTTCAAGACCAATAAAGATTTTAATAATTTTGATTACTAAATTCAATTGTCATATTATATATATATATATATAATATATAATATTTTTATATATATATATATATATATCCACTGCTTATCTTTTTGTACAATTGCAGTGCGAAAACATGATGCGTTCGACGCACTTTTCTGAAACGTTTTTTTGCGGTGATATTTGAAAGATATGCTACGAGTGTCTCAGAGATTTTTAATATTCCACGCGGACTCTTGATCGCGAAGCGAAACGCGCTGTTTAATTAGCCTAGAAGGATTAAGAGTGCTGCTGCTGCGGTTCGGGCAGGAAACGAAGACAAGTCACTGGAGCAGATGCGGCAAAATGTTTAATTAGTATCCTCCCTCTAAACTAAGTACGGATTCACGATTGCCGCGTATCTCTCTTAGGTATTATAAAGTTTCTGGCATGTTATTAGCGTCGCCAAATCTTCGCTGAAATGAGAGAGTAAAACGATATTTTATTGTAATCTCAAGCCTTCTGAGACTTCCTTTCCTCTTCTCCGTAGTTTGGATGTCGAACTTTTATTGGATTCAGTCAGGATCACACGCCACCATGAGTCATTAGCAAATCAAAGTAAGTAAAGTTGATTCAAGAATGTGTTCTGTTATTTTATGATAGTCGAAGCAAATATTTGTCCATCATCAAGAATTTTTAGATCAATAGTTTAATAACAAAATAAGTTGTTCAAAGAAAAAATAAGGATGTAAGTGTGTCCTTATTTTTTCTCGGATTCTTGTTTGATTAGATATAAGTTGTTTAGACATTGTTTACCCATGACTATAATGAGTGGCCATGCTGTAGGCAATTAAGCTAATAGTCAAGTATAAAATCTGTATGAGTGAAGACACATTTTTTTTCTAATATGTTGCTCCAACAAGTCAATTATCCCGACTGTGCCTCAATATAATATAAAATCAATAGTTATCATTAATTTATTCCGCGATGTGTCGATGAGTGATCAGACAGATCGATTCATTGTTCGCTGTTTCGTTTGCACGTCGGAAGAAGTGCATGTCCCATCATGGTACATACCAAATGATGATTTGGAATCAGGTTGGCGATATTAACGACAAGTATTGTGGCTGATGCCTGCTGTGGATACTTGACGACATGCATTGAGTTTGCAAGAAAAAACTTGCAACTTGATTCAGAAGAGAATAGCAGTCAAAGAACTGTGTTTGGGTCACTCCCATAATTCAGGACTGCAAATGGGCAGAATGAACGAGAATATGGTTTTTTTGCGAAGTTCTTACACATGTGCACAACACCCAAGTGGTTAAAAGGCTTATATGGTTCTCTCCACCTTGCGCCAAAGTACGTGAGTTTTGTGCTTACTCAAATGAACAAAATACTTTGAATACTTTCTATATATTGAGACATGCTGTAGACATATTAGTTCACAGATATATTACAAATTACACAGAATTATGTAGACACATTATGGAAGCAACCAAATGACAGTACATAAACATTACTTGATTACTTCTATTGTTTTTACCATCGCAGAAAACACACAGGTGACAGACATTCGGAAGCATTTAAACTTTTTCTGAATCTGAAAGTAGGTGGCAGCGCTATGATAACAGCTTGTGTGTTGGAAATTGAAATACTTAAATTGGTAATGCGTGAATAATTAATAGTAATAAATAATTACCGGATAATAGATTAAGATTGTAAGTGTAGAAAGAGGATTAGCGTTATTCTTCGAAAAAGCTACACAAATACACTTAATCATCCAACTTATTTTCCCAAAGCAGCAATACCCTGTTGTAAGTGTATACCGTGTTAGGAATATATTTTCTTTCGCATATTCAACGTAAAATATTTTAGTTGACACAATGTGAAGTATCATGTACGATCTAGAAGTAAATTTAAAGAAAATAAGCAAGAAATTCTGCTCTAGTATGAATTGTGCTGTGTCAATCGGGACTCATGCTACAGAGATAAAACAAACAGTTAAGTGCTTAAAAGAATTAGGTATCTTTAAATATGTTGACCAGAAAGAAAGGAGTTTTCATAACTCCGAAGCTGTCATATTCTCCCTCATTAAAGGGAGTGGGATCTTTGAGTAAAAAAGTGGTAAGCCTTCTCCCCACTTCTCTGTAAACAGGAATCCCTGGTAATCTTTCCTAATTTAAGAGTTAAAGGTAAGAAGAAAAATGTAATGTTTCTCGGTGTTTTCCATCTTATCATGTCTCTCATGTTCATCTTTGCCCCACTTCTTTTGATCTTCTCTTAGGTAAAAATGTTATAAACTTCTAGCAAGTAGAGGCTCGGAAATGTTCAGCGTTTTGCCAAAAATCTGGGAATTCGTGACGAATTTAGAATGACTGAAGCCTGATTTCCAGACACTCGTTGTGGCAGGTGTATAGCAACTCCCTCTTCTGAACGCAGTAAAAAATATTAATTGAACTCCCTCTTCATAAGGGTTATATATTGGTCGAAAACAGAAGGTATAAGTGAGTTTTATACATTCCCAGAAATCTGGTATATTTAAGATCATATTTATGTAAAATTGTGGTGCTTTGTTTATTGTGGTGCTTATGTTTATGTGCTTTGCAGTTAAAACCATGGCAATTTTAATTGTCATTAAAACCAGAAATACCATTCCACTGAATAAGCAGTTTTTCTTAGCAGTTAAAAGTATCATGATACCGTTCTGATTTTACCCTGAGGATAACCATGTGGTCCCATTATAACAATTTTCCACTTCAAGTTTATTAGAAAAGAGCGATACTGTCGTTTCTTTTATGCCTAGAGTTTGTAGCATATTCTCAGTACTGTAGTGGAGGGCGGAGTTCATTCGTTCTCAACGGACGCTAAAGTTAAGTATGCTCCGGTTTTATAGATAATCGGGATTCTCTCATATCCGTATATTCCACATTACGAGGTTTTTGCGTCCTATAAATTATATGATTGATGATAACCAAAAGAAGCAATTTTTTTGTCACATTCTTTTTTGAATGTTAATAATTATTAGACTTTTTTGTTATTAAATAAATCAATAAAGGCTGCAATTATCCTAAGTGTTTTCTATGACGATTTTGATTGCTCTCATAGGTGTATTGTAGGTGCGCAGTAACGTACGGGAAATAACTTATGCAATAAAATCTGCTTACTCAATGTATATTGTGTTTCCGTCACAGTAGGAATATCAACCATAAAAAAAACAATACGTTCGATCGGCAAACATAATATTGTACATATATTACTTTACGTCATTGATATGGAAGAATGGGTCATGTTTTTAATTTTCGTCAATGTTTTCGTGCGCAGATGTGAAATTAAAACATTTTCAGGAGTTTGGTACATAAATAACCAAATATTGCAATTCAGAAGGATGAATGGAGAACATGGCTATGCGATTTGCACACATTGCAAACGGCTTAGACTCTTTTATATTCAGCTGACATCTGGAATATTGTCAAAGCAACGACAAAGTAAATTCACTGCCACGGCTCCGTGCGGGTTTCTATTCGTTTATCACGTTGTTCTATTATAATCAATGGCAAATGATGCTGCGCTCCATTCAGCAGCGGCATGCGCAATTACAATGAGATGAATGAAGTTTTTGCCAAAGGGATTTGTGTATAGGCTTCATTGTACCGCACACGTGGTAGTTTTAGAAATAAGTAAACGGCAAAAAATGTAATGTGGATAAATGTTAAGCAATAAGTATCATACCGATTGGTATATTACTCGTATAAAAAGCATAAGTAATATATCAGCTGTTTCAATCTTCGTCCACCATAAACAAATTAGTTTTGCATTAGTGCGTGAACCTGCCGGATACTGTGCTTGATGAGTTTTGCTGATAATCAGGGGAAATATCATGGGTAACTTGTGTTTACGAAATTCCACCATTGTTCATTGGGAGAAAGGATCATGCGATTGTTAACGAATTTGTAGATTTGTTCAGAGAAAGATGTACATGGTTCTAATGTCAGTTTTTTTCCGGATTAGTCATGTGAGAAGATTGGATAACGTATCTTCATCTTTCAAAACCTTTGTGATTGATGGTACTATGTTTCACCTGTATTGGCATACACAAATGACGGCATCCTTAAAATATAATCCTTAAAGAATTGTTTCGAGTTTGGCTAATGAAGTATCTGTGATCGCGACAACTATTCATGAGTTCCGGAGTGCGTGCATGTTATACTCCGTCGTTATACGGGCTAGGTGCGCCGATACCAACGTCTATTTCGGCAATTCCTACAAGTGTTCAGTGGGACGCCGCAACGGCCGGGTTCAAACTAGAAGCTCCGAAGGTCTGCTGGTATCGAGATATGTGAGTGATATTGAATGTTATGGAAAGGGGAGATGAAGATGAAAGGAGTTCGCAATCTGTTTTTTTTTTTTCCCCCCGGGTAGTCCGTTGATAGGGTATCGCTAGGATTAACCTGGTGTTGATGGAGACGCCAGGAAAAAACTACGGATCCAGAGCGTCGGTTGCTACAGTTCTGTAGACAAAGACTAAAACTAGCGACTAGCTTTTGTATATGGCATACGTGAATATGCATCGCCGGACTGAAGCCTTAGGATCTCTGCTCCGAGATACTTACACTACAACCTTTAAAGACAATGAGTCATCTGCTCGTATTTTTTTTCAAATCTTAATTATTACACACTTAAACATTAAGCATGGTATGACTCAGATCAATGCTTAGTGATAGTTACATCAGTTGTTGTTATTGTTATTATTATTATTATTTTTATATTATTATATTCTTTATATATATTAACATCATATTATTTATCACATCACTTGCTTTAAATTCTCTCAGTATTATAGATATTTTCTCAGTTCTTGTATTTCTGATTGTCTATCAAACAGTAATTCGCGGAATAAACAGAGGTTTCAACCCCGAAAAATGAATAAAGTAAGAAAGTATTGAAAAGCCTTAGACGTGTCCATTTGTTATGTACTGGGATACGGAATAAAACATAGTGATGACAAAACTTGTGCTTTGCTAACTTACGAGTACATCACCTAGATGTGTAGAAATGTTACAACGATGCTACGTGACCTCGAAGACATTTTGTTGAAATCTTGGGAGAGAAAGCACAGTCGTTGGGAGTTGCGGGTCTACTCAGGACGCTCGTAATGCATGGGCGGGTTCCATTGTCGTACAGTAACGAATGCACTAATTATCCTGGGCTGAGGGAAATGCTGTTGAAGTTGTTTTGCGGAAACGACAAATGTTATCTGCGGCAGTGATCAGGCACGTGGCACCAGGTGGGGTGTGTGTGAGAGTGAGAGGATAGTGTGAGGAGGAAAGAGAGAGAGAGAGAGAGGAGAGCGGAAATAGAAAGAGTATGAGAGAGAAGCAAGTGAGTGTGCGTGTGGTGTGAGAGAGAGGGAGAGAGAGGGTGAGAGAGGGGGTGGGAGGGAGGGAGTGTGAATCAGTTACTGAGACGTGTTCATTGAACTTAGAACTTGAGAAAATTTTGATCGTTGAAATGTACGGTATTCTGTAACTAATAATAAGGCAAAAAATTCTGGGTTTGTGCACCACTAAGCTGTGCTTCAATGTTTTGTAACGAGCGACATGATTGCAGTGAAATTTGAAAGCCAATTTAAACGCCCCAAAAATCGGCGAACCTCATTCTGCCTTTGACCCGGGGTGATTTATAAAATTGCAGAGATTTGCAATCCCAAAATTCTATTGTGGTAAGAATATTAAATACTGAGAAGCCGAAGAATAAGACAGTTTTTCAAAAATGTTAAATGTGGTAGAAAATTGTACGAATACGAGCAATTAGGAAATTCTAAAGAATGGCTGAGAAGAATCGAGACATCTCGATATTCACGGAGGCGTGATAGGTCAAATCTAATCGATTGGGTTCACATATATGAATACGCATAAATGATTTAATTTGAAAAAAGTCAATGATTCATTATTTACAAATAAAAGCTAATTTTTTTTTAATAGCTCAACGGATATTTGAAGGACTAGTCGCCATTTTGGAAACGGCTGGGAAGTGATGTGGCTGCAGAGGAAGCCAAACATTCTTTTCACAAGAGTGCACTGAAGTTCTTACTCTTATCAATAAATATAATAATTAACACAACGTTTTACGCCATTTAACGCGCAAAATATCTTTAGATCATTAATTCTTTACACGATAAACTTAATGTTATTAAATATTTCGAATTGAAACTTTTTCCTGAACTGTTGAAAATGATCATTGTTCCATTGGGTATTAAAATTTAAAGTAGTGTAGTACAAAATATACACGGCTTCTCAGTAAATTTGCGATTTAACATTTTCGGAGCTCCGTAGTGAATAATTTCTTTTACACTAATAAAAGAATGAGTTGCCGTATTATTAATAGCTGTGACATCAATGGATGGCTTATCAATTTAACGGCTTGCACTGTTTAAAGCGAGTTTGAATTAGAAACCTATAAATGGCAGAGGAGAAAATGACGAGAAATGGGAGACTTAATCTTCCGTGTGTGTAATGTCCTAAATTGATCTTATTAGGAGCCGGTGGTGCTTCTTTGAGAGGCCGATAATCGTTAACGACAGCATGAGTCGTCGTGGTGCGCTCAGGTTTCTTGATGTTGACAGGAGTGCGGAGGATCAGAGGAACTCGGAACCCAGGGAATATCTGCGGCCCTCTCCGGAGCAGCGCATTCGCTTACATATCAACAGGAAACCGCCGATTATACCTACAATGCTTCTCGACCGGCTGCCAATTTTTTCTTTGTTGTTTACAGCGGCAAAACTACAGCTGTCAGGACGATGAAAGTTTACGGCTGAACTCCGCGGTCAGAACAGTGTCGGAATAAATAATTACCGAGGATCTGAAAATTAGTGTACCGAACAAGGGGACAACGAATGGAATTCTCACAAGTATATGAGTATGCTCTGGTCACATTCATATGTGCACACTTCAGGAGTTGCCAAATACTATGTAGAATAGTATTTATCAACAGTTTTGTAGAAAAAACAGAAGAGAAGAAATATGTGATCTTCTGAAAATAAAACCATCATAAATAAGTAAGTTTTAGATAGTGATGGTTAATGTTTTCGCAAGTTTTTTACAAAGCCAAGATACATTTGATAGGGAATTGGACAAGTCAAACATGAATATTGAGAGTACTATTTTCTCATCAGATCTGCAGAGGCAGGAAATAATTTGTTGGAGGCTGAGGTTATAGCTGAGTTTTATGGGAGAGTGTTGAAATTATGGGAGAAACTGTTACTGTCTGTCTAATCTTTTGACACAGAGGTTTTGAAAACCAAGTATCAAGACGGTTAGCACCTGGGTAAGAATCTATTAGGTATTGAGAAATTGTCAGTTCATTTGCTGGGCAGACAAGCCTTTCCGAAGCTTGTTACTCTCATGTGTAATGACATTCCACGAGGATAGCGGCCAACGTCGTTCACAGGTATTTGGCGTCGGGAATTTCGTAAATATACTACACTTTAAGTCATAATACACTTTCAAGCGAGTATTATTAGCATATAACTGGGGAGGCATCGTTGCGAAACAGCAGGTTGCTTCTGATTTTTTAACAATATTGGTCGGTCGCGTTATGTGGCACGCGTGATCTTTGGGAATCTGGCGACAAGCATTGCTTTGTGTGCGGCTCCGGGAGATGGGCGGATCTTCGGATCATTTGAAGGCAGTTTAAAAATTCGTTCCAAGAAGTTCACTCCGAAATATGAATTCTTTCCCCTGGAATATAGCGGGCGGTGGGGGAGGGGAGAATTGGCAATATCTCGAAGGCGTGACGTTTCAATGTATGCTATTTACTCTCAATTAGCCCAGAATTGAAAAAAAATGACTGATTCAAGTGTGATGCCAAGTTGAATTAGATTTGGCGGGCCTTTGTGACAACCATTTTAAAACATAATTTCGTCGAGAGGGGAGAAAACATAGTTGTGTGCGATTTCGTATTCTAGTTTGACCTCGGAGATTAAAGACTTTGCATTCAAAAAGTTCTAAAAGTTAGAACGAACACTGTCAACCCCCAGAGCTACAGATTACAGTTTTTAACGACAATACAGAAGTTACAATTATAATCAACTTTCATACATGTAGGGAAGCTGAAAACAGTGTGTTCGACCAGTTTTGTATAAACAAGGGAAACTGTATAATAAGTGTACTTTATAAGCAGATATATTTTTTTTAAATATCGTTTGCAAGCCATCACAATTACAACGAAAGTGGCAACACAGAAAGAACATTAGATAAACATTTTTAATGTCAAATTTGGACTTTGAAATGAAATCTTTCAAATTTGTATATATGTATTTGGAACTTTTGGGGCAACTGTCTAACTTTGCGGTTAGGTAAAGGTATCCATGCTGTGAGAGCTAACACTGGGGTGTGAGAAAGAATTTGGCAATATGACGATCATTCGCAATTAGCAAACTTAGTTCAGCTGAGCTTTTTTTCGGCACACAGTTACAGAAGTGGGCTTGAGACGATTCTTTAAAGGAAGCTAAACTCTATATTCGCCTCGGACCAAAATCGGCCCCTGGGGTCAACACAGAA
Organism: Gryllus bimaculatus; assembly: GCA_017312745.1. NCBI lineage: Eukaryota > Metazoa > Arthropoda > Insecta > Orthoptera > Gryllidae > Gryllus > Gryllus bimaculatus. Next base: position 478,885 of record BOPP01000150.1, on the reverse strand, counting down.
CAGTAGCTTCCCTGAGCCATCTTAGAGCTATTTTAATAATTTAAAATATTCAGAAAACTGCATGGTTTTATTAAATTTTTAACTACCGATTATAAGTTCGTAAATAAGATCGGAAGGGAATCTAGAACATTAATAAAAGTTAAAAAAACCTTCCTTTGAGAGGAAAGGATGGAGGGGGAAGAAGAAAGGGCAATAGGAAGCAAGAAGGCGCGGAGCGAGGGGCACCGTGCAGGGTCGTTTCCAGCAGAAACAGGAGCAAAACGGGCCGTGCTCTACGCGGCCGGCGTGGCTAAGCGTTGCGCGAGTGAAAAGCAGCTGGGAGACAAAGACACAACCTCGCACCCTCACCACCCCCTCGCCCACCATCGCAACCATCGCACAAACCCCGTCACCCTGCCACCACCGCTCCCACCATCGCCCTCGCCACACGTTCCGGCCACATCGCCACTTCGCCACGTATCCCACCTCCTCGCACACCTGCCCTGCCACCCCATCGCACGCATCGCCAACGTCACCACCTCGCCACCCTCGCAGCACTGGCCCGTGCATCCCTCGCCCACCCTCACCACCCCTCACGGCACCCCCTCGCCACCTCACCACCCCTTCAGCCACCCCTGCAACCCATGTCGCCCTCGCACCCCTCGCCTCCTCGCGCCTCGCCCTCTCCTCGCCACCATTCCGAAGCGACGCCAGGGTAATGCACAGTGAAGTTTTAGATAGAAAACCAGTCAGATTATTTAGCTAATTATTTTCTATCTGACTGTTTGCTTATTTGGTGCTTCTGAGGTGGACTGATTTTGATTAGTTCTGTACAAATTTGCATGTTATATCCCTGTAGGTGTGGGTTCCTTTTCATTGGAATGGTAAGATCGGCGGCTTCACACGTTAGCTAGCGGAATGGTTTCGTCTCAGGTACACCCTAGCGTGTATTACCCAGCCGCACAAGCTCCAAGCTAACGAAGTTTTGCGGTTGAATTACATAACTTTCGGCTTATCCGGGAGACGCTGGTCGTTGATGAGAGGCCGAGTTTCGCTGAATGTGCAGGCTTCCAGGGAATACTTTGGTCACTGCTGAGGAGCTGCGACATGTCAGGGAACGTCGGTCTGTACCCAACGACGTGGTGTTCCGGATGCAGAATTTATAAGTTATCGCTAAGCTCCGTTTGGCTCTCGGATTGGTGGTGGTGTAAGTTGTGGTGGTATTTCTAATTACGGACCGTAAACTTGAGCATATCCGAAGCACGTTCTAACGTGCTTCTCGCTTTAGTAAGACAAATGCATCAAAGAGAATCATCCGTATTATGTAGTGATATGCGGTATTGTTTTTATTTTGAGAGGATGTTATTGTAGGCTTAATGACGAGTAGCGGATTGGAGGCCCACGTTAGCCGCGCTTACTGCACAATTCCGACTTATGATGTAACCGCGGGTAATAATCTGGTGGGGTATTGTATTTCATTCGCATTAACAGACACTGAGGCAAAGACTGTATCCGCTTCGTCTAAATTCAATCTTACTTTTGATCGGCACGTGGTACAAACGTAATACTACAATCCGCATTAGTTGGCAACAGTTTTGGAAAAATAGAGTTAATTCACTTTTTTATGTGATGATGGACGGTTCCATTAACTCATGAACTATAGAATATATCTCGCATTTTCAAGAAGTTTGATTAATTATTACCATTTCCTTTACTTTCAAAATGTGCCATAATTAGCAAAATAAGCAGCAACAGAAAAATGGCCAAAATATTCTAAATAAAATTCGTCTGGAATGCCTAAGAGCAGATTTTCTAAGTACAAGTTAGCAAAAAAATTTAAAAAATTAATGATTTGCAGACAGTAGAGCTCTAGAACTAAATGTTCTGGTTAAGGTTTGAGAGTGGTTTGCTAGCTGGCAGCAATCTTTGGGGAATGGAAGAAGAGAAAGCCCTACAATTAGCGTACAGCTAAAACATTGGTGACTTTGCCTTTCTCTCCATTCCAAAGATGTCTGCACTAAGCCGTACCAGTATTTTTTCAGTTTTCGTATTTTTTTCGGTAATGTGATGTTGTGACTTTTTTTAAGCGATCCTTTGCTTCGGCAAGACTCACTGAGGATGAGAAAAAGTATTTTCCCAAATGTTAACTCTGGTTATTGTTAAAAGTACTATTAATAACATTATGTATATGTAATAATTAATAAATTAATTGTGCTTTTTGGAGTTTGTTGCTTTATCACATATGTCGGCTAATGTGAAAAAATCGTCCGTCGGAGTGTAAGTCGGGATTCTATTCGTCAAGCAATATCAGGAGAGGCACAGTGCTCACTGAGCGACGTCGCGGCGATTTTGGATAGATTTTAGGTATCACCATTAGTGGAGCGAGGCGGAACCAGAGCGGGGAAGGTTCGGCAGGACGGGTGGATGGGGCGGGGCGGGCAGGGGGGACGGGATGGGCGGGAGGGCGGGACAGGGGGGGGAGGGGAGTGGTGGGGTGATGTGGGGAGGGGATAAGGGTCGGGGAGACGACGGAGGGGGTAGTTGAGAGGGGCGACGGGCAGAAAGGGCGGGGCAGGGCGGGATGGGGGAGGGGTGTGAGGGAGAGCGGGGGAGGAGCGGGGGGGACAGGGCAGGGTGGGCCAGAGAGGGGGGGTGGGACGGAGCGGGCGGCGGGGCAGAAAGGGGGGGGGGTAGGTGGGGTTGTTTTGTTGACAGCGTTGGGCGCGGGCTTTTTGGGTAAGGCGTCCGGGCAGTCGCCGGGCGAGCGGCGCACGTTTCAGCGCTCCAATGCCTCACCCAGGAGCATGCCCCCCCCCATCCTTCGCAAGCACTGCTCGCTCAGGCTCGCTACAGGGAAAATCGCAGTGACTCTTAATGTACGAAAGTGGGTAAAAATTATCTATATTGTATAGTTCTTAATTTTATAATCTTAAAAATATTTTTGCTGTAAATATTTTATGATAATCTATCTATGAATTTCATTTACAAATAAAATTCCGATTTCGTATGTATTAGCATAAAATTGGTTTGAAATGTAATGGTTTATTTTTAATATTAGGCATACTATGACATTTCAGACGAAACAAAAATGATCAATTATAATTTTGGAGCTACAAGATAGGGCCATCAACAATGAGGTTATAAAGACATAACAAACGTCATTTTAACTTCCAACATAGTTCCATTGTTTTAAGCAACAGGATAAAGGACAAAGAAAATTATTTGCGAAGAATATTAACGTTATTTAAAACGCGCGTGGGTTCTCGGGACGCAAACACACGCGCTTGATACAAAAGATCGCGCCTCTATTCGCGCTACCTTTTCTTTCATGCGTATATTATTATGAACAAATGAATTTTAGAAGATAAACACATAGTATTTAACCTCTTTCGGAATTTATTTCAGAAATCGCTCATAATGAAAGTGTATTCATTTTTCTTGACACATTTTTATGTATGAATGTTGGCGAGCCTTACCAGCAGCTGTGTGCGGCGACACTAGCGCATCCTATAGTAGCAGCATCTAGCTTTGTCCGCACATTTGATGCAGAGTTGCCGGGCGCTGGGCGCGGTTGCGTACGCCGCCGCCGACCACGCCCACACGCGCGGGCCCAACGCCAGATACGGCACGCGCCAGCTCTCCTTGGCCGCCGCTTGGGGCGCCACCAGCGCCAGCCGTCCAGCAGCGCGTTGGAGCACCACAGACCGCCACGGACGTACACGAGTTGACGCCCACGTCGCTGCGGTTGTAGATGACGTCGGAGGAAACATCATGTATATTGAGGAGTCTAATTGTGTCAGGGGCTTTGGGGGTGTCGGGGGAAACATCGATATTGAGGAATCCGATTGTCTCAGGGGCTTTGGGGGTGTTGAGGGAAACACCATGGCTATTGAGGAATCCGATTGCATCAGGGGCGTTGGAGATGTCTGGGGCGTCGGAAGTGACATGGGTGTTGATAGCATCCGAGATATTAGGAGAGTCGAAGGCGTCAAGAGCACGGGATACGTCCCAGTCATCGCAGTTTTCGGCATCTTCAGTAACATCGCATGTGTGACAGTGGGCGTGGGCGTCGGAGGCGTTTTGGAAAAGCACCAGTGCCTTGGTGGTGGAGAGCAGCCTTGGCGGCGGCACACACCGCAGAGCCCGGCTCTTCCAGCAGATCGTCCATGGACCCGTCAGACGGCGGTAGCGCCGCGTCGCTCCGGATGAAATCCTCGTGGTCCTGGGCGTCGTCGGCCGCCGCCAGCAGCGCCGTTGGCGAGTGCAGGGCGCGGAGGGTGATAGGGGCGGGTGGGCGCGCAGAGCGGTGCAGGGTGCGCAGCAGGGCGGTCTGGAAGCGGCGCGCTTGAGGCCCGTCGCCCACCGCCCATGGACCCGCCCCACCACCAGCCAGGGCAGCGCGCGCAGCACGGCGTCGCTGGGGGAGAGCGCCTCCCCTGCAGCAGCCAGGCCACGTGTGTCGGAGCAAGCTACTAAAAACTACTTCAATTTATGATGGTCCACTTAATATTCACGCATTTATCTGCCCTTTGTGTCGTTATATTTGGGCTCGTTGCTATCTCTTGGTCAGCGTTCTCGCTTTCCACTACGCGATTTCGATTCCCGGTCGAGCCAAGACTATAGTGTGCGTTTTCCTTGCAATGTCCCAATATATGTTGCTGTGTGACGATGAGAAAATACACTTTTCAAATTGAGAAGACCGGAATACGACGTGGGAATGTTACGTGCTAACCACACGTACCCCCTTAACCCATGGCCGCGAGGCAGGGACGTCGCCGGTAGGTCTGGACCCATTCACGGGATGTATTGCCAAGTACATAATACATCTTTATATTTAATCATTACTTTAGCGTTATAATTGAGCCATACGACTGTGCCTCGAGATTAAGCAACAACGCGCCACATCGCCTGCCTCCACCTACGCGCTTCCATCCCGTAGCGCAGTTCCGTAGCACAGATTCTCTGAACTCTGATGCAACTCATTCAATGAATATTATAATCATTAATTAGATCGCTGGTGAGGTAGATACCTTCTAATAATAAAATATGGTAAATTAAAGGTGTTGTGGCAGAACATTCTTTTCCCCGGAAGCCGCAAGCTCTGAGGATGATTACTACGTGATCGAAACGATCATTACCAAAATAAGAATGTTTGACACAAGACAGCAACTTTAATTTACCATTTTTAACAATATTACAATTATATGGCACCTCTTTAAAACATCTTCATTCAATCAATCTTATGATCACGCATTTTCTGTAATTATGAAGTAGCTTAGATTATAGCATTTCTAAATCGCAATAAATGAAATCCTGCTTCTTGTTGGCACGACGGACTCGTACCCGCAATGAGAATTCGCCTAACCGCCTCTAACAAACTTCGTTAGTCGAGCCACGATACAAGGAGCAAATGTCCCTCTCTCTCGCTCGATCTCGTATGTATCCATGTACTTGGCGCGACAGCCCGTGAAAGGGCTCAGAACTACAGGCGACGGCCCTACCTTGCGGCCCTGGATTAAAGGGGTAGGTGTGGTTAGCACGTAGACACCCCGATCTTTATCAATCTGGGAAGTGAATTCTCACCGTCACACGGCAACATATTCTGGGGCATTGTAAGGAAAACGTGCACTATAATCTTGGCGTGACCGGAAATCGAACCCAGGGCCACGAGGAGCCGTGGAAAGCGAGCACGTTGACCAAGAGCTTGCCACGAGCCACGCTCGCACTCGTACAATTGGTAATTGTGTTAACTTCACAGTATAACCTACAATTTGTGCCTATGCGTAACAATGACTTGATTTATTAACTGTAACTAACTGCATAGTGCACAACCTACGAACAGCTGTGTTACAATTGCGCTTGCTTTGAACTGTTTGACGTAGTAAACAATGTGGCGCTTATGATAATAGCACTTAAGTGCAATCATTCATGTTTGATTATGTGAACTGTACAATTTCTTATCGTGAAATTGATTGAAGGAACCTGTGACAATCCGTCGCGTAATGACCGAGTTCCCGATATTTACGTAACTGTGAACTGTGCCAACCTCAGCATTAACAGTATTAACTGTTGTATACGTTGTTTCGTGAGAAGCTGATTAACATATCCGTTGAACCGCCTGGTCTCGCGCTTATGTCATAATGTGTTCAGCGAGTGTCATCTGGACACGAATCCCACTTCTGGCTCCATTGATTGATTGTTAGTGATTCCTGACGCAGCAACTCCTACGGGCACTAGTGCCGTAAGTGTGGTGCATGATTTTTCTCGGGAGGTGGCAGTGGATTTCCCCCGTTGTATGGCGAGATCCGTCGCCGACCTACAATCGGATATGTTTGTTCCCAACCAGATATCTCCCACCAGCGGAACACCGCCTCACCCGGGACAAGCTCTACCGCCCTACAATGACCGACCGGTCACCCGGCATGCGTGGTGGTGTTGTGCACCTTAGTGAAAGTGTGTGTGAGTTAGGGGTGAGGATAGGACAAGGAAGATGTAGATGCGGGGAAGGGCGCGCGCAGAAGCTCGGTACGGAGGGGCGACGTACGTCACACACACACGAGCGTCAAGAAACAGACATCAACGACGGACGTTTTCCCCGCTTGATTGTTAGTGATTCCGGGCGCGTTGATCCATTTAGTCCCGTAAGTGTAGTTTTCCTCGTGGCGGGATCTTTCCCCGATGGATGGTGAGAAATTGCCCCGACCTATCGTCGGCTTACGGAGTTCCCCCAACAAGGTATCTCCCACCAGCGGGTCACCACCCCCACCCGGACACGATTTAAGCTCCAGACCGGTCTCCCAGCTAGTGCGGTAGTGTAGTGCAGGTAAGTGTGTGTATAAGTAAGGGGTGAGGATAGAATAAAGAAGAGGAACGAATGAACGCGTGCGGGTCGGTCGCTAGAATTCTTCTCCAGATAGCAGCTGAATTCGACCTGGCTATGTAGCTAGTGTGGAAAATCCTGCCACTGTCTGGACTCGAAACTTAGTACCTCCTGATCAGAGGAACTGCAGTGACACCAATTGGTGCTATGATCATGCTAAGCCGGTGATTTCGCTCTAGCATAGCCCAACGATCTCACTCTGATGCAAGAACCATTTGGATAGCAAAAGCCCGTCTCTTGTCCTATTACTCCCATGTGTAGTTTGTACTTACTCCCATGTGTAGTTTGTACTTACTCGCTGCTGCTTACGCAGTAGAGAGAAAGTTATGTAATGTTGCGCGAAAAGGCGTATTTTCGGCAGAATATAGTATATGCTTCAACGAGCAGAGAATGATAGCTATTATTCACTAGTTGATATTTACAACACGAGTGACGTAGGAGCGAATATGTAAGGAAGAGGCAAGGATAGCTCAAGGAAGGGGTAGGAAAGAACGCGCGCGAATAGTGGTCCTTTGAACTACATTAATACTTTTCTGTCAAGGTACGTCGTGAAGTAAGCAACCAATACAATCTACTGTCTTCTGCTCTGCAACCGCTTGCTCCTCTAGCGGGGTTCGAGTCTCGACGATGGCAGGATTTTCCACGCCAGCTACATTTGTATTTAGCTATTAATGTTCTATAAATGGCAATTGTCCTCGTTACATCCTGGGGTTACTAGTCAATCACCCTGTTTAGGTGACCGAACTCTTGATATCTCGAGTTCGCTTAACCTTCGTAAATGCAGTTACCTTGAAATTATCATGGTTGGAAAGTACCGCGATATCTCTTACCGAATCACAAAGAGGGTTACACGGGCAGATACGTAATTTAATACTCAGTTACAAATATTTTTACTCGTTTTACTGTTCGTTTAAAGACTTTCGTCTTGAAAGAACGAATGTAGATTATGATTCGATTTTTTTCAATATACTGCTTATGATATCTTACCCTGCATCGGCCAGGTGGAAATTTAATGACCAATTTTATGACAGTGATGATGATATTGATTTTATCAGTTCATATTCTTGGTAATGATGTAGGTACCATTTTACGATTATACGTGGTAAGAGTGGACTAAGTGCCAGTTTTGTAAAGATTGGAATCAAAACTAATGTACTTGAAATTGATATGAATTGTATCGCTAGGCTTTATGTTGGTAAACTGTACCACAAGCCGTAACCAAAATCTTCTGTTGGACGGTTCAGACGGATCATTCTTCAAGAGTATGGTTGTGCTTTCTTGGCAAAACCTGTAAAAGTACTTTATTGCCTGGTATAATTTAGATTTTGAAAATTTGTAAAGAAGGTACAAATAAACTGTGTGGCTAAAATACAGTTTATGTTCCGATTCGTTCAACCGCGCGGAACCAGAAAACAAACGGACAGAAAGAATCTTGAGGGGTTTATAGGGGAAAACTAGTGGGGCAAACAGGAGAAAAGAAAAATGGAGGATTTCTTCTTACACATAAAGAACTTGCACACTTTAAATGATTTCCGGCGAATATTCGTATAAAGTGCGTTGATAATTGTAAAATTGAATTGGACAGACCTAAGGATACTTTATGTAAGGCCGGATTCTCGTTCTCAACTTGGAGTCTTGTAGCGAAGCGTCATAATTGTGCGGGAAAGTGAGTCGGCCTTGTGCACTGTGGCCATGGGCACTGTGACTCATTCTCTTAATCGACAGAGCACGTGAAGGAACTGCATTTCTACCAACAATTGTTACAAATCGGCCAACGGGTTTTAATACATTGCAATATGAGTCACCCTGTTATATAAAAATTCAAATTATTTATTTTAACTGCTTAAGCATGAGCTTTGATGCGGACAAACAATATATTCGATTTACAGTGTCTTCATCAGTAGTAACCACAAGTGTACAGTATCTAAGGACTCTTTAGAAAATGATTCGGCCGCTAGTCATGGATGTGTCATGAGCAGGAGCGTACACTGTTTTATGATCTCGGCTAAATCAACATCTTTCAGAAATTTCAAGACTTGCTTCTATAATTCGTTTTTCATATACATGTTCATTATTATACATAGTATAATATCCTCAACTTGGGCAAAAAGAAAAAAATGGCAAGAATTATGAGTTGTCAAATGTGAATCCTGGGCGTTAGTAAATTGAAATAATTTTCAAAGAATCAGTCTGTGTATTTTAGTATATATTTAAGAGTGTTTCTTATTACACACATTGCTGTGGATTTATTATAATATTTATTATTTGCCTGGGAGAAACAATATGTAAATGCAATTTGATACCTGCACAAAGTAAAGTGAAACTAACACGGTTATATTATTTAATATATTTGTTTTTCTATTTATATCGAAAAATACAGATGAGAGTCCATTAATAATTTAAGAAAATACTATTTATATGGAAATGAAAAACAACACCAACAAAAATTTTATTTTCGTTTTTAATTCGACGATTCGTGTGCAAGAATGCAACAGAAGTTTATTGGTGGTGTTAAACGTCGTACTTTATTTACTGTAAAATTGTTGACATGCTGTTATATGGCACATTTTTTATGTTTACAATGGTTGGCTGCTGAAGATATGTTAATACATTTATATTAGCAAACATGCTGTTATAAGCTGACATGCTGTAATATGGCTGTGCTGTTATATGACACATTTGTTATGTTTAAAATGCTCGGCTGCTGTAGATGTGTTAATACCTCTGTATTGCCAAATCAGAAAAACTACAAAATGAAGCAAAATCTGAAAAATAGATTTCTTCTGATTGATACCTGGAAAATGCGCAATCAATGACAAACTGCGCAATCAATGACAAACGGCCAATTCAATGACAAACTGCATAATCAATGACAAACTGCATAATCAATGACAAACTGCGCAATCAATGACGAACTTCGCAATCAATGACAAACGGCCAATTCAATGACAAACTGCATAATCAATGACAAACTACATAACCAATGACAAACTGCATAATCAATGAAAAACTGCACAACCAATGACAAACTGCGCAATGAATGACAAAATGCGCAATCAATGAGAGACTGGACAATCAATGACATTGCAGGAGCTGTGGCGACAGCTCCGCGAAGGAATCGTCCACCCCGCGCACCACCCTGCGCCCCCGCCTTCGCGGCGTCTTCGCAGCTTCCTCCCGCCGTTTGGGCGCGCGAGGCACGAACTTCTCGATTTCGACTTTCTGGCCCTTGCGGAGCGCCGCGCCGCGAGCGGGCGTCTCTCCGGCGCTGCCAGGGGTGAGCGTCACCCCGTCGCCGCCAGGGGCGCGCGCGGACGGCACCTTCTGCAGGGACAGGTCCGAGAGATGGGCCATTATTAGAGCCGGAAGCATTTTGTTCTTCCGTTTATTTATAATGGCGAGGTCAGGTACGAGAAAGGGAGAGGGAAGTCAGTCTCCAATAGGGAGCTTTGATCTCACTACAATGTTGAATGTTCGCAAACGGAGCTGGTCGCCGCAGCCATGTGTACCCGCCCGAGTGGGTGGCCACTCAGCTTAATTGGTATTGAGGTGCCATTATAAATATGTCGAAGTATAGTTTACCTGGCTTAAGCCTCAACTTCGAGTTACACAGAGACTTAAGAGTGGTTTATGCGAAGGAGCTTCACAGTAGGGCTGTGCTAAGTAGACGCACCGATACTTTTCTCGTTCTCAGCAGCACCAGTGTACGTTACGAGCCACGTGACCACAACACTGGCACTTCGTTTGTTTAAAGCGATACCGGACGCTGGCCACCACGTTGCATGGAGAGAGAGAAGCTCCATAATGCTCAATAATTAAGTAAGCAAGCCAAACGTTCGTTGTTGAGTTATATCGTAGGCTTCCGCGGCCAAAATCATGATTTGGTCTATGCGGGTGAAGGCTGAGGTCGAAACGTCAGCACCTGAGCCTTCGACGCGGACTGCCCAGATCACGTCCGTTGCTGACGTCCGTTATTTGCCGCTCGTGTGCGCTTACCGAGCGCCTGCGCGCGTGCTTCCCGGCGCCGCGGCGCGGCCGCGGCGGCCGGCGGTTGCGGCGGCGCGGCCCCGGGGCGCAGCAGCCGCACGAAGTGTCCGATCGCGAGGGCGAAGCGCTGCGCGAAGCGGGCCTCTGCGCAGCCCGAGCGGCGCTTCCATGCGCAGCACCAGCCGGCCGTCGCCCGGCGCGCGCAGGCGCAGGCCCAGGGCGTGGGCGAGGGCGCGCGCGCGCGCGGGGCGCGGGCGGGCGCGGGCGAAGGCCCGCCTCGGCCGCCAGCGCGCTGCCGCAGCGCTCCGCCCGCGCCGCCAGCAGCCCCGCGCGCGGGTGGCGCGCGGCCGGCAGCAGGGCGTCGACGCGCGCGGCGCGCGCCCCACGCGCCGCAGCGCCCCGCGCACGTCACCGCCCGCCGCGCGCGCGCACACCGTCGCGTGTCCTGCCGCGACACACACACACCTGCCGCGCTCACACTACGTCCTTGAAAACTTGCCTAAAATTCAATTGATCGTATCCACGTTTTAATTCTTTTTTTACTTTAATAACTAATATTTTGATAACATGTTCTCATTTATTACTAATATATTATATATTATATATTATATTATATATTATTAATAGATATATATATATTATTAATATTCTTATAATGGGATACAAGTATTATCATTACGAAATACATTATTTTCCAATGCTTTCCATTTCTCTCAAGGCTACAACTCTAGACTCAATGACTTTTCGCTCGTTTACTGACGATATTCTCTTCCTTTATATTCTTCTTTTGGGGTAATTCAATAATACGTACGCATTCGAAGCTCCGTCAAAACCTCTGTGTGAAATGTTTAGTAGTACTTGTTAACCTTTCACTGACTTACACAAGACCCTTCCTGTACCTCCTTTCTGTCCAATCCTTTCTGAACCTAATTTACTGAGTCAGAAAATATAATTTCTTTAAATTTGTGTAAAATATCGTAGCGCTCAATCCAAAATATTTATTATTAACTTTAACGCATTCCTAACTTGAAATAGATAATTAATTTAATCTCACAAATGCTGTGAGGGGATTCCCTTTTCTATCTACTCCTTCCTCTCTTGCTTTCTTACCTGTGAAATGTCAAAACCCCCGCATCCAAATTGCGTACGTATTTCTCTTTGAATGACCTTCTATCATCACCTATTGTATAAAAAAGTTTCTGAAAGTGGTCAGGCGGAAGAGCGGGCTAAATGGCCTGACCCCTCGCCACCAATAAAGACATTTATTTGCGCTCAAACGACTAATGTCTTCAAAGAATACGTAATCGTTATTTTATGTATATCAGTATTATAAACTACCTCTACCCCCAAAGTAGCTTGTTATTGCCATCGATACGGAATTCGATATACTCTGCATAACTTACCTGAATCGAGAGGACCGTGGTTACACGCAACGAGCTAGAATATACTACGAGTGGCTGTTACTATAGTTTCAGCGCTCTTGGTGGAGGCTCGTCAAACTAGTGACCGCCGTGTTTTTTGAAGTCAAAACGTCATGTCTATTGTAAGTGGCAGTGTACCCGTCCGTAACCACCGCCAAACGTAATGCTAGAGTACTTTTTTCCAAGAAGGTGCTGCTTTGACTGCAAAAAAACATGGCTTCAATTTGCTTCAAAGACGGAGGCGCTTCAGCCCCTCTATGTAGTATACTCTAGCTCGTTGGTTTCGAGGGAAGTATGAAAACAGTTGAATGATGCTTCATGTTTCTTTATGGAGGGAATTAGAAGAGGGAATTTTGGGAGGGAAATATTAAAAGACAAACCGAGTCAAGTTAACAAGTAGTTAATTAGTGAATGAGTAAATCGGAATAAATAAAATTAGGAGACTTTGGGACAGACGCCTCCAAACATACGCCATTCGCCTAGTCCTGAGTTGTGTGGAGGGGTTGCTTGCGATTCGCCGAGCACCGAACATTCGGTATTCGCCCTACCCACCGCGTGTCGGTCTGTAGGACACATCAAAGGGAGAAAACATTCGTCGAACTCATCAGCTGTTACCTACTCCACTCTGATCAAGATATTCAGATTTATTTTTGATCCAATTTTTGCAAAACCATATGATTTTAATTTTTTTATTCTAGCATGAATGACCTTTTTCTTATAAGAAATCGTTCATAAAATTGCCTCTTACTGCACAGAGTACGACGTATTTGTCGTTTACGGCACGAATAATTGCGTCATCAACTGTTCGGGATTGGCAAGCAGTATCTCGCTGCCGAACGTTGGGCGCTGCCGTTTAGCGTAACTGCACTGTACCTCCACGTTGACCCAGACGGCGAAGTCGTGGCCGAGCCACACGCCGCGTCCCAGCGGCCACTGCCGGCCGCCCTCCAGTGGCGTCCGAAGCAAGCCCTGGGCCTCCAGGGCGTCGAGGCGCGCCTTGGGCACGGCCGCCAGCGGCACGTACTCGCCGGCGAACTCCGCGGGCAGGCGGTGCAGCGCGGCCACGAGGGCGGCGCGCACCTCGTCCAGGTCGCTGGGCGTCATGGAGGGCGTGAAGCGGCAGCCGCGCACGTTGCGGCCCGCGCTCACGCTCACCCACTCCACGCCGCCGCCCTCCACTCGCCACGTGCTGCCCGCACCGCGAAGAGAAGTCGTTTCAAGCGCCTTATACTGCGATTTATGCAACTCCGCATGAAACAGCTGATTCCTGTCAGGGGCAATCGGGAGCTTGAACTCGTGACGTCACTATGTAACGTTCAAGCTCCCGATTGGATGAAACCGATTACCGCGCTCACGATCATCAACTCCACGCCGCCGCCCTCCACACGCCACGTGCTGCCCGCACCCCAACGAGCAGTCATTTCAAGCGCTGTACAGTGCGATTTATTCAATTCTGTATGAAGTCGTCCACAGCTGATTCCTGTCAGGGGCAATCGGGAGCTTGAACGTCACCTAGTGACGTCACTATGGTAACGTTCAAGCTCCCGATTGGATGAAACCGACTACCGCGCTCACGCTCATCGACTCCACGCCGCCGCTCTCCACCCGCCACGCGCTGCCGCATCTCAAAGAGCAGCTGTTTCAAGCGCCTTATAGTGCGATTTATGCAACTCTGCCCCTGGCAGGAATCAGCTGTTGACGGTTTTATTCAATCGGGAGCTTGAACGTCACAATAGTCACAATAGTGACGTCACACGGTAAAGTTCAAGCCCACGATTGGATGAAACCGTCAACAGCTGATAACTGCCAGGAGCAGAGTTGCGAAAATTGCAATATACGTCGTTTCAGTGACGTCACTATGGGAACGAAGTTCCCGATTGGATGAAACCATGAAAAGATGATTAAGTTCAAATGCACGGTTAAATAAATTGTAGTATAGAAGTTGCTTACCAACGCCAGAATAAATTGCAAAGTATTCGTAATTGAAGGAACATTTTATATATTTAAGAACTGACGCTATAAATATTTGGAAATGTATGAATATTTCAATAATTTTAGAGTTCGAGGTCCTAGGGTTCTAGTGTCGAAGGTGGCAGGATTTTCGACTATAGCTAGATACGTAGGTGTAATTCAGCCACTCTGTGGAAGACAAGTCTAGCAGCTGGCTGCTCTGATCGGTAGTTTTCCGTGGTTTCTCCGATCAACACTAGGCGAATGCCAGAACAGTTCCCTAATAAACTGGTCACGGACAGCGTGCGATAAAAAATACACTACACTTACGGCACTATCGACCTCAGCAGTTGACGAGCCCGGAAAACTATTCAATCAAAATATCTACAAGTTTGTGTTAAAATATATTGTTTTAGGGTAAGGCAAATACATAAGCATTTAGAACATTTTATGTACTTGCGTTTATTTTTGTAGGGATACTCATGGCGATCATTTCTGATGAACTATGTCAATATTCTCTGTGTTGCTCCTAATTTACAACTTGAATCTACATCGACATCAGAATTGGGATATCTATGTGCTAATCACGTCCCGGTTGACCCATGGTCGCAAGGCCAGGACGCTGCTGATAAGCCTTAGCCGGCCCGACAGAAGCTGTTGAGCCAGTACAGACGTACATATACATCAACATAAATGAAAATAAGATTGCAACGTGTTTATTGGCAGATCTGAATATAATAGATCGCAGTACGTTGCCATCAAGCGATTCCGCATAGCGACGGTTTCCATTGTTTCTAAACATTTGATAAACATTAAAAGGCTAAAGATGAAGACTGGTTCTAATAATAACCATACTAAAATATTAAACAGTACATTCTCTGAAAACGTTAGGACTAAATATTACATTGTTATTCGTCGTTGACTGCCTTATTGGTATACGAATATAAAGTCTGCTTTTCACGGTAATTTTTGCGATTTATTTCTCCCCAGAAAATGGATTTAAAATAGTGACACTCGTTTCTACGCGCTACTGTTTCAGAATCAAAACTGGATGAACGAGAATCAGAGTTTTACGGATAAAAGGTTTTCTGCCCGTAATCGTGGGGAAATATTTGCTCCGGATGCCGCAAAAAGCGCTGAAGTTCAAACAGTTGAACATCGCATCTACTGTAACAAATTAAGTTAGGTTAGGAATGACAACGGAAGGAGTCGACATTACAACACATTACGTGTCACAACTGTTTTCCTTCTCAACACGAAAATGACTTCACAACGCAATTGAACACAATAGGGCGTTCTAAACAATTGCATTAGAAGAAACGAGCGCACCAAACGAACAGCAACCGAGATAATGTTATGGAAAGAGACGCCTTGAGCGCTGTATTCAAACTTGATATAACCTGTACGGAGGGAAGATCGATGCTTCTTTTTTCTGTACAGATTACATCCAATCTGTACCGTCAAATTTCTGAGTCGATGAAAAAAACGCATGAAAAAAAAAGCGCGTAAAATGTGTTTTGTAAGGGAATGGTTTCTGGTCTAGTGTTTTGTTTTCGATCATCGAGGCATTCATTTTACATAGAATTTATTTTTAGTTTATTCTGTCGTATCTGAGTCATCTTATTACAATAATTATTATTCTGAAGCGTTTGAGTTTTGTATATCTTAGTCAATAAGAACGTATCTTACATGTTTCCCTTTGTACTGTTCTGATTTTTGGAAAATATGAGCTGAAACAGTTATTTTCTAGAACCTTTAATTTTGGATGCATTTTCGTTGTCTTGCAATTATATAACCTATTTTCTAGGTGGGCGCTACTAGCTTTAGACTAAAGCTAGCCGCGTCCCACGATTTCGGGTATCCACAAGAGCCTGAAATACGGGATTAGAGAACTTAAGGTAGCTATCTGCCCGAGTAATATCAATTTTATTAATTCCGTTTTGTTTTGCATTGCACATTTGATTTCTTTATGCTCTTGGATTTCAATTAATTGAAAAAACGTTGTCTTTTTGTTAATAATTAATTCGCCAAGATGCAGATTTTGACTTCAGACACCTTACCTCTGGGAATAAATTGATGTATTTCGATAATTTGAATTGTAAATTAATCACAAATGAATGTTTTAGAAAATGGACTAGAATGTTGAAGGTACTGTGAAAACTAATCAGGCAGGATTTGATTATTCCCAAAAATTAATTATTAAAAGTGTATTATGGACATTCCAGTTCATTTAACTGAAACCTTTAGTGACACATTAACTATTCTAGCCCATTCACCATAAATTTGAGGTAGAGAGCTACCTTAATTAGCATTTAATTTTGAAAATGGTTTAATTGACGGACGGGACGAGCGGGATTTTTAAAAAGTTGATTGCATTTAATTCTATACGCGCACTAGGCCATTATGATGGGGACGGAACGATCCGCACCTTCCACCGTTTGCAAAGAGTCCGAAGGAAAGATCATCTGTACATTCCGATGTGCCGATGTCATCGGCACTGTCGGATCGGCCTTTTCAGTTGAGTGCAATTTAATGAGTCCAATTTAATGATGTTGATCCAGAATTATACCGAGTTGTACAGGGTGATATTAAGTTTAATTTAATGTATTACCTTCCTAGGAAGTGTAATTTAATTGGTTAGCTAAACTATTTGAAACAGGAAGTATTATACGCCAAATTTAAATGTCTAGTTATTTATAAGAAGCTGTATTTATTGGTGAAACTTGGTTCATTTGTGCACGGTGAATAAATTATGCCATGCTTCGGAATTATTCGTTAGTTAATTTTTCAGTATAATATTTTTGTATATGTCTTGTCTACATTATTGTGCCGATTATTTTTGTAAGTTTCTAAATACAGTATTTAAATTACAATTTAATTGTGTAATCATCATGTTTATTTATATCTCAGGTTTTTGAAAGTATCCAATTTAGCTTCAAATTTATCTCAGGACACCCTCAAGAACTGAATTAACTTTCCATCTTGCACCAGGCCTAGATATAATATTTCAAATTCCCCTTTTGACATTACCACTCAGTTTAGAAAAGAAGAGAATTTGAACTTTCTTCGATTCCTTGCCTAATTTTGTTCTTTTGCTTAAATTAATCCAATACGATTGCTTCTTTACTTAACTTATGAAGCCTTCGCGCACAATACTAGACACGAAGCAAAATGCCCGAAAGTGTCTGTGTCGTCCCAATTCGCGTGACCCACACAGAAACCGACGTCCGTCCGGTCCCACCCGGTTCCGTCCGGTCCCGTCCGTCCGTACCGTACCGATTGAGTGCGCGCGTAGCTTTAAGGCCTATTCACAATGCAAACGTAAAATAAATATAAAGCATTGACGTGAACATTAACGTAAGTGGTAGACTGAAGTATTCACAATGCCTAACATCATCGTATGCGAAATAAGAGTTTCTATAGGCTGTGAGACATTATATTCATAGTATTGGTTGGATGTGAGAATTGATTTCGGAGTATGGACTGTGTGTATGGCCCATATTACGTTAGTTCGTATATCGACTTAGATTCACGATTTTGAGTTACCTTTCTGTGATTGGTTCATTTTTTATGTCTTACTTAAGCATAAGCACAGAAGCTTGATGCTTGCAAGCTTTTAAGTTAACGTGTTATGCTTGTGCGAACGTATTGTGAATGAGTTCGCTTATGGACGTAGTCCTAACTTTTATGTTATCGCCATGCCTATGTTTATGTTTGCATTGTGATTGGACCTTTGACGTCTTACGTGTTATGCTTATGCAAACGCATTGTGAATGAGTCCGCTTATGGACGTTGTCCCAACTTTTTTGTTAACACCATGCTTATGTTTATGTTTGCATCATACATGTGCCATTACACCACCGCCGCCACCGCCATTGTATTGTACTAGCACATACAACTGGTTTGAAATTTGATTAGGGTGTTTCTGAAGTTCGGCCAACGCACCTTCGAAAAGAGCCAGATGAGATTTATTTCGGAAAACCCGCGAACGCGTCTCGCTCATATTTTCGCTCTAACGTCGCACGCGGGGAGTATCGAGTACGTGCGTGAGTTTGCGTTTGCATTGATTGGACCTTTGACGTCTTACGTGTTTTGCTTGTGCGAACGCATTGTCAATGAGTCCGCTTATGGACGTAGTCCTATGTTTCATGTTAACGCCATGCACGTGTTTATGTTTGCATCATACATGTGCCATTTCACCACCGCCGCCACCGCCATTGTATTGTACTAGGACGTACAACTGGTTTGAAATTTGATTAGGGTGTTTCTGAAGTTCGGCCAACGCACCTTCGAAAAGAGCCGGATGAGATTTATTTTGGAAAGCTCGCAAACGCGTCGCGCTTGCGGAATTTCGAGTACGTGCGTGTGTTTGTGTGTGCGTTGCGAGTGTGCGTTTAGAGAGGGGAGGCGTGCGTACTCGTCTGCGGGGGCGCAGTCGTGGCCCCAGTCCTCCGGCGGCTGCGGGGCGGCGCGCGCCCACACGGGGGCGTACAGCGGCGCGAACACGTCGGCGGCGAACTCGTCGGGCAGCAGCAGGCAGCGGCCGTCGGCGCAGAAGGCGTCGCGCAGCGTCGCGCCTAGCGGCGTGAAGCGGAACTGCAGCAGGCGCAGCACCTGCGCCGACGGCGCGCCCGCCACGGCCACCGCCCCCGCGCGGCAGCGCCGCTCCGCCGACGCGTCCTCCGCCTCCATCCCGCTCCTCGGCCCCCGCTCGGCGCGCGCTCCTCTGGCCACGGGGCGAAGTACGGCTGGTCGTCGCGCGGTTACGACGACAGACCGCGGAACCGCCAACACCCCCCACCTCCTCCCTCATTGTTACACACGAACTGTTATTACGAGGGGACGGATTTGGATAACCTAAAACATTGTCAAAAATCAATCAATAAAATGCACTTAATATGTTTTTAAAATGCCCGAAAAACAAAGAAAAATCATGTATTTTTTTAATCAAAACCACTTGAACAACTCAAGCTGTTGGGTATGTTACTGATGTAATCGAGGCTTCTACCTTTTATTCCTGTGAACTCGGCATGCAAACTTGTGGTTCGGACTGTTCTTTAAAAGTAAATCCCTGCTTTATTTACCGCGAAATCGACCAAACTCCTAATGGCGCTGATAGCTGTCACAGTAACCTTAGATTACATAGTACAGCGGCTGACATTACAATATATGAGCTAAGAAATCGAAAATGCTACTCAGGAATTCTGTGGAGAACATCTCGTCTATATTTACATCTCGTCTATATTGTTTGAAGAGAGTATCACAAAATTGAAATTAAAAACGATTAAATCATCGAAAATGCATTAAAAATGACGTAAATGCGTAAAAAATGACGTGTTAGTGGAATTCGTAGAAAAATGTAAAAAAAGACAAAATATGGGTCATTTCGTTTTATCATGACATGAAATGAATTTCTATACTAAACGACGTTGTTTCAAAGTGAAAGAAAAAATATGACATATCATTAAAATCCGCCGCCCCTAATTATCACGCCAGCTACGCAGTGACATAACCAATTTTTGTATGGTAGGTGTACCGACTAGCCAACTTGATGCTTTTGTATACAGAAGTTTTCGTTTATGCTGAATTTATAATTTATTTTTATTTCTTGTTTTATAGTGAGTTACGTAAACGAATCCCATTGAGAAATTCAGTTACTTTCGTTACTTCAGAAAATCATTACGAACTATAGTTTATTGTAAATACCCATCATTGGATTCTGGAGGGGGGGGATTGAAGCCTCTTCTCTTGGATCCACCACTGACTACGGAAGGAAATGATTCTAAAACATGGAGTAACTGGAGCTGTTCGTATTATATTCGCATCACGTATTATATTCCTTTTTTTCGGACTTACACGTACAAATTTCGTATATATTGCAGGAAAGTTCGAAACTGTTTGTTTTCCTCGAAGTATGTAAACACAAACCAATTGGTTCAATAGGTATTTGTAGAAATATTTATGTTTAGATTGTCACAAAGTACAAATAAATATCGTATTTCATTCTAATATGTCCAGCTGCTGTATAATTCGTGAAATAAATGCAATTGGTCGGCATTAAAAGTGGAAACTATTTCTGTAGCAGTCGCACACCAATGCTGTTTCCGTACCTGGAGAACACCAATGTTGTGGTCAACGTTGCATGTAGGAATAAATTGTCAAAACATTTTCAAACGAAACCTCACGTATTTTAGAAATAATGATATATCTGCCTATTAGAGATGTAATATCTTCATATTTTGAGGAGTGGCTAGGTATATTTTGAACACTTTCAGTACTTGCGGTCTATTTCGCGGTACGTAGATAGACACAATTTTTTTGATAAACTACTCTTTTTATTTGCTATGTTTTTTGCCCTGAATGCGCAGCTGTTTTCCACATCGACAGACACTAGAATAAGGTTGCAACAGTTTATAGCCAGAACTAGCTGTAACAGAATGACAGTTTCGACGAGACGATTAGGTATGGCACAGATTTCGAATATTTTTAACAAGTGGTTAGCGTTCGAAGACGAAACTGTCATTGAGGGTTAAAAAGGTTTTAATAATAAAAGTTATAAACGGGGAAAAGTAATTTCTAACCTAAAAATAAAACAATAAACAATAAACTTATTTGGAGCCCGACATTGAGGGTCATCCATTAGTATAGCACTGTTAAAAGTGAAAATGTGTCATTTTGTGAAAGAAAAGGTCGTTGTTTTGAACCTAGGGAGTCAATTTCTTTGCTACGGTGATACTTATATTAATATGAAAGTTAACATTTTAAATTACCAGGTCCCCTGTAATTTTATTGGAAAGTTTTGTATTGAACTGTAGTAACAATCTTTGTAGAATATTTTCTTGCAGCACAGTTCAAATACTTAATATGTATGTGACTTAGAACAGACATCACGGAGCTCAAGAAATAAGGCACATTTGCCCATTGTACTCAGAAACATTTTAACTTTTTTATGTTAAATAAATAATAAATAAATAAATAATAAATAAATAAATAAATAAATAAATAAATAAATAAATAAATAAGTGAATGAATACATAAATGAATAAACATTTTGAGTTAACAAATGTAATTTAATGTGGGCTTCATATGAAGTCAGCTCGTTACGAAATGAGACGCAACAATTTCAGGATTAAGGTATTGAGTAATAATTATGAAATTTGATTTTACCAATATTTTATTTTCAGTATGAAGGGGTTAAAACCATATCAAGGACAATTTTGTTTACAAATTTGAAGGCAATAATAATAAAACCAACAAGGAAATTGATGAATATTTACCACCATTTCATCAACTTGTACACAGTGACGGCTGCGGCAGGGAGGCGCTAGGGACAATGCCCCCCCCCCCTTTCTTCTCCTTTGCGCTGTCTAAAATAAATCCTCTTGCTGGGTCCTTGTAGGGTTGTTTTCGAATCAACGCATCTTTAGCTTTCAAACTTCCGCTTGTTCCGTAGAACGATTTTCATTGGCTGCGGACACTCGCCTCTGTGCCCTAAACGCAGTGTTGTTACGGAACTTACAGACATAGAAATCTCTGCCAATGAGTGTTGAAATTGCAACATGGTTTCGGCAAATGGCGTCGTATGACGGCCGCCGCCCAGCAGCCTGACAGGGGAGGTAGCAACCTCGTTGCCCGGCGCTATCGATTGATCGATTTTTAAACTTACAATATTCCTTTTGCTTGATTTTCGTCCAGGTCAGTGCTATCTGCTGGTATTCTGTTTAACTGATCTCCCTTTTCGCAAGCATTCGGTGCAGGCTAGTAGTGTGCAATCGGCATGGTCGGCATCATCTTTCCGATCCGTAGACAAAACTATGTGAATGCTGTATTCCGATCTTTGCGACCAGTTCGTATTGTGCATTGAGATTGAGAATGGTTTCCAATTCTGTAACATGCCTGAAAACTGTCAATGTGGTTATGATACAAGGCTGTGCATGAAGAGAATTGGACCACCTCGGCCTGAGAGAAATGGCAATCGTGCTTTTTTTATGGAAATTTCAACGGTGTAAATGGCTATATTACTTTTAGGTTGAATTTAGCCATATGTTCTCTCTTTGATTGTAAAACGTTCCAACAATATCAAGAAAACTTCCCCCTACAAAAGGTTGATCGCATTTCACAGTACTCTCCGTTCGTAAGCTAGCAAACTGAAATGCTGAGGCTGGATGTGCTATATAAAAGAACCAGAGAGCTTTTACCTTTGTAAAGATTATTAGATTATGTTGTAAGAAATGCCATGTCGGAAGAGGAGATTGAATGAACTGTTGTATGTTTTCATTAAAAGAGTTCTTGTTTATGAGACTCCATTTTAATTTGAAAGGAATTAGTCCATAGATTTTAAGAATGTAACAACACAGAAATCTCAATGTATTTAACTAGAATCATGTTGTGTAGGCCTGTCTTCCGGAGCATAATTCGATTGTAAATATTACTTATGTGACTTAAACAATCGAAATATAACTATTTTTCAAATGCCTAACATTGTTTGATCCTTTAACTTTGTGTGCCCTCCCTTTTGCCTAATCCTAGAGCCGCCAATGTTGGTACACCCAACTCCGACCTAGAAAGCAGCTAGATTTAAGTAATACTTTAAAATTAAAATTGCCTTGGCCTTGTATTTGCACATGAAATTATATTTCAGCACTTGAAATGTGATATCAAAGATCACTCGAAACATACCCTCTATGATTAAATAAATTCATCTATTGAACTTCGTGGGATTTTAACCCTACAACTAATTGTAAGAAAATCTTCTTACAATGTAACTGGTATTTTTGGGGTTGTGAAACCCTGTATTACTCTTAATTACGGAACCCTCAAAGTTCCTCTTCAAGAAACGCTATGCTGGAAAATCGGCTCCTTCCCCACCTCAGTCTTGGGTTATGCGATCAGGGCTCTTAAGCCACGCACGCCCCTAGCGGAGGGGAGGGGAATCGAGGAATGTCAATCACTGCTCGAGAGGCGGTTGGGGGCGGCGGCGACGGGAGACGGGCGCCCGCAGCTGATTGGCCAGCGATTGGCGATGGGGCGATTGAGTGGGGGGGAGGGGGGCCTGTGCGGGTAGCGCAGACTTAGTGAACCTCGGAGGAGGGTAGATCACTTACCGTGGATTAATGAAAGGGCGTGAATATTATCATTCAGCTAAGAACAGATTAAAATTCGGGAGGTTTCAAAACATATTCTCCTCTTGAGTAAAATGCATAAAACTAGACATATTGACGGAATAAGACTTGATTCAGCCATTGAAACCATTTTCTTCATGTAGAGAATGGTAAAAACTAAGAAAACGTAGTTGAGTTTGACAAAAAAATTCTATAAAAACGTATTGTGCAAACTTTGACAACAAACTCTGTGTGAAAATTTCTTGCAAAAAATTGATTCGAAATATCAGTTTATATTAAGATTGATCTAAATAGCTAGTATGACGAAGTAGAAGGGCACATGCGAATTTCCCAAAAACACTTTGTAAATCATTATTTAAAAGTGACGAAGTGGGGTCGAGGTTCTCACCTAGAACATGATGAATATCAGAAAAGTCTCATTTGGTAAAATAAAAAGGTATAGGGGAAAAATTGCCCGTTTGGGGCCCGTGAACTTGGTTTTAAGAGCTTGCGACGATTCGTTTCCGAGTTATGAATAGTGGGATCGAGTGTTGTAGGTACCGTGTGCTGCGGATTGTTCGTAATGTTTTCCTTTCAACATAATCTGAGAACATTTTTTTACTTTCTTTTCATATTACGTACTATCGTAGTAAATAGAAAGATTTGAAATGATGCGACAAAAATATATGATTTTCCGACAAAAAACTCGTATTGTGTAACCCCGATTTAAAAAAAAGTGATACATCTTGTTCTTATATGTAGTAAATTACTTCCATTTTCGCATTATGTAGTCAGAATTACAGTACCAACAGAATTCCACAATACCAACAGAATACAAGATTCGTCGTCTTTAATACAGAAAAATTGGTTTACAGCAAAACATATATCTGTCCGTATGTCAGTTCTTCCTCTCTTACCAGTGTGTTTAGTTGATTTTCTTCAATGTTAAC
The DNA here is from genome assembly GCA_017312745.1 of Gryllus bimaculatus. Lineage (NCBI taxonomy): Eukaryota > Metazoa > Arthropoda > Insecta > Orthoptera > Gryllidae > Gryllus > Gryllus bimaculatus. The sequence continues at coordinate 454,617 of BOPP01000150.1, read as the reverse complement.
AATTCCTTAGCCAACTCGAAGCCCTGCGAATTTGAAAAAGATATTTTAAATTTTGAGGGCATTTTATACGAATCATGAACATTTTCAATTAAAAAAGTATGGTTCCATTTTTTTATTTGACATTTTTGGGGGTTAATAAAAGGCATGTAAAACAATACCACAAAAATTGCAAAAGTTGAATTTTTTCGACGCCTTCTTACAACTACAACTTAGAAGATTTTTTATCGCATTCAAGTTTATTTTTCAAAGGCAGATTCTGGAATATGTTCATATAGATATTTTTGTAAATATAACTAGTATACAAGTACTTTTGCATGAAATATACATTTTTAAACAATTATTTTCTCTAAAGTGGCTCCAAATGTTTTGTTAATTTTTTTCCTCAGGCACAGGAAAAAAACGTAAGCTACTCCAATTTTTGGTGAAAAAGATATTTTCGAAAATTTCACAACATCAACATAGCTAATGTACCATATTGATCTTAGATTTTTCAATGAAATTTGTTTTAATAAGGTCATGGACAATTTGTGGAAAATAACGAGTATTTTCCACGAAATTTTGCTCTATTTTGAAAATTTTAACAAACAAATTCTCAAAAACGACTTCATTTTTTTTCTTTTTTCCTCTGATAGAGCGCAATACACTTTGAAACGGCGCAGGGTTCAATTTCGATGACCTCTCTGAACTTTTAAGATTTGAAAAAGTTAAAAATAATGTCAGAAAGATTGTGAAATTATAGATTCACTAGTTTTTGATTTATAATTTGTTGCGACAGTCCTGCGAGGTAATTCCATAACCTGCAGTCACCCTCTTGAGGGTGTTTTGTGTAGATGTTTTTTTACAAATTATACGAACTGTCATCCTGCACTACTATTTTAATGACAGGTGATGCTAACTACAAGTACCAAGCTTCATGTTGAGGGGAGATGTGGCAATATATATATATATATATATAGAGAGAGAGAGAGAAATAGATAGATAGGTACGTTTTTTTGTCTTCCATACAACAGAAAACTGATGATAATGACTAAGCCATCGAAAGATGCTCTTGTAATAAACAATATTGTTTCACTTCAAGAAAATGAATGTTTCCCCAAGGACCCACAACGCACTGATAAGATTACGCCGTCTGCTTCCAGGCGTTTGCGCGCAGTCCACCCGTGCGGTGCGTGGCGTGTTAATGAATGGGCTCCGCGGGCGGGCAGCGACGGTGGCGGCGGCGAAGGGGCGAGCGGGGGCGCCTGGGGATAACGAAGCGCGCGTGACCTGCGCGCGAAGGGCGGGGCGGAGGGGGACGGCGGGCCCGCGGACGTAACGAGGCCGAGGGGGCGGGGGCGATCGGGCGCCCAAATGACAGCTGCCACCGCGGCGCGGCGCTCGTGGGACGCCGGGAGGGGGAGGGGGCGGACGTGGCCGGACGAGCGCGGCTCGAGATTGCGGGCGACAGGCGCCGGCCGAAGGCGCGTCACGTCCGTATGTAAGACCCGCGTGGCGGGCGCTGTTTCCACTAACGGACACCTCTGGAATTAAGCGCTTTATACTCTTTGCTCCGGTTGACCCGCGCGGCCGCTCTTTATTTTTGTAAAGTTCCGGACAAAGCGGCATTCCCATAAACTAGGTGCTACAACAGCACATATTTTCTCGCATTACTTCTAAATTTTGCAATTTTCAACACTTCAGAGTGTTCAGGGAAAATGAAACCTGCACCATTCTTTTAAGCGTCTCCCCCTGTTCTATCCGTGGGGAAAAATTGAAAAAAATGTGAAGGGTTTTTTTGAGAATTTCTTTTTTATACTTTAGATTAACTTCAAGTAGAATTTGCATAAAACTACTCGTTTTCTTCAAAGAGTTGTTAATGGCTTTTTTAAATATATGAGTTTTCCCACTTTATCAGTACCAGTGTTCGACAACAGTTTTTCTGTCAAAAATTTGCCATTTTCTGGTTCAAGATTATAATACTTCATATTTTTAAGTAAGGTTTCTGGCGAAAAAGTTAAAAACATTTCTGTGGGAAAAGAGTATTATTTTATTATTTTATACGCGTAATTAAATTGTGTGTTCTGCGCGAGACAGGATCATGTTTAGTTTGCTGTTGTACACTTCAATACCCATTAACAAGCTCGCAGGAAGAGTGTTAAAAACACTGCTCGGATGTCTCTGGTACAACATGCACGCTTGTTAATAATATCCATGAAAACAAGTTTACATAATAGTGTTTTAGTAGTATTCGCGAAAACGGAAGAGATTCGTATTTAATTATTTTTAAAGCGAGGCACATGATGCCGGTTAGAGGCAGAAGAAGATAAAAGTGGTTCATTATTTGAATGCGCCACGGAAATATTGCATTATGTCTATTGGTTGTCATCTTGAATTAGAAAGAAATGTCGCAAGTAAAATAAGCTAAATTTAATCACGTCAAGTATTCCAATTATTTTTCATCAGTAGTATTATTTAGTAATCGACATTTCATCGGCTGCCTCATTCCGCCTCCAGTACTCTACCGCACTCAGTCCCGAACCAACCCACAACCGGAATGATCACCGTCACCACTATCACATCATTCAGCTTCTGTCGCCATCGAATCCAGAATTCAATGATATAATTCTTTCAAAGAGTTTTCACCTGCTTAATGAATACGTTTTTTGTCACCTGAAATGGCAACTATATAAAAAAGTTACAGTTTCGTAGAAAAGCAATTCATTGGGTAAGGCAGTTTAATGATGGAATATTAATTATCTTGCAAGAAATATGAGTATGTATAGAAAGTTTTATTTGAATCAATATTTATAAATGACTACTTTAACAGTTTGCATAAACATAACATTTATATATAACATAAATGTATACTTTAAATGAGGAGGCGATGGTGTAATGGTTAGCGAATTGGACCGTTATACCCAAGTTCGCGGGTTTAAACTTGATCAATGCCGTTGAAGAGCAAAAAAAAATACTTCGTACGTCTTCCTTCAGAGGGGAAGTAAAGCCGGCTGTCCCATGTTAGTAGATTTACTTACATGTAAAAGTTCCTCAAGCCTAAATGACGCCTCTGAGCTAAATTCAAATCGTCTGTTCAAATCGCCCAAGAAATACCTCCTTTCTCTGCTAGCTGGTCAAAGGAGCGTAGCAAAATTTGCGTGGTCAGACAGAAAACCAGGCCTCATGTCCTATGTCTCGCCATGTAAAATAAGGCATCAATTCAATTAACATTACAGTTTGAGTGATCCACCGCGCCCTCCGACATTTTCCAAGCCCTGAGTCTCCGAAGGTTGATGCGATTCATGGAACTGCTCATTGAATGCGATGCAGTAAAATGCGCAACGGTATATCTTTATGTTTGTTCGCTTCCACCACTGGCTGCATTTGCCAGGCATGCCTGCGCAGGCTACATGCTCCCCACGTGCTACGTGCTCCCCACGTGCCATGCCTCGGCCGTAGCAGTAAACGGCGCGCTGTCTGGCACCACTCTGCCCTGCACCCCCCGCCCTCTTCCCCTTCGCCGTCGCCTTCTTGGCCGCCGCGCCGCGCCGTGCCGTGCAGAACTTCCTGCCGAGAACGCACTTGGCGGTTTATTGTAGCCGCATGCGGCATCTGCTCCGCGCGGCGTAAAAGCGCTCGAGTCAATTCGCTAAGTGAAAGCGGCTGCTCTCTTCGTTTACGACTTCGTTACCTCTTTCCCAAAGAAGCACGTGGACAAACAGGGGTTACTGGTGTTTCAGGCCGCCACAAAAATCGTATTTTCTCAACTTCATTTTGTAAAATTTCCACCCTCACAGATATTAGTAACTCCATTCGCGCGTTATTCAAAAACCTTCAATCTAATCAAACAATCAAAACAAACTTATTTTCTCACTTCATTTTGTAAAATTTCCACCCTCACAGATATTAGTAACTCATCGCGCGTTATTCCAAAAGCCTTCATTCTAATCAAACATTCACTATTTGAATTTGTTTTTTAGGTAAATTCTAATATCATGTATGTTTACAATTTAAGTGTTTAAAATTTACCATAGGAAACAATTATCCTACGTTGAGGATACGTGAATGACTAACCACTCTGTGTTTTTCATTTTGACAAAATAGCCAGTTTTTTCGAGCTTAAATGGTTTTCTTGCGTATATTCCTCGAGAAAATGGCTATTACTAAATTGAATGTTAAAAATTACAATTTTAAAATAGAATATTAAACAAGTGTGTCATGACTTTACAGTGTACGCGTGTAAGTTTAACTTAATCGATTTACGATGAATTTCAGTTGTTTGATGAAAGAAGAGACAAAGAGATATTTATTGCCCATTGTGTGACTCTCAAAAGGTGTAATACCCATTCCGAATAGCAGTAAATTTAAAAATCATCAGCACAAGTGAGAAAGTACCTGTAAAGAAAGTCCAAAAATATTGATAACCAGAATGATGTAAGTCACAATGGATACATTTATTTTTTTGAGGTAAAAAATAGTAATATTACAAAAAACTGGCATTCGCCTACAATACGGAAGATCTGGTATCTACAAAAGCTCTAGCGATACAAAGGTTAGCGTATGGGTCGGATATAGTCAAGTTTGGGGGTTCAAAGCAGATTGAAGACGTGGATTTATAAGGGCGAAAAAATCCTTTGTACGCCTTCATTGGAGCGGCTGTCCCATTTTGTAGATAAGCTGCATGTAAAAGATTCTGAAGACTAGAATGCTAAAGGCTTCTGAGTGAAATTCTAGTTGCTGGTTTCGTCGCCCGCGTGATACTTTCTTTCTCCGATAGATGGCAAAAGAGTCGTACCAAATTTTTCATGGTCAGACGGAAGAGCAGACCTGATCATCTGAGTTTCGCCACGTAAAGCGCTGTAGTTTCTTACTAGGCTCTCCGGGTGACGCCGCGTCCATGGCGAAGGCGCCGACGTTTCGGTCGCCATTCTGCGACCTTCCGCAGGGAGTAATGCCCTTTAGTAAATACTGACTCCAGCCGGGCCGCTGTAGTTTCTGTTATGTAGCACATTTCTTAATGGATCTAAGGTGGGTTTAGACTCCAGCATCGCCACTGGACTCGTGCCACAATATACCCCGAATAGCAAGGATGGTTTTCGGTGTAGTTTCTGTTTTGTACCACATTTCTTCAAATAGCGAAGGCAATTTATCCCACCAACATTGCTGCTGTGCTCGTGCACCAATATATCTCGAATAGCGAGGATGTTGTTTGGTATAGTTTCTGTCAAGGAGTCCATTTCTTAATGGAGTAAAGGCAACTTATCCCACTAGCTGCACTTGTAAGTAAATGTTAGCTGCCGCTAAGGAGTGGATAGAGCCGCGTCTTTTGAGCTGGAGATTTTAAATTTCCTAAAAAGAAAACAACAAAAACCAAAACATTATTTTAGGTTTGTTGTTACTGGTATCGCGAGTATGTATCTAACTTGAATGAGTATTCCACATTTTTTTAAAAAATCCCTTGCCTTGATATAATGTTAGTGTGTTGTTTATATTGTAACACTTTTTAAATTTGCTTCTGTATATGCATTTTTCAATTTATGGATATATATTTTTTTTAAATAACTTAAATGACTGTTATTTAGCAAGATATGTTATTATCATTATGAATGTTATTTTTATTGTATTTGGCACACATATACTGGTTTTCTGTATTGTACAATAATTTTTCTGCTTTACTTGTAGCACCGAATGAAAATCAACGAGCCAGGCACGCATCGGTAAATTGATTTATAACTTATATCCATGCCAAGAGTAATATTAAGTGTGGCTATTTCGCGAATGAATACATCATTAGTAAACTATTTAACTACCAATAAAATTAAACAATTGGCATAGTGTGCTGTCTGGTCCAGTAAATCATTAAAAGAATTTAAATCTCTATCTGTCAGGATTTCTTGAAAGATAATACAGTATAGTATATAGACATTTCATTTCTACATATGTTGGCAAATTATTTCAAAAATTAAAAAGTAGATTTATTTATTAAGTAGTAATCAAACATGGCGACACAAAATCAAAGTCTCGTATTAATAACTAATTATATAAAATAATAGAACACAAATAATTCTTTGTAATATTATATTATAGTTTCATTCCATTTCAAACTTCCTTTCATTACCAGCGATACTTACTTCAAGCAATCCTCTAGCGGACTGCGTAGCAATTTTAGGAAGACTCTGATAGGTCCAAAAGGGGAAAATTTGAACTATTTTCCATTGTTGCCACAAGTTGACACGTGTCATAAAGGAATCTAATTGAATTCCTCTGGTGTTTGATAAAGTTGTTTCGACACGCAGCGTTCTTGGAGTCCAAAACTTTGTCTATATTAAATCCATTGCGTTTCCAGAAATTACAGGTGCGAGACCTCAGTTCGCCCCTATAGACAATTTTATGACTTTGCCACGGAAGCTTGGAGCGCGGTATTATCTTTTCAGGGTACTTCTCCCTTGTCGGTTGTATTTTTGTTATATATCATACCCACGTTTATTTGTTTAAAAAAATAATTTTGTACTATGACTTCCTAAAAATCACACTGAATCCTATCAAACTATTGCCGAATGATGTTGATTTTAACTTTAGGTTATAAGATCTGCTCTCAGGAATTGGAACTTTAAAATGTCAAATTGGAGTCTAAAGTTTCTGTTCTGTTTATCATACAGCATGTGCGACACAAATTGTAAATCGAAAAAAATAGATCACCTAGACACTTCCTTCAGCATATGGAGAATATCGTATGTTTGATTACAGCGCACAATCCAATTGAGTACTCATGCACGGAGTAAACGCAATTGACTATTTAAAGGAACAAATGTATGAGACCGGAAGTTATACGGAAGAGAAACCTCTAAGTCGTCTGACTGATATATATATCTGGAGTACAGTTAAAATTGAAATTACGTCTTTCTTGGCATTGATTACTCTGGCCGTGAATGACGAGTATAATTAATAGAACAGAATAGAAGCCGAATTTTAAAAAGTAGACTACACGATATTATTTTTATTATATTTTTTCACTTTTCCTATTATATATCAAAAATAAAAAAAAACTTTGTAAGAATAATTATCTTGTGAATATGCATCAGATAATTATTTATTTAATAGGTAATTATTACAAACGAATTAGATTACTTGATCCTATGTGGCTAGGCCGAA
>BOPP01000150.1:390311-408094 GCA_017312745.1 Gryllus bimaculatus | reverse complement strand
CACGCGCAAGGCGCGCGATTTATTGCGGGCTTACGCGCGGCGGTAGGCGCCGCCCGTCGGCCCGCCCGCCCGCACGCCGCACGCCACGCCCGCACGCCCCGCCCGACCGACGCGCCCTCCGCCAACCGCGGCGCGCGGCCCGAGCCCGACCGACCGACTGACCGACCGCCCGCCTCCCCACAAGCGCGCGCGCGCGCCGCCCGCCCGCCAGACGCCCGCTGAGTGTCCGCCGACGCTAATGGGGCTTTGCACCGGTGGGAGAGGGGGAGGAGCGCCCATCACCGCGGATCACCATCGGATCACCAGTAGGGATTCGCGTTGGGCGTTGCGCGTGCGATTTACGGGGCCCTTTCTGCGCGCAGGGGGACCCGCGCAGCAAATTACCCCCCCCCTCCCTATAAAACTGTCTGCGTTGCGTCTCTTTAGAAAGTACGCGACCCGTGCTCCGGCAAGGGACTATTTAAAGTTTTAGGAAGGAAAGAAGAGGGCGAGGATTGTTTTTGGAAAAATGTTTCTCGTTGAAAATCTGAGAGTTCATTTTAAATGGGTGATGGCTTAGAAATCTGACTTGTAGGATTCCAGACACTGGGGTGACACTATTTGTTAGGGCTTTTATCCAGCCAACTGTCTGTTACGCTCTACGTCTCAATGGGATGCGTATTTGATCATCGTACATACACTAACACACTTGCTGAATCTACCGACCTGTGGATAGAGACTTTTAAAAGCTTTGGGAACGAAAGAAGACGGAGAGTAATACTATTTGAATGAATTTGTCTTGTTGGGGCTGGGAGTTCATTGTTAATTCGTGATGGTTCAGAAATCTGAAGAGTGGGAGTACTGAGGTGACACTATTTTTAAGGGCTTCTATCCAGCCGACGGCCAGACACCTTCTACGCCCAGATGGGATGCATATTTGACCATACACGTAGACACTAACACACTGGCTGACTCTTCCGATCTGTGGTCAGCAGAACGAGAGGATCTTCGCGACAACGAATATACATGAGAGATAAGGGATAAACAACCATGCCTAGGGAGAAATTCGAACTCGCGACCCTTCGGATCGAAGCACTGAATCGGTGCACGCTCCTAGCCACCTCGCCCATCCAGGTCGGCTATTGACATTATTAAAGAATGAAATAGTAGATGCCATTTTTTTTTCTCTCAGATTTCTGTTTGTCAACTAAGTTTTATTCCGAGAGCCGATTTTAACGGCTTTGTCGTGATCATTAGTCTAGAAATAATATAAATAAAATACAAAGTAATATAGAATCTTAAAAAAATAATGAACAAGAAGATAATGCAATTTATACACACATTGAAGTTATCATCAGTACAAAAAGGTGGGGTACAAATAATGAAAAATGAACAGACACATAAAAATGAAATTTCAAAGAATGACAAAGAATAAGTTAGGATAAGTCTTACTTCGTATTATGTGGCGAGACTGTGCAGAGGGAAGGTTGACGCGTGGTTGAAATATGTTTCTGGGGCTGCCTACGGGTGAGGGGCCTGTTTAGTGTCTTCAAGGAAATGTAACAGGAGGCGGGGATTCAGTTTGTGAGAGAGGGGGGTGTAGAGTTATTAGCAGTGGGGAAGCAGGGAAATTGGTTTGCTCGGGGACGAGAGCCTCAGATTTCTGCTTGTATTAAAAATGAGAATAAATTCGAAAGAAGTCGTGTTCCAGTATTTACCTTCTATTTCAAGAATTTTAATGTTGAGTCGGGGTGGACAGTGTGGCCTGTTTGTTTATTAAATTTACAGCAAAGTGCGATCTGACTGTATTGTGTTCCCTTGTATGTAAATGTTTGTTAATTCTGGCATTAAAGCTTCTGCCGATCTGGCCTACCTTTTTAGCAACTATTTAAATCCTAATTTTCGACACTAGCAACATAGCTAGGTCGCATTCAGCAGCTGTAAGGCGTGGAATTCCAGTGACATGCTTCTCAGATCAATATTTTTCCGTGCTTTCTCCACCAATATTAGGCGAATGCCGGAGCAGTTCCCTAATAAAAAGGTCATGAACCGGGCGCGATCATTCTTTCCTCTTACATGCACTGCATACCACACACCCTGGGAGACCTGTCGGGAGCTTAGAGCCAGTTCCGGAAGGGGCGGAGCCCCGCTGGTGGGAGATACCTGGTTGGGAAAAACCCCGCTGGCAGACATGTATATAGGCGCTGGATCTGTACTGGAGAAGTACAGATCCAGCTGGAGAAGTACACAGATATAACCTGTGAGAAAACATGTACTACACATACGGGACCAAATACCTTAGATTTTTGGCGTCTCCGGAAACACGAAATGATGAATCAGTTAATTCTAAAAGTGCAGTTCATGTTATATTGGCGAAAGTGGCGGCGTTCCATTCCAATTGGAATGTGAAACCCACTCACCTATACGACAGTCTTTTCAGTGTACATAGATTTTGAGAGGGACATGCTTCATCCGGGAAATGTTCTAAACCTCCAATTGGATGCATAAAATGTTTGATAGCATGTAAATGATTCTGTTTAGTGTCTTCAAGGAACTGTATCGGGAGAGTTGGCTCAGGGCATCAACTGATGACACTGCAGTCTCTGTGACCGGGTGGTTCTACGGTACCACCCCCGACGGTGGCAGAACTTTCGACACTAGCTTCTCAGCTAGGTCGAATTCAGTCGCTGGTGAGAAACGGAGGTTCAGTCGTGGAGGAGAATTCTAGCGGCCGGCTGCTCTGATCGGTAGTTTTCCGTGGATTCTCCGATCAACACCAGGAGAATGACAGAGAAGTACCCTACCAAACGGACAAGGGCGCCGCACCCTGGGGCGATGCCCCGCTGGTGGGAGATACCTGGTTGGGAAAAACCCCGCTAGCCGATGGTAGGTCGGCGCCGGATCTCGCCATTCAGCCAGGGAAAGATCACCGCCACCTCCCGACCAAAACATGTACTACATTTACGGCACTAATGTGTCTGGTAGTTGACGTGCCCAGAATCTCTTAAATAATCAATCAAATTCAAGGAAATGTATCAGGAGGTGGGGGCGTCAGTTTTTCTGAGAGGGACATGTTAAGTTATTAGCAGTGGGGAAGCACGGAAATTGTATGTAAGGCGAGAGGAGGGGCAAGGATGAGAAAGAAAATTACGTCCTTTTGTTTAAGTACTGCTCAGGCATTTGTCTGATGATGATCGAAGAAACCATCTCTCTTTCCTTCTCCTGTTGACGTAAGAAAATTTGAACCAGCTTTGTCGCTTGTGTGAAAAATTCGCTACTGTCGGGACTCGAACCTTAAGACATACCGATCAACCATGTTGCATAGACAACGGTGTTCTGCCATTCTGTTGGAAGCAGTTATGAAATGATGCAAAATGTCATATAATTTTCTATCTACCCAAGTTGTGGCTCTGTTCACCTCAGTGCGCAGAACGCTGCCAACGGGTCATTACTATAAGCTGGCGGTTTCCTGTTTTAGGACGTTCACAAAATGAATGATATTTTTATACAAAGTTTAATGAATCTGTGCAACAAATTTCCGTGTAATTGCATCCGATTGACTCCATCCGAGACCTCATTTATTTTGTTTGCATTTGATGAGTAAATATTACAGATGCAGATGTAACATTTTCGTACACTTTGCTCTTTTGATTCATGTGACCTCGTGCATAAAGTTTATATATAATTAATGAATCCAGAGAAAATATGCCTTTTATAAGCTTCCTGTAAATTTTTTTGTCACAAACCTCGCTAGTGAAGTATTAATGTGTTAATTTAGCTAATAAATGGGTTTGCTGTGTCGTCGTACAGTTCGTGAAAAAAGGTGAATTATTCTGAGAACGTCATAAAGTGTTGAAGATACGTTAACCTGATTCTCAAGAACTGTTGACGATAAATGGGGCAAACGATTGTTCAAAGCCATTAAATACATTATTGAATAACTCTCATGGCTTGTTTTCTACATTAAGAGACTTTTCTAGAAGCGCGATGAAAGAATAAAAGCTTAATTACTCAACAAAAAAACATATGCATTTAATGGAATACAGAAGTAATAACTGTTGTTTTTATTGCCATCGTAATTTTATTTTTGGCAATGATAATCTAGAGACTTCTGATACATTACATTTTTAGAAGGCACTGAAGAGACTCTATCTATCTAACGTGGGTTTTAGAATGACCCCAAAACTCCTCAAGAAGTACCTCTTCTAATTTGTAAATTAAGCTAAAAGAAGCCATCGAAAACATTCATATATTTTTAACATCGTGTTTTTATGGTAACGTTTCATGATAATTATTAAGGATTTGGATGTAAAAAACGTATGGCACAAAACCAACACAAGCATTCTGACATTATTTCTAAAGTTTGTAATTTCCGAACATTCAGAAATTTCAACAAAATGTTATGTGACCCATTTTCAACCCTGATTTACTCTATTAAAGAAACAATGAAAAGAAAAGAATGTGGAACCATTTTTGAAAAAAACATTTTTTTTAAATTATAAAGAAACATATGGACGAACGGACCAACAGACGTTTTGCCGTCAATTGCTTTTTCCATATCAAGGGCCCACATCAATCCGACTTGATCCCATCTAGTAAACGCCACCACCATCAATTTAGGGGTTTCTCCATCGATGACCTCCATGCGACCATGAGCGCTCCTGTGGCGTTTGAACGAAAACTTCAAGCCCCAACGTAATGCAAATTATTCCACGTTCGGTCGATCTCTTTAACGGGACATTATCGCAGGTGCACCACCCGTCAGCTCAGGGCGCTCACTCACGTGGATGGCCTGTTGACATGGAAACCCTCGCGGCGTGCGGGCCAGCGTGGGGGCCCTGCGTTGTGTTGCTTTGGCGCATAACCCTCCAGGGGGCTGGGGGGAGGGAAAATGTCCGCGAGCGGCGAACAAAAGCGCTGAAATAACGTTCGCTCCGCTCTTTGCACGCTCCGCTGTCCTTGTCGCGTTGGAATTCGAATGACCGGACCTTTAGGGTCACCGAACGGATCACTAAATACAATTCAAGTGTTATGACCAAAATAATTTAATTTCATAAACGGTTTTTTTTATTCCAATTGCTAAACGTACAGAGAAACGTTACATGCGTAGTTCACAAACATAATCAGGAGGTTTTACGGGGACTTGCCAGATCTTAATAAAAGTCAAAGAGATTCCAACCAAAATGCCGTGTCACATCCAAATAACAGAAGAGGAAAGTCTGTTGTATAGGCCGGTGCGTACTCATCACTAACTTGCGCACTCGTAACTCGAACTATGATGAGATGACTGCAAACTGCTCGCTGCCTCGCCGTTTTATCCCAGGTCAAGGTGCTGAAGGTGCACGCGCCGTCGCCGATGGCGCGCTCGGTTCGCGCTGACAAAGCGTGACGGCTCTCGCTATCCCGACGCTCAGCGATCTCCCGTGAGCCGGTCCCGTATTTTCCTGCGGCCACCGCCTCGCTGCTGCACCCGGTGCGGTTCTTTCAAAGATGCGCGGGCGACACTACAAAAGAGAACAATGAATTGCAGAACCGGTCCGGAGGCCATGATCGTTAAGGCAGTAGTACGTGTAGCCGATCTCAGACGGAAGGATCGCGGGTTTTGAGTCCCCGCCTCGTGTCAGTTGTATTTGTGTCGTCCTTTAACCCTTGTCCTCCTCACAGTGAGCACACGCGTAAATGCATAATGATCACCAATGGACCTAAGATGTTTAATGCGACCTTAAATAACAAAATAATGCAGAAAAGGCAGATATTGCAGTACTACATTTTGTCATCCAAGCTATAAACATATTAAAATCATTACAAAATAAAAAGTAACGTTATACATTGTGAATGCACAAATTCAATAATGCACATACAAATTGCAGTTTATGCAAAATATAACGACGAGAGTGGAGAATACCAAAAAACGTTACTTAAAAAACAACAACAAAAGAAAAACAACGCAAAAGGACGAGTACATTTAGCCAGGAACTACGCAAAAATTTTGAGATTCCTTACCTGTTTTCCTGAAAACAATTAATTTGTCAAAGCTGATACATGACGTAAGTGAAAGAAGTTTATTGGGTAAAGAAATATTTCATGTAAAGAAAACACTCAAAAACATGTAGATGAAAAAAGACGCCGAAAAATTAATCTTGTATATCCCAAAATCGCAGAGTTTAACAGTGAAAACCAGACCTCGTATACCAATCTTCAATAAATGTGTTTAACTATTGCGTACAAGAAATTCTAAAGAACAAAAATTTAGAGCCATTTTGAGAAGATTTTGGAAAATTGTTCAGAAACTTATGTATAATCTACAGAATTCGAAAATTTAAAAGAATGATTTTCCAAATCGCAAAGCTTCGGGTACATCAGACTGAGAATTGACCGGGAATATTCATTCTGGCAAAAATTAAACGAATTTTGCTTAAGTGTAGTGTTATTCACAGATAGGACTACGGAGGATGGTTTTGAAAACACAAAACAACACGTTTTCGGGTATTAGGGGATTCGGAAACGTGCATGTACGTTGTAATCTACGAAATCGATTTGTGCGCATTACGTGTACTTTTTTTACACACGATTTATTTGTTCCACGTATATGGAGATGTATAAGAAAAAGTAAAATGTAATATTGCAACAGCATTACGTGGAATAAACTTTTTGTATAAATACCCCAAATTGAACGGGAATTATGGAATTCAAAAATGATTAGAATTAGATTGGCTTGGGAGCTTTCATAAATTAAAGGCAAGCTGAATGAATCCAGGTGAAAAATCATTGTCGTTGCAAACGGAAGTGTAATTTATTTAAATCATTAACCTATAGAAAAAGCTGTTAATTACATATTCCCAAATTATATCCAAAATAAAAGACTCTTAGCCTTTTTATGTCTTCACCCCCCCCCCCCCCCCCCCCCCCCCCCCCCCCCCCCCCCCCCCCCCCCCCCCCCCCCCCCCCCCCCCCCCCCCCCCCCCCCCCCCCCCCCCCCCCCCCCCCCCCCCCCCCCCCCCCCCCCCCCCCCCCCCCCCCCCAAATAGATCATGCAAATAAATAATTTTTACTTTCTCGCATACGTAGTATATCTGCGTAATATAACTATTTAGAAAAAGTTTACGGCCGTTTGTTAAACGTTCTACAAGGCCGGCCTGCAGTGATAATATATTACTCTCTCTTTTTTCTGATCAATACCAAGAGAATGCCGAAAAAAATTTTAATGCTTACTAAACTGGCGCTACTCTTCATCTATCTTTACGTCACGTTTCTCGTATTATTCTTCCTCTCAACAGACACAAACACACTCGTGCAGTACACTACTACACATTTCTGAGACCATTCTGAAGATTAGATTATGAGCCAGGCGGGGGGAAGTTGCCCCGCTGGCGATACCTGAAGGGGGAACTTCGCAGCCGACGTAGTCCATCGGCAACTGTCTGGCGATGCCGGGGAAGGACGATTGCTGTACATGCACTAGAATTCCGGAACCCACAGTAAAGTAGTTGTAGACCCAAAACACATTAAATACTCGCCCACCGTAGAAACAATGAGGGTCAAGTAGATAGTTTTGTGCGAAACGACGAGTCAAAGCTTATAAAAATGGGACCTAATAGGGCTGGCGCGAGGTAAAAAGCGTCTGGCTCCGCTCCAAATGGCGCGGTGTCTTCCGCGAAGGGCTCGCGGCGGAAGTGCGCCGCTTCCGCTCGCGTCGTCATCGCCGCGCGTCCGGCGGCGCTTCCTGGCCGCGATTTACGGCGCCCGCGGGGCCCCTGCGCGCCATCTGTCATGCGCACCGCCCCTCGAACGCAGCCTGGGGCCCCCCCCATCCTTCCGCCGCCCGCCTCCCCGCTCGCACCTCTTCGCCGCCGCTCCAGCCCACCCCTTCCGCCCTCCTTCCCACTTGCCCCGGCCCTGTGCCGCCAGCCGCCCTTCCCCTGCGTCCGCCGCCCGCCCGCCGCCCCTCTCCACGCCCCGCCCTGCCCGCTCGCACCTCTTTCGTCTTCTCGCACCTCTTCTCGCGACTACCGCCCACCCCTTCCGAACCACGCTCCGCCTTGCCCTGCCATGCGCCCTCCGTCCATGCGCCGCCCCCGTCCGCCCCTCTTCACGCCCGCCCACCCGTTCGCCACTCTTCGTCCGCCGTACCCGCCCACCCTTTGCCCCTTGCTTCCCCGCATGCCCGGCCCTACTCTGGCCCGCCCTCCTAGCCCCGCCCTGGCCTTCCGCCGCTGCTCTCGGCGACCGCCCTTCCTGACCCGCCCTCTTCTTCGGACCCGTCCCACTTTGCTACTGTCAAATTCGCCATCGAAGAGCAGACGCCCGCGCCTGCTCCCTACTAGCCTACTCATCCCTCTCCCCCACACATACTCACCACACGGAGACACAAGTCCCGCCCGCCGCCCTGCCTCGTCCGCGCTCTGCCATCGATGAGCAGCCGCCGGTGCCTGGCCTCAGTCTACTCGTCTCGCCCGGCCACGCCCGCGACGCACGCCCCGCCACGGCAGGGTTCTGCGAGCAGGGTCTAGCCACGTGGCACCTTGCCCTGCACCACCACGCTTTTGCCCACGTGCCCTTCGAAAGAATAGGCTGACTCCCGCATCTCTGTCGTTTCGCCCCGCCCCACATCCGTCCTTCCCTACCCGCCACATCCTGCCGCGCCGCACCGCGCTCACACGCCCCCTAATCGTAAGAGCAGGGCGCCTGCGATATCACTCGCCACTCCCCGCGTCGCCCTTTCTGCATGCCGCCCCGCCCTTCCGTCAGGTCCCACGTGAGTCTTCGGAAGTTCGCGCCCATCTCCGTAACCCGGCAACGGCCCCCTCCATTCCAACCCTCCCCGCCCATGTCAGCCTTGGAAAGAGCAGGCTTCCCGCTCCATTTATGGCTCACTCCGCGCCCGTCCCACCCAATTCCACACGTGCGCGCCCGCCTCCTCGCCTACGCGCGCCCTCACAAAGAGCGAGCCGCTTGCGTCCGTGTCCGTCGCATCGCCTCACCTCACGCCGGCATCGCCAACAGGAATCGATAGCTCCGATGGAGGCCTCTCATTTTATCTTGTAATATGTAAATGAAAGAAAACTGTTTTTCAAATGTTTAATTTAACTTAAATAAATTTCTTTTGAATTACTGCTCTGCAGACTTTGTTTACGAGTAGCCGTGTGGGTCCTCCTCAAAACACTGTTAGCGGAAAGGCCAAAACTATGTGTATTAATAAATTGTAAATTAAAAACCCCTGACAGGTATATTATGCCGAACAGGCATAGCAAATTAATTAAAAAATAAATTGAATAAAATGAAGAAAAGCAAAATAAATTTTAAAAAATATTTAATTTAAAAAAATTGGTTACCTCATTTGTTTTATAACTTGCCATATATCTTTGTATCGAATATAGTATTCCGGCATCCCATTTGAAATGTGCAGAAGCAAGATTTTCGGAAACCTCTTTAGAGTTTTCCGTATATTTTTCCTTTGTAGATGTAGTAAGTAAGAAGTATACTTAGTAAGGAACGAAAGTATTGTAATCGTGCGCCGGAAATAGTCTATTTTCGAAACAAATTGTTTATTGCCAGGTCTTTGTACACAAAAAGTGGATCTATTTTGTTCCCAAGTGCAGTAAATTACTACCTTTACGTTCTGAAGTCTGAATACCATGTTTTTGGATCCATGACTATGAAAAAATTGATTGACAACAGAAGTCTGTCTGTGATGAAAATAAAATAATAACAAATATAATAATAACAGGTCACATGTTCGGCAAAACACTCTCTATTGTTGAAAATTGTAAAGGAAAAAAAACATTTCAAACTTCCCTAATAAATGAAGGTGCTTGAATTTTGTCTTTAATTAAAATCTGTTCTAAAATAATGAGATCATTAAAAAAGTTTATGAATAGTTTGTTCAAGTCTAATAGTTTTTGCGTAATTTATTTATGTTTATGCAATTCAAAAAATGTCTCAAAAACGTTTCAAAAGTTTTTTCAATTGTTTTTACAAGTAGCAAACGGACTCAGTTATTTTCATTAAACTTTTAAATTTTCGATAATGCATTTTTAGAAATTTACTTATTTGAAATGTCAACGTAATGTTGTGTTCTGAATTGTATTTTGTTTAGAAATTGTGCATAATAAGAAAAGATTTCTTTCATGATAAGTAGTTTTACTGATTATTTTGTGGAACAAAAAATAGTTGTGAACTTATCCAGAATGGTCTGATGTTATTACCATTTAATGCATCTTCATTTATATAAGATAAACGTCGAAAATGTGAAACAAAATATTTATAGTTAATGCTTTGAAATTCATTTATACTATTTTGTACGATTAAATATTTTGTTAGAAGTATCCTTGCATCTCTATTTAATTAGTAAAGTCTTAATATCTATCTTTTTATCTACCTATATCTACATTTTGGAACGTGGGCGTGGATAAGGCATCTGCTGGTACGATCCTAAAGGGACAAATTTATATTCCCTTCGTGGTAGGAAGGGATGGAAGGCAGGAATATTTTATGCGTTGTCATGAATGCACTTACAGAAATAAATGCATGTGCATCAACAGAACAAAATATTTGACTAATGTGAAACACCATAGCGCAGTTGTACCCTGTACTTCACCATCAAATCAAATTAATCTCCCTAGTTTTCATCACTAAAAGACATCTAAGCCGGTTCTTTAAACATATTTGAGAGAGGAGATGCTCTCGAAGTTAACTGAAGCTTTCGTGTTTTACATACTTACCCAGAAATTCACAAATGATTGATCGTTGAGTTATTTCTTCAAATTCATTAAATGAATATTCACCTCTGCAAGCGAACCTTATCACCTCTGTAAGTACTTTAAATGTCCCCTAAATACGTTTATAAACTTACGCCTTAAACATTTTTTTTCAAGAAGGTCTCAAGATGTTATAAAGTGATTCGAAAAAATTCACTTCTCCACTAATATAGACGCGTCTAGTGACACTTCATATGCTCCGAATACTGAAGTTGTATTATGAGTAACGGATATGCGCTGGTAGCGATATTAATTTTATGTATGATATTGGAAGAAGATACCACTCACTGTCTGCGATATCTGCTGTTTTAAAATAAGAACAAGTGAACACTATAAATTAATTTGAAAACATTTCAATTGTAGCTTAACTCCATTTCTCTTAATTTCTAGGATTGTAATGAAAGTGTTATAAATAAATTAGATACTATTGAAAATTCTTACACAGATTACACGTCATTATGTAGAAAAAAATGTTTCGATTAATGTTTTCTGAAAGACAATTTTTACTCTAAATTTGAAGCCTACGTTACGGAAAGACCGACGGAATTTCAGTGACAAAACGTAATGTTGACAGAATGAATAAAATCGAGAAGTCGTGCGGATATAGTTTGCAGAAAACAAATAAAAGTAAATTAAATGCATCTGGCGGTGAATAATGCACACCGCTCCAGCGCTCTCTACCGGTGGGCCTGCGATTTTTATTGAGATGGCTCGGGCGCAATTGTATTTTTCTTTCACGCGGGGCGCGCGTCGTCTAACGCCCGCTGCGAACGGGCTTCGAATGTCGCGAGTGGGCGGCGGCGGTGGGGCGTGGTTCTCTCGCACGCCCCCTCCCGCGCCGCTGTTGCACTGCCGGCGGGTCTGCGTTGGGGCGCCATTTAATTTTGAATGAGGTTCATTCCCCCCGCCCACCGCCCCTCGCGCGGCGGACGCACGAAAAAAAGTTGGCGCCCGTCGGAATTGAATCGTTTGAGCCCGCCTCTGCTCGGGGCGCCGGGCATTCGCCGCCGCGAAACGCCGCACCCCCCGCCCCGCCCCGCACCGGCCCCTCCCCACCCCCGCTCCCGTTTTCCACCCTCGCACGTGCCTCCGACTCCATCCTTGCCGTCCCGCACCCGCCCCTACTACGACCCCTCTCCCGTCCCGCTCCCGAATCGCCCCGCCCCTTCCTGTCCCATTCACGCTACGGTTCCCTGCACCCGCTCCATGCACTTCCCCGCCCGCCGCCAACAACGCCCCCTCTCGCCCCTCCGGCGTTCCACCCCGCATTCCGGCCCACCCCTCTACCTGGCCTATCCACGCTCCTTCCCTTCACACCCGATTCCTCCACTTCTCCGCCCTCCCGCACGTCCCATCCCGTCCCCCTCTCGTCCCCCACATTTTCCACCCACCCCTTCCTGACCCCTCCACGCTTCGTTCCCCGCCACCACTCATCCCCACTCCCGCCCGCCCCCGCACCCGCCCCTACGCTGCTCTGTCCTTCTTGCCCGCCCCGCACCGCACCCACCGTCCATAGACGCCCTCGCCGCTCCCCCCGTCCGCCCGAACTCGCCCGCCCCTCTCCTGTCCATCCAACATCCTACCCCGCACCCGCCTCCATCTATTTCCCGCCTGCTCCGCACCGTCCCAACCACCCCTTCTCCACCCTCTCACTCCGTCCGCTCAGCAACCCGCCACGCCCTCTCCTTCCACCCTCCTTCCCCGCACCACGCCATGCACTTTCCGCCCCGCCCCCTCCGCACGCCGCTTCGTCTCTCTTCCTTTGCCACGACTCAACACTCGCCACCCCGTCCCATACACCGCCCCGTCGCCGCCCCACACCCAGCTTGCAACCGCCGCACCTCGCCTTACACATTCACGCGCCGCTCCATCCCCTCCCCGACTCCCTGACACCGTGGCTGCACCTTTGTCACCGGCTCCTCTCGTGCTTTCCCCTCACCAACACTCCGCCCTCGACTCCCCGATCTGTTCCCTTCCCGAGCCCTCCACGCCCACCGCTCCATCGCTGTCCGCCATATCCCATGACTCCTACACCCACGCCCCTCGATGCTTCTCGCGGTCTGCGAACCCCTTCCTCCTCGCCTCCGACGCTCACAAGCCTACCGCTCTCCTCTAAGCACCTCCCATACCGCCTCCTCACAGTTCTCCTTCCCTCACAATTTCCGCTCTCTCTGCTGTCCGTTCGCCCCACTCATTGCCCTTACTGTCCCCCTCCCTCACGTTTCCCCTCCCCGTCGCCATCGCCGCAATTAGCTCACCCCTCCTCTCCACGCTCCGTATATTTCGTCGAGACGACCTTCTAGTCACACCCCCTCTCCCTATCTCTGCTGCCCTCCCTCCTCCTTTCACTCACATTCTGTCATCCCAATGTTGGAGGCTTACGTTAGACTCCTGTATCAGTCCCCTCCCTCTCATCTCCTCTCTCTCTCTCTCTCTCTTCCTCTCTCTCTTCTCTCTCTCTCTCTCTCTCTCTCTCTCTCTCTCTCTCTCTTCTAACTTCGTCATTACATAATTTTTAAATATCCTCATACTTTTGAACTGGCTAATGTGTCGTGCAATATCACATAACCACGACCTACAAATAATAATCCTTGAAATTCATAATTCAATAAAACGCTTTGCAGCACGCATAAAAGAAAGATAATATTTCTTCTACATGCTATTACAAATAGTCAGTTTATACAAATATAGCATTTAATTTGACATAATGAAAACCGAAGAGTAAGAAACGAGAATTTGATCCGCATCGTACTTTGAATCCAATGTGGTTTCTGCAACAGTCCGTAGTCTGATCGCGCCAAGAATTTGGGAAAGTTCTTTAGGAAATGCTTGGAAACAATTTCCTTCTTTGGGAGATGTTATGAAAGAAACGCCAATGATGTCTTATTATTTGAGAAGATACTTGAAATGGTTCTTAGGTAAGTTCGTTAGGACTTTACAAGCAATGAATAGATGTTCGAATCGAAATCCAAATAAAGGGGATTGTTAACCAGTATGTGTTAATTTTCATTTTTTTCTACAGAAATATAAATATATTCTACTTCTCGCTCTTCGCAAGAAGAGAAAGTTATGTAAATGTGCGCCGAAATGGCAAATTAAGAAAAAACTCTTAGTTTCGGACCCTAGAACGGATAATGAAGACAAAATCTTCATTGTTGTGTATAGTAAATTACACCCGTTGTTCGCCAGATTACATGTTTTGTAGGTCCTTGATACCGAAAAATCGACCTACTTTAAACGGACTCTCTTGTCCATCTGTCTGTCGGTTTTGAGAACTTTGTACGCGAAAAATAGGAAAATTATATATTTTTGCACAATTTTTGGACAAATATGGTGTTAATCCCATTCAGTGAACTCTATTTTTCAAAAATTGGCAGAAAGATAACATTTCAAACTTATGAAATTGAAGATAGATATATCTTTTCTGCGGGCTTTGATGCGATGGAGAGGGACATTTAGGTGTATACCAGAATTCGAACGGTTAGAACGTGGTAGGATGTAGGCATTGGTAATGGCTTAAAGCCTTCGGCGTAGCACATAATATCAGTTATTTAATTGTTTGTATATAAATACCTATTAAATAAAAAATATTTCGAAAATACGAAACTTTTTTATTTCAAAATAAAAACAATGATGATAGAGATTTTTACCTTAACAAAGTCCAATGTCAAAAAATCAGCTCATGTCAGGTAAATCATCACAGTAACATGTGATTTAAATACCTAAAGATGTTATTATATTTGAGTAAGGCTTTCATAATACAACAATAAAAAAAACATTTCTGAACTAACTCAATACACATTATTTGTTTCGTTCGGAAATAAGGCCAAGAATTGCCCCCGTCCTATATATGACGTGAGTGTGGAGGATATTATGATTATAGACATACGGAAAGAAAGATCCATGCAATTGTTGGAGTTTGTGGAAGGGAACTAAATAATATGTTCATGATTGGTATTTTTGTATCAATATTAGAAAATATATGACCATTATTAAAAAGACACTATTCAAATTGTGTGTTGTTTGCAGATATTTTAATAAGTTAATAGAACTAATATAAAATTATGCATTACAAAAGTTTTTAGAATCTTCAACAAAGTTAATTTATGAAAAAACAATTCATCCACATAAATTATTTGTAATGCAAAATTTCACCTTTGATTTTTTCTCTGTTATTGGATATTCTGACTGACATGGGATTTCGATTGTGAAGAATAGTGATTCGACCTCAAACGATAATGAGGCAATGATGCAGCGAGAGAAATTATTTATTAAGAGAAAAACGGATGTGTACTCAGTTCCTTCCCGCCCAAATCCTGCCGTTAAATAAATCCCGGAAATATTCCTTCAGGTGAGGAAGATGAACTGGGAGGAAACGCAGATTTCTAGAGCTAAAACATTTTGAGAGGCAACTAATTACTAGACAGTAGTACATCATTGGACTGGGGGCTTGTGATTGGATCTTGTGTTTTTGTAGCCCTAAGGGTACTTCGTTGTATCCCCATTGAACAGTAGGTGGAATGCCAGAGAAATACCTTACAAACGTCACGGACCGCACGCGAGTTTTCCTTCGTCTTGCTTGTCCTAAACTCCCCCTTATACTCGTACACACATGCAAACCAAACTTACAGTATCCTGCTCTACACTACTCAAACATTGCGGGAGACCAGAGTATGACGTGGATGGAGCTATGCCCAACTGGTGAGATTACTAGGGACGAAATCCCCAATGGTGACCGGCGTCGGACACCATCCAACTTGGGGGAACACCGCCACTTCCCGAGTTAAAAACATTCACTAGAGTATTGGACTAATAGGTCATGAGCAGATGAAGCGGCTCTAAAACAGTCAATTAAGAAACTTCATGAACTCGTATCAAAATACACTAGTGACTTGCAGCCAGCAGAAAATGCAGCTGTGGAAGTGTGTGAAAATAGGATGTGTAAAGGAGAAAAAAAATGGTTGTTCTGAATGGCACACGTGCACACTTATGTTTCATTCTTTATTTTGCCGCATTACAAAAGCAGTCATAGGGTGAGCAATGTTACACCGAGTATTAAAATATAGACGTAACGTGCGTATGAGAAATTGCGGATGAAAATAATATAATACATGTTTTTGGAGTCAAATCGAAACTGTTTCATATCTTCGAACATTTTCGAAATCTTCGAATCGAAATTGAAATCCTGCTATCTAAAAGAAACCGTTACACCTCTCTCAAGGCAAAGGCAGCTTAAATGTTTCGTCAATTTATAAAGTACACCATAAATATGCATAAAAATGCTCTCGTGGCTCAGTGGTGAAGTCGCTTGCCTTGTCATCACTGAGGTTCCATGTTCGTCCCCATAGAACTACCGTGAAGTTTGTTACGACAAAACGTGTTTTGCACATGGTCACAGGGGTAGTCAACCCCTGTGAAATATCCTAAACGCTAACCAAATTCTCAATCCTTCCGCCATACTGCGGCTGCTAAGTAGTGTACTAAGGGCACGTAGTAGGAGGCGGCGTACGCGAGATGCTACTTGGCGTCTCTTGATGACGACTGACTGCGACGACGACACGTGACGATATGACATATCGAAATATTACGGTGGTTACTTCCTGCGCTCAATTAACGGAGATTACTCCGAAAGCGCGCAAAAAGCGCTCAACGCCCCCTGGCCTTGAGATGCGTGCGTCAATTAAAAGAGCAACAATTAAAAGGTAAGTATATTATATACTATTATACACCACCGTAAGAGCTCGTGATGTGAGTCCCAGTCTCGGCGCTTCGGTGAAGGCGACGAGGTGGAGACGGGTGAGGACGAGAAAGATATATCCCGTCCAGGCGGAGGGGCGCGGCGCCTCTCAATAATTCTCCGTCGCCCATTCGTCCTATACGCAGACGCAACGAAGAAGAGCTGCTGCCCTCTGAGACGGTGGCGCCTCCCCCCGGCTCCCTCCCCCTCTCCGCACGCAACGGCCTTCCGCCTCTTCCTTTCCCGTCATTTATTAGTTATGTGAATACGTCTTGAAAATCTCAACTAGGGGATGCTACATTGACGTCTTCAAAACATCTACATTTTGTTGAAAATTGATGTTTTATATCGATGTCGAGTTTTTAACATTGACATTTTGTGCTGGATGTTTTTGTTTGTGATGAAAAATTGTCATAATTGCAACATATATAACTTTAAATACGAAATAATAACTAAGATATACTTAGTTCGTGTGTTGAACAAACTACGTATTTATATGATTCTGTCCTAGCGTCGTTCACAGATGGTCAGACATTGTGTAAACATGTTTGACATTGAATTAATTTATGCCTTATTTACGTGGCAAGAACTCAGGCCAGGAGGGCCTTCTCTTCGTCTGACCACGCAAAATTTTGCTACGCTCCTTTTACCAACTAGCAGAGAAAGGTGGTATTTCTTTGGCGAGAAACATGCGATTTCAATTTAAGCTCAGAGCGTCATTTGGCTAGAGGTCTTGTACATACAAGTAAATCTACTAACATTGGGACAGCGGCTTTTACTTCCCTCCGAAGGAAGGCGTACAAGGATTCGTCTTCGATTGGGTTTGAAAACGCCAACGTTGTGTACAACAGGCTCGGTACGCTAAGCGTTACACTATCGGCCGCCGCGGGCAATGTTTCGATATCAAGGGCACACAAAAGCGTAAGTAATGACTACATAAAATATCAGAGGAAGTAATTTATTTCACCCACCGTTTTGCGTACTAGGTCCCAACATATTAAGTTTTTCTGCAAAAAACACTGCTTTTTCCTGCAGAAATCTCAAAATAAACTGCGTAAGTAGTAACTCAATACTATGTACTTAGTAGAAAAAAATTTCTGCTTTAAATCAAACTCTGACTGTAGAACGACCGACCAATATCCCATTCAATTCAAATAGGTATTACTGCTTGACTTATTTCTTTTTATACCTGACGTTCCTTCTCCTTCAAGCGCATCACGGCAAGCATATTGCATTCTGGGAATCGCTAAGCGAAGCGGAAAGAACAATGTGTCACCCCCACTGCGCGCCGAGTGTCAGCGTTGAGGGGA
>BOPP01000150.1:359589-390286 GCA_017312745.1 Gryllus bimaculatus | reverse complement strand
CTTCGCTGCTCGCCGTTGTATCCACGGTCAGGGCTTAAGGCTCGCCGGCTGGCACGGCCGTCTGGCCGCTGGTGCGCTCGGTCGCGCTGACCTCAGCGTGACGGCTCCGCTGATCCCGACCTCAGCGATCTCCCGTGAGCGGTGCCAGTATTTCCCTGGGCCGCCACCGCCTCGCTGCTGCGCCCCGGTGCCGGTTCTTTCAAAGATGCGCGGGCGACCACTACAAAAGGAAACAATGAATTGCAGAACCGGTCCGGAGGGCCAAGATCGTTAAGGCAGTAGTACCGTAGCGATCTCAGACCGAAGGATCGCGGGTTTGAGTCCCGCCTCGGGCTCGGTTGTATTTGTGTTCGTCCTTTCACCCCTTGTCATCCTCATAGTGAGTACACGCTTAAATGCAATAGTGGTCACTAATGACCTAGAAGTTAATGCGACCTTAAATAACAAAATAAATGCAGAAAAGCAGATATGCAGGTACTACGCTCTGTCATCCAAGCTATGCCATATTAAAATCATACAAAATAAAAGTAGCGGTAATACATTTGAATCAAAAATGCAATAATGCACCCAAATATTTATTACCCAATTATTTGCCAGTTATGCAAATAATAACGACGAGAGTGAGATACCAAAAATCGTGTATTTAAAAAGCAACAACAAAAGAATACATCAAAAGGGGCGTTTATTACATTTTATACAGTACATTTAGCACGGTACATACCAAAAATTTTGAGATTCCATACCACGCTTTCCTGAAAACTAATACAATTGTCAAAAAATGTACATGATGTTAGTGAAATAAGTTATTGGTAAAGAACAAATTTCATGTAAAGAAACCACCTCAAAAACATGTAGATGTAAAAAGACGCCGAAAAATTGAATCTTGTATATCCCAAAATCCAGAGTTTACAGTGAAAACCAGACCTCCGTATACCATCTTCATAAATGTGATTAACTATTGCTACAAGAAATTTAAAGACAAAAAATTTAGAGCCATTTTTGAGAAGATTTTGAAAATGTTCCAGAAACTTCATGTAAAGCACAGAATTCAAAAATTTAAAGAATGATTTTCCAAATCGCGAAGCTTGGGGTACAAGCAGACTGAAATTGACCGGGGAATATTTATTCTGGCCAAAAATTAACGAATTGTTTAAGTGCTAGTGTTCTTCACAGATAGAGACTGACGGAGGAAGGTTTTGAAAACAAAACAACACTTTTCGGTATTAGGGGATCGAAAACGTGCATTTACGTTGTAATCTACAAATCGATTTTGTGCGGCATTACGTTACTTTTTTTTCACAACGTATATTTTTCCACGTATATGTAGGATGTATACGAGAAAGTAAAATGTAATATTGCAACAGCATTACATGAATAAACTTTTTGTATAACATGCCCCCAAATTGAACGGGAATTATGAATTCAAAAATGATTAGAATTAAGATTGGCTGGAGCTTTCTATGAAATTAAAGGCAATGCTGAATGAATCGGGTGACAAAATCATAAGTCGTGCAAACCGGGAAGTGTTTTTATTTTACTCCATTAACCCTATAGAAAAGCTGTTAATTAAGTATTCCCAAATTATATCCAAAATAAAAGACTCTTAGCTTTTATTGTCTCAATAATATATGCTGCGTAATATACGTATTATAGAAAAAGTTACAGCCGTTTGTTAAAAGTTCTACAGGCCGGCTGCTGTGATTGCTATTTTACTGTCTTTTTTCTGATCAATACCAGAGAATGCCGAAAAAATTGTCTAAAGCTGTACTAGATTGTGCGCTTTCCTTCATCATCTTTGTCCACTTTCTCATTTTACTCTCCCTCCCACATAGAAGCACACTCGTGCAGTACACTACTACACATTTCTGAAGACCATTCTGGAGATTGGTCTGGAGCCTGGAGCCAGGCGGGGCAGAGCCACACTGGGCGATACCTATAAAGAGAAACTTCACAAGGGCGTAGGCGTCGCGACGTAGGCGTCGCGACGTAGGCGTCGGCAACGGATCTGGCGATGCAGGGGAAGGAACATTGCTGTAACATGCACTAGAATCTCTGGAACACTCAGTAAAGTAGTTGTACACCCCACAAACATTAAATACTCGCCCACCGTAGAACCAATGAGGGTAAAGTAGCTTGTTTGTGCGAAACGACAGAGGTCAAAGTTATTAAAAATGGACTAATAGGGCTGGCGCAAGGCAAAAAGCGTCTGGCTCCGCTCCAAATGGTGCGGTGTCTTCCGCGAAGGGCTCGCGGGCGGAAGTGCGCCGCTTCCCCGCGTCCGTCATCGGCCGCGCGTCCGGCGGCGCTTCCTGGCCGCGATTTACGGCGCCCGCGGGGCCCTGGGCGCCCATCTGTCATGCGCACCGCCCCTCGAACGCAGCCCTCCGGCCGCCCGACGCTACGTCCCCGCCCCTCCCCGCTACCCATTCGGCCGCCGCCCCAGCCCCCTCTCCCGCCGCCCCACTGCCCGCCCTCGACCCTCCCGCTCGCACCCCGTCCTCGCCCCGCCCTGCCCCCTTAGCCCCTCTGCCCTGCCGCCGCCCGTCGTTCGCCACCTCGTCGCCCCGGACCCCTTCCCCCCCGTTCGCCCCTTCTTGCGTTCCGCCGCTCCCCCGCCCCCCTTCCCGCCCCCCGCCATGACCCCGGCCTTGCCCGCCCGGACCCGCCCTACCCAGCCCCGCCCTGGCACTTCCCGCCCCTCTCCCGCCCCGTCCTGCCTGCCCTGCCCTTCTACCCCGCTGCTCCCGACCACCTCTTTTCCGACCCACCCCTACTCTTTGTCCCGCTCCTTGCACCAAACTGCCATCGAAGAGCAGACGCCCGCGCCTGCCCTCCCCTACTCATCCCTCCTCGTCCCTCTCCCCACCATACTCACACACCCGGAGACACAAGTCCCGCCCGCCGCCCTGCCTCGTCCGCGCTCTGCCATCGATGAGCAGCCGCCGGTGCCTGGCCTCAGTCTACTCGTCTCGCCCGGCCACGCCCGCGACGCACGCCCCGCACGAGGGTTCTGCGAGCAGGGTCTAACCACGTCACCTTGCCCTGCACCCACACGCTTTTGCCCACGTCCCCTTCGAAAGAATAGGCTGACTCCCCCATCTCTGTCGTTTCGCCCCGCCCCACATCCGTCCTTCCCTACCCGCCACATCCTGCCGCGCCGCACCGCGCTCACACGCCCCCTAATCGTAAGAGCAGGGCGCCTGCGATATCACTCGCCACTCCCCGCGTCGCCCTTTCTGCATGCCGCCCCGCCCTTCCGTCAGGTCCCACGTGAGTCTTCGGAAGTTCGCCGCCCATCTCCGTAACCCGGCAACGGCCCCCTCCATTCAACCCTCCTCGCCCACGTCAGCCTTCGAAAGAGAAGGCTTCCCGATCCCATCTATGGCTCACTCCGCGCCCGTCCCACCCAATTCCGCCACGTGCCGCTCCTCCCTCCTCGCCCACACGCCCTGCAAAGAGCGAGCCGCATGCGTCCGTGTCCGTCGCCTCGCCTCACGCCGCGCATCCGCCAACAGGAATCGATAGCTCCGATGGAGGCCTCTACATTTTATCTAGCAACATGTAAATGGAAGGAAACTATTTTCAAATGTTTAATTTGACTTAAATAAATTTCTTTTGAATTACTGCTCTGCAGACTTTGTTTACGAGGTAGCCGTGTGGTCCTCCTGAAATACTGTTAGCGGAAAGGCCAAAACTTGTGTATTAATAAATTGTAAATTAAAACCCCTGACAGGCATATTATGCCGAACAGGCATAGCAAATTAATTAAAAAATACATTGAATAAAATGAAAAAAGGCAAAATAAATTTTCAAAAATATTTAATTTAAAAAAAATTGTTAACCTTATTTGTTTATAACTTGCCATATATCTTT
Source organism: Gryllus bimaculatus (assembly GCA_017312745.1). Classification (NCBI taxonomy): domain Eukaryota; kingdom Metazoa; phylum Arthropoda; class Insecta; order Orthoptera; family Gryllidae; genus Gryllus; species Gryllus bimaculatus. The sequence continues at coordinate 386,413 of BOPP01000150.1, read as the reverse complement.
GTATCGAATATAGTATTCCCGGCATCCCATTTGAAATGTGCACAACCAAGATTTTCGGGAAACCTCTTTAGAGTTTTCCGTATATTTTTCCTTTGTAAGAAGTAGTAAGTAAGAAGTATACTTAGTAAGGAACGAAAGTATTGTAATCGTGCGCCGGAAATAGTCTATTTTCGAAACAAAATTGTTTATTGCGAGGTCTTGGTACACAAAAAGTGGATCTATTTTGTTCCCAAGTGCAGTAAATTACTACCTCTATTACGTTCTGAAGTCTGAATCCATGTTTTGTGGATCCGTGATATGAAAAAATTGATTGACAACAGAACGTCTGTCTGTGATGAAATAAAATAATAACAAATAATAATAATAACAGGTCACATGTTCGGCAAAACACTCTCTATTGTTGAAAATTGTAAAGGAAAAAAAACATTTTAAACTTCCAATAATGAAGGTGAATGAATTTTGTCTTTAATTAAATGTGTTCTAAAATATCAGATCATTAAAAAAGTTTATGAATAGTTTGTTTAAGTCTAATAGTTTTTGCGTAATTTATTTATGTTTATGCAATTCAAAAAATGTCTCAAAAACGTTTCAAAAGTTTTTTCAATTGTTTTTACAGGTAGGGCAAAGGACTCAGTTATTTTCATTAAACTTTAAATTTTTGATAATGCATTTTTAGAAATTTACTTATTTGAAATGTCAACGTAATGTTGTGTTCTGACTTGTATTTTTGTTTAGAAATTGTGCATAATAAGAAAAGATTTCTTTCATGATAAGTAGTTTTACTGATTATTTGTGGAACAAAAAATAGTTGTGAACTTAATCCCAGAATGGTCTGATGTTATTACCATTTAATGCACTTCATTTATATAAGATAAACGTCGAAAATGCGAACAAAATATTTATAGTTAATGCTTTGAAATTATTTAATACTATTTTGTACGATTAAATATTTTGTTAGGAAGTATCCTTGCATCTCTATTTAAATTAGTAAAGTCTTAATATCAATCTTTTTATCTGCCTATATCTACATTTTGGAACGTGGGCGTGGATATGGACATCTGCAGATATGATACTAAAAGGACAAATTTATATTCTCAATGGGGTAAGGAGGGACTAAAGGCAGGAGTATTTTACGTGATGTCACGCATGCACTTACACGAACAAATAACCTGCACAGAACAAAATATTTCACTAAAGTAAAACACCATAGCGCAGTTGTTCCCTGTACTTCACCCATCAAATCAAATTAATCTCCCCATTATCATCACTGAAAGACTTCTAAGCGGTTCTTTAAACAAATTTGACAGAGAAGATGCTCCCAAAGTTAACTGGAGCTTTCGTGTTTTTCATACTCACCCAGAAATTCACAAATGATTGATCGTTGATTTATTTCTTCAAATTCTTTAAATGAATATTCACCTCTGCAAGCGCACCTTATCACCTTTGTATGTACTTTAAATGTCCCCTAAAGTGAAGCTGAAGTTGTAATTATGAGTAACGGATATGCGCTGGTAGCGATATTAATTTATGTATGATATTGAAAGAAGATACCACTCACTGTCTGCGAAATCTGCTGTTTGTAAAATAAGAACAAGAGAACACTATAAAATTAATTTTGGAAACATTTCAATGTAGTATAATAAGCTTAACTCCATTTCTCTTAATTTCTAGGATTGTAATGAAAGTGTTATAAATAAATTAGATACTATTGAAAATTCTTACACAGATTACACGTCCAATTAATGTAGAAAAAAATGTTTCGATTAAATGTTTTCTGAAAGACAATTTTTACTCTAAATTTAAGCTACGTTACGAGAACCGACGGAATTTCAGTGACAAAACGTAATGTTGACAGAATGAATAAAATCGAGAAGTCGTGCGGATATAGTTTCAAGAAAACAAATAAAAGTAAATTAAATGCAGCTGGCGGTGAATAATGCACACCGCTCCGAGCGCTCTCTCCCGGCGGGCTGCGATTTTTATTGAGATGGCTCGGGGCGCAATTGTATTTTTCTTTCACGCGGGGCGCGCGTCGTCTAACGCCCGCTGCGAACGGGCTTCGAATGTCGCGAGTGGGCGGCGGCGGCGGGGCGTGGTTCTCTTGCACGCCCCCTCCCGCGCCCCGCTGTGCACTGCCGGCGGGTCTGCGTTGGGGCGCCATTTAATTTTGAATGAGGTTCATTCCCCCCCGGCCGCGCCGCCTCGCGCCGGCGACCGCACGAGAAAAAGTGGCGCCCGTCGGAATTGAATTCGTGAGCCCCGCCTCTGCTCGGGGCGCCGGGCATTCGCCGCCGCGAAACGCCGCACCCCCCGCCCCCGTCCCGCACCGGCCCTCCCACCCCGCTCCCGTTTTCACCCTCGCCGTGCCTCCGACTCCATCCTTGCCCGTCCCGCACGCCGCCCTACTTACGACCCCTCTCCCGTCCGCTCCCGAATCGCCCGCCCCTTCTCCTGTCCCATTCACGCTACGGTTCCCTGCACCCGCTCCATGCCACTTCCCGCCCGCTCCGCAACCACGCCCCCTCTCGCCGCCTCCGCGTTCCACCGCATTCCGGCCCACCCTCTACCTGGCCTATCCACGCTCCTTCCTTCACACCCGATTCCTCCACTTCTCCGCCCTCCCGCACGTCCATCCCGCCCCCTCTCCGTCCCCCACATTTTCCACCCCACCCCTCTCCTGACCCCTCCACGCTTCGTTCCCCGCCACCCACTCATCCACTCCCGCCGCCCCCCACCCGCCCTACGGCTGCTCTGTCCTTCCTTGCCCCGCCCCGCACCCCGCCCACCGTCCATAGACGCCGTCGCCGCTCCTCCCCGTCCGCCCGAACTCGCCCGCCCCTCTCTGTCCATCCACACTCCGTACCCCGCACCCGCCCTCATCTATTTCCCGCCTGCTCCGCACCGTCCCAACCACCGCACCTCTCTCCACCCTCTCACCCGTTCCGCTCAGAACCCGCCACGCCCTCTCCTTCCACCCTCCTTCCCCCGCACCCACGCCATCGCATTCCGCCCCGCCCCTCCGACGCCGCTTCGTTCCTCTTCCCTTTGCCACGACTCACACCGCCCACCCCCGTCCCATACACGCCTCCGTCGCCGCCCCACACCCATCTTGCAACCGCGCCACCTCGCCTTAACATTCACGCCCGCTCCATCCCCTCCCCGACCCTCCCTGACACCGTGCTGCACCTTGTCACGCTCCTCTCGTGCTTTCCCCTCACCGCATCCGCCCTCGATCCCCGATCTGTCCCTCCCGGCCCCATCCACGCCCACGCTCCATCGCTGTCCCCCATATCCCATGACTCCTACACCCACGCCCCTCGATGCTTCTCGCGGTCTGCGAACCCTTCTCCTCGCCTCCGACGCTCACAAGCCTACCGTCTCCTCTAGCACCTCCCATCGCCTCCTCACAGTTCTCCTTCCCCACAATTTCCGCTCTCTCTGCTGTCCGTTCGCCCCACCTCATGCCCCATTACTGTCCCCCTCCCTCACAGTTTCCCCTCCCCGTGCCATCGCCGCCAATAGCTCACCCCCTCTCCACTGCTCCGTTATTTCGTCGAGACGACCTCTAGTCACACCCCTCCTCACCCTCATCTCTGCTGCCCCTCCCTCCTCCTTTCTCTCTGTCATCTCAATGTTGGATGCTTACGTTAGACTCCTGCATCACTCACCCTCCCTCTCTAAGTATCTCATTATATATTTTAAATATCCTCATACTTTTGAAGAACCTTGGCTAATATGTCGTACCATACGAGTATTGCCTCATACCCACGACCTACAAATAACAATCCTTTGAAAATTCATAATTCAATAAAACCCGCTTGGGCAGCTTGGGCATAAAAGAAAGTAGGAATATTTATTCTATATGCAATTACAATAGTCAGTTTAAATAGTACTTATAAAAAAACAAATTATAGATTTAAATTTGACAATAAATGCAACCAAGAGTAAGAACAAGAATTTTGATCCACGTCGTACTTTGAATCCAATCTGGTTTCCGTCAACAGTCCGTAGTCTGATCGCGCAAGAATTTGGAAAAGTTCTTGGAAATGCTTGGAAACAATTTCCGTGTTTTGGGATATGTTATGAAGAAAGTCAATCATGGTCATATTATTTTGAGAAGATTCTTGAAAACGGGTCTTATTAAGTTCGTTGGACTTTAAAAGCAAAGAATAGATAGATGTTCGAAACCCGAAGTTCCAAATAAAGGGATTGTTAAAAAGTATGTGTAATTGTTAAGTATGTGTAATTGTTAAATAAAGGGATTGTTAAAAAGTATTTTCATTTTGTCTATAGAAGATAAATATATTTTACTTTCTTGCTCTTCGTAAGAAGAGAAAGTTATGTAAATGTGCGGCGGGAAATGGCAAATTAAGAAAAACTCTTAGTTTCGGACCCTAGTAACGAAAATGAAGACAAATCTTATTGCTGTGTATAGTAAATTACACCCTCTAACACGTTTTTGCTAAATTACATGTTTTGTAGGTCCTTGATACCGAAAAATCGACCTAGTTTAAAACGACTCTCTGTCCATCTGTCTGTGGAGTTTTGAGTACATGTACGCGAAAAATACGTAATTTATATTTTTGACAATTTTTAGACAAATATGGTGTTAATCCATTTTCAGCGAACTCTATTTTCAAAAAGTGCAGAAATATAACATTTCAAAACTATGAAATTGAAGATAGAGATACATTTTCTGCGGCTTTGAGGCGATGGAGAGAACATTTAGGGTGAATACCAGAATTCGAACGGTTATAACGTGGTAGGATGTAGGCATTGTAATGGCTTAAAGGCCTTCGGCGTAGCCACATAGTATCAAGTTATTTAAATCGTTTGTATAATAATTATCTATTAAATAAAAAAATATTTTTGAAAATACAAAAACTTCTTATTTTCAAAATAAAAACAATGGTAATAGCGATTTTTACCTTAAACAAAGTCCGTTTAAAAATCAGCTCAGGCCAGATAAATCATCACAGGTAACATGTGATTAAATGTCTAAAGATGTTATTATTTTTGAGTAAGTTTCATAATACAGCAGTAACAAAAAACATTTCTAGAACTAACTCAATACGCATATTATAGTTTGGAAATAAGGCCATGAATTGCCCCCGTCCTATATATGACGTGAGTGTGTGAGGATATATTATGATTATGGACATACGGAAAGAAAGAATCCATGCATTGTTCGAGATGTGGAAGGGAAATAAATATCATGTCAATGATTGGTATTTTTGTATCAATAATGTAGAACATGTATGACCATTATTAAAAAAGACGTTATTAATAGTGTGGTTTGTTTGCAAATATTAATAAGTAATTGAACTAATAAAATTATAATTACAAATGTTTGTAGTATCTTCAACACAAGTAATTTATAAAAAAAAGATTCATACCAGTTGTTATTTGTAATGTAAATTTTCATCTTTGAATTTTTCTCTGTTATTGAATTTTCTGACTTACATGAGATTTGATTGCGAAGGAATAGTGATTCGACCTCAACGATAATGAGGCAATGATACAGTGAGAGGAAATATTTAATTAAGAGAAAATCGGATGTGTACACAGTTCTTCGCCAAACATTCTGCGTAAATTAATCGGAAATCTCCCTTTCAGGTGAGGAAGATGAACTGGAGAGAACGCAGAATTCTAGTGCTAAAACATTTTGAGAGGAAACTATTACTAGACTGTACATCATTGGGCTGGAGGCTTGTGATTGGGATCCTGTGATTTTGTAGCCCATTGACAAAGGGTACTTCGTTGTTCCTCCTATGAACAGTAGGCGAATGCGAGAGAAATACCCTTACAAACGTCACGGACCGCACGCGATTTTTCTTTGTCTTCCTTGTCCTAAACTCTCCCCTTATACTCGTACACACATACAAACACAAACTTACAGTACATGCTCTACACTACTTCACAATCGGGAGTCCAGAGTATGACCTGGATGGTGCTATGCCTTACTGGTGGAGATACCTAGGGACAGAAGTCCCCCAAATGTGACCGGCGCCGGACACCATCCAACTAGGTGGAACACCGCCACTTCCCGAGTAAAACATTCACTAGAGTATTGGGACTAATGGTCATGGCAGATGAAGGCTCTAAAACAGTCAATTAAAAACTCTCACGAACTTCGTATCAAAACAACTAGTGACTTGCAGCAGCAGAAAATCGGCGCTGGCAAAGTGTGTGGAAAATAGGATTGTAAAGAAGAAAAAAATGGTTGTTCTGAAATGGCACACGTGCACACTTATGTTTCTTTCTTATTTGCCGCATTACGAAAGCAGTCATAAGCAATGTTGCACTGAGTATTAAAATTAAGACGTAACGTAAGGTATGATAAATTGCGGATGAAAATAATATAATACATGTGTTTTGGAGTCAAAATCGAAACTTTTTCGTATCTTCGAACATTTTCGAATATCTTCGAATCGAAATCGAAATCGAAATCCTGCTATCTAAAGAAACCGTTGACACCTCTCTCAAGGCCAAAGGCAGCTTAAATGTTCGTCAATTTATAAATACACCATAAATTATGCATAAAAATGCTCTCGTGGCTCAGTGGTGAAGTCGCTTGCCTTTCATCACTGAGGTTCCATGTTCGAACCCCATAGAACTACCCGTGAAGTTTGTTACGACAAAACGAGTTTGCACATGGTTCACAGGGGCTAGTCCAACCCCTGTGAAATATCCTAAACGCTACCCAAATTCTAATTCCTTCCCAATACTGGCTGCTAAGTAGTGACTCAGGGGCACGTAGTAAGAGGCGCGTATGCGGAGTTGTTACTTGGCGGTCCTCTTGATGACGACTGACTGCGACGAGACGAAACGGATATGACACATCGAAATATTAAAGGAGGATTACTCCCGCGCTCATATTAACGGAGGATTACTCCGAAAGCGCAAAGCGCTCAACGCCCCCCTGGCCTTGGAGATGCGTTGCGTCAATTAAAGACGCAACAAATTTTAAAAAAAAGCAATATATATATATATATTATTTAGACACCGTAAGAAGCTCGTGATAGTGAGTCCGTCTCGGCCGCTTCGTGAAGGGGACGAGGGTGGGAGACGGGGTGAGGACGAGAAAGATATATCCCGTCCAAGGCGGAGGAGCGCGGCGCCTCTCAATAATTCAGCCGTCGCCCATTCGTCCTCATACGCAGACGCGACGCGAAGAGCTGCTGCCCTCTGAGACGGTGGCGCCCTCCCCCCTCCCCTCCCCCTCTCCGCCACGCACGGCTCCGCCTCTTCCTTTCCCCGTCATTTATTAGTTATGTGAATACGTTTTGAAAATCTCAACTAGGGATGCTACATTGACGTCTTCAAAACATCTACATTTTTGTTGAAATATTGATGTTTTATATCGATGTCGATGTTTTTAACATTGACATTTTGTGCTCGATGTTTTTGTTTGTGAATGAAAAATTGTCATAATTGCAACATATATAACTTTAAATACGAAATAATAACTAAAGATAATACTTAGTTCGTGTGTTTGAACCAAACGTACGTATTTATATGATTCTGTCGCTAGCGTCGTTCACAGATGGTCAGACATTGTGGTAAACAAATGTTTGAATTGAATTTAATTTATGCCTTATTTTACGTGGCAAGACTCAGGCCATGAGGCCTGCTCTTCCGTCTGACCACGCAAATTTTGCTACGCTCCTTTTACCAACTAGCAGAGAAAGGTGGTATTTCTTAGGCGAGAAACATGCGATTTCAATTTAGCTCAGAGGCGTCATTTTGGCTAGAGGTCTTGTACATACAAGTAAATCTACTAACATGGGACAGCCGGCTTTACTTCCCCTCCGAAGGAAGGCGTACGAAGGATTCGTCTTCGATTGGGTTTGAAACGGCCAACTTGTGTACAACAGTTCGGTACGCTAAGCGTTACACTATCGCCGCGCGCATGTTTCGATATCAAGGGCACACAAAACGTAAATAATGACTACATAAAATATCAGAGGAAGTAATTTATTTCACCCACCGTTTTGGTACTAGGGTCCCAACATATTAGTTTTTCTGCCAAAAAACACTGCTTTTTCCTGCAGAATCTCAATAAACTGCGTAAGTAGTAATCAATACTATGTACTTAGTAGAAAAAATTTCTGATTTAAATCAACTCTGACTGTAGAACGACCGACAATATCCATTCAATTCAAATAGTATTACTGCTGACTTATTTCTTTTTATACCTGACGTTCCTTCTCCTCAAGCGCATCACGCAAGCATATTGCATTCTGGGAATCGCTAAGCGAAGCGGAAAGAACAATGTGTCCACCCCCACTGCGCGCCGAGTGTCAGCGTTGAGGGGCGGGGCCACTTCGCAGCTGACGCAGCGCTCAGAACGCGTCACTTGCTCTTCGCCTGTTTCTCGAGGCAGTCGTTACTTGCAGATTAGCCTGGGATGAGAATCGAACTTTCTATGGAATCTCCGATCAAAGAAACGAAAGCCGAGGAACTCAGTTTATACTGCGTTTTTTTTTCATTCGTTTCTTTTCTCCGCCCGCAGATAAACTTTGCATCTTTCTAGCTTTCAAAATGGAATATTTCTCTACATGAAAATTGTAAGATACTGTAACTGTTTTATTGCCCTTAGATGTATTAAATCTATGCATATAAGAAAATTTGAATTTTTTTTCGAAAATGCGTTACACTTTGTATTACATCACTAACCACGATTACGTTTTGCTCAGTTTTAATTGTCTTACTGTCATGATTGACTATGAATTGACGCACAAGCGTATTAAAAAAAAGTGTTCTGCAATTCTTAGCAAGCGTCATTGATTTAAGGAATTTGAAATATGTATATCTTTCTAGAGTAGTAACTCATATTCTTACAATGGGTACCAAATTTGTATAATAAAATGAATTTGACAACAATTGTCAAACGTCAACGTGCTTTTAGAATAGAATTACTATTAATTATTCCGTATAAGATAGTCAATATTACACTTTATTTGACTGATTTTTTTGCAAAAAAAGCAAGGTACATGTGTAAAGTTGATACAAAACAGCATACACATTAAATAATGCCTCACATTTTATTAAATATTTACCACAGGACCTTCCAGAAATTGCGAGATGGGTAAGGTTGTTTCTGTTAAAATTGATACAAAATAATTAAAGTAATTAAAATAGTGAAAGTTAATAGTTTATTCATACGTTTGTTTCTGACACGAAATGTTCATCTATCCTTCTCCAAGCCAATATAGTTTTTAAAATCACGATAAAGTGAATAGATTATTTAATATTTAAAATCCATATGCCGTACCGGACCGTAAAAATTTTAATCATATAACACACGCGAAGAAAATGTGATCTTATATATATGCCACGTTGGGTACTACGTTATATTCGCATTTTCAAAGACTGGGGCATCCGGAAAAACAAGCCCCGTATTCATTACTCGCAAAAGTTTCGTTGAACATAAGTCGCTTTTCATTCCTTCATAACAAATGCACGCTGGAACTTTGATTCCTTCATCTGCCGCCTGAGGAGCCACTTGTTCTTTTCGTCTCATATTTTTCTTTATACAATCTCTTTGCCTGAAACAGTGAAATATATAATGTCAATTGTTTTGTGGACGAGTTATTATAGTTTTCGTTGACAAACGAGTTGTTTGCAAACGAGCTATTCCTGTGCGCATCGCATGCTTTTGGCAGTGAGTAATAAGAAAAACTGACGAAGTCTGGAACCGTCCTCAAAGAGATTTCTCAAGAAAACGGTTGGTCCATTTGAAGTGATTCTTGAAACGTCCCACAATGAGCGAAACGCCCTCGCTCTCTAGCGTGGACTTCATGCGTTCGGTGATGAGCCTGACGCAGGACGGCTCCCCGCCTCCCACGTTCGACGCCGACATGTTCGGCACCCCCCGCGAAAAGCCACGCCCGTCGCTGCTGGGCCGCAGCGACTCCCAGCGGCTGTCGGTCTACGACTCCAACTACGTGTACGCGCCCAACCGCGTCTTCATCAACTGCATCGACGCCTTCACCACCAAGCACATCGCGCGCTTCCTCGTCGACCAGCAGTTCGGCATCCTCAAGCCGCCCCCGGAAGAGGACGAGGCGTTCGGCGAGGGCGAAGAGCTGTTCGACGACATGGACTTTTTGTTCTCGGCGTCCAAGGACCGCGAGCCGGCAAAAGTGAATTACAAAGTGTGCGGCACGCGGCTGACCGAGAACGGGGAGTTCGACCGGGACAAAGTGAGCGTGGTGGACTCCGGCAACCGCGAGCGGCTGTTTCAGCGGCTGGCGACGTGTGGGTTTATAATCTACGACGTGTCGCGGCACCCGGACCAGATCGCGGAGGCGCGCTGGGCGCTGAGGACCCTGCTCGGGGAGCTGGAGCGCCTGGAGCGGTCGTGTTCGCAGGCGTCGGAGCTGGCAGATGTGCCGTCGTTCGTCCTCATCTCCACGTTCATGACGTGGGCGCAGACGCGGCCCGTGGACGCCGACGAGCCCGCGCTGCCGCTGCGGGAGATGGACTACAAGTCGCGCCGGCCGCACCCCAACTTCCGGCGCCACTTCGAGCTGGAGAACGAGGTGGTGGAGGCCGGCAGGGCGTTCCCGCACCGCTTCCGCACGCTGGTCGTGTGCGCGGGCGTGCCGTACGGCTTCGAGGAGGACACGCTGCACTTCCTCTTCAAGATGGGCTGGGAGAACGTGCCGGCGCTGCCGCTGTTCGCGCAGGGCAGGAACTTCGTGCCGCTGGTGCACGTGCGCGACCTGGCCATGATGGTGTTCAACGTGCTCGAACTGTTCCCCAACAAGTTGAGGTATCTCTTGGCGGTGGAGCAGAACCTGTCCAGCGTGAGGACCGTCACCAAGGCCATTAGCAGTGCTCTGACGACCGGGGAGACCGTTCAAGTGAGTCGGGAGGAAATGTTGCTGTTAAACGTGCCGCAATACGTGTACGACTGCTTGACTGTAAATGTGCGAATGGAACCTCAATACTTTGTGGAATTGGAAACCATGCATTGGACGGAGCTTTCGTTTGCGGAAAACATCGACAGTGTAATTCAGGAGTTCAGAGAAAGCAGGGGGTTGATACCACTGCGCGTGTTAATCGTAGGTCCACCTGTTTCAGGGAAAACAACCCTCGCTAAACGAATTTGTGAATATTATGGGTTGCACTACATTAGCGAAAAGAACATCCCTGAAATCGTGATGCAGCGGCTAAAAGACAAGATCTGCCGGATAAAGGAGAAGGAGCAGCAAGCCGCCGAAAGGGAAGCGGAGAAGGAGCTGGAGAAGCTGTTGAAAGCCGAGGAGGAGGAAGGGCCGGAGGAAGGCGCCGAGGAAGAGGAGGTGGAGGAGGAGCTGCTGGAGGAGGCGGAGGAGGAGGCGGAGGAGTCGGTGGCGAAGCTGCAGGAGGCGGTGGACGACCTGGCGCAGGCCCTGGAGGACAACGACGGCCACCTGGACGCGGAGGCGTTCCAGCGCTGCGCGAGCGAGGTGCTGGCGTCGCCGCCGCTCCGCAACCAGGGCTTCGTGCTAGACGGCTTCCCGGAGACGGCGGACGAGCTGCGGCTGCTGTTCGACGAGAAGGACTTCGCGGTGGAGGAGGAGGAACCGCGTCCCTTGGACCTGGTGGTGGCGCTGGACGCGCCCGACGACTTCTTGATCGCGCGCGCGCTGGCGCTGCCCGAGCCCGAGGTGCAGCGCCGGCGCTGCAACGAGGAGGAGCTGGTGCGCCGCCTCGACGAGCACCGCCTCGCCAACGAGGACGGCGGCCTGCCGCGCTTCATGGCCGAGAACGAGCTGGCGCCGCTCGCGGTGGACGCCGAGGCGGACGAGGCGGCAGGCGAGGCGTTCGAGCGCGTGCGGCGCGCGCTCGGCGAGCCACGGACGCTGGGGCGCGACGCGGCGGAGGCGGCGGCGAGGCGCGCCGAGGAGGAGGAGCGCAGGCGCTGGGACGAGGCCAAGGACCTCGCGCGCAAGCAGGAGGTCATTCCTTATTACACATTCCCCCCCCCCCCGCAAATTTCTAATCAATTAATTATATTCCGGCAAACTTAATAATATTCTAGCGATTACTAACGGTTAGCGTATCAGACTGTTGTGCCCAAGTTGGCGGGTTCAAACCTGATCGAAGCCGTGGATTTTTTAAGGGCGAAGAAATCTTTCGTGCGCCTTTCTTCGGAGGTTCCTAATTCTCTTGCAAGAAATATGAGTATGTGTAGAAAGTCTTATTTGAATCAATATTTATAAATGTACACTTTAACATTTTGTGTAAAAATTACATTTGTATATAACATAAATGTATACTGTAAATGGGGCGGCGATGGTGTAATGGTTAATCGGACTGTTATACCCAAGTTCGCGGGCTCAAACCCGATCGAAGGGCGAAACAATTCTTCGAAGGGGAAGTAAAGACGGCTGTCCCATGTGAGTAGATTTACTTGCATGTCAAAGATCCTGAAGTCTAAATAACGCCTCTGAGCTAAATTCAAAAATAGCCTGTTTCTCGCCCGAGAAATGCATCCTTTTCTGCTAGTTGGTGAAAGGAGCGTAGCGATATTTGCGTGGTCAGACGGAAGAGCAGGCCTCATGGCCTGAGTCTCGCCACGTAAAATAAGGCATTAATTCAATTCAATATTCCACCTGCAAACGCATCTTCAACTAGCCAAACACATTCCACATCGAAATCGACTCCAACGCAAATTATTGAGACAATTATTCGACCCTCCGTAAGTTACTCCCTTCATAATATTTTGAATCTTCTTCTCTATTACGAGTAACTCTCCGTCCGTAATATACCGCCACGATCTGTGAACTTGTCCAATAAAGATACACAATTCTAATAAATGTCTGAACAATATTCTTCATCATCTGCTGCCGAGGGCCTAACTGGACAAAGGCAATGTAAATATTCAATAAATAAATAAAAAAGCAGGAGGTGCGCAGCGGAGCTCCTTTGCCCGACTCTATTCGTCCTTCCGGTGGACTTCTTACACGAATGATTGATTGGATGATTAGTAATTCAGGACGCGCCAACTGCTAAGGTCATCAGTCCCGTATGTGTAGGGCGTGTTTTTATCGCGTGGGGGTAATAATGGAGTTCTGTATTGGCGAGACATGGCGTCGAACTTCACGTGGGCTGACGGGGTTTCCTCCAACTAGGTATCTCCCACTAGCGAGATCCCACCCTAGTACGACAAGCTCCTAGAAGCTAAAATTCCTGACCGGTCCCCGGCATGTGCCGTAGTGTAGTGCATATAAGTGTATAAGAGTGTAAGAAAGGTGGCGATAGGACAAGAAAGAGAATGGAAATATCGTGCGTGGTCAGTTTTTTATGTTACGGCTGGTGCTAATACAAAAACCATGGAAAATTGTCAATCAGAACCGCTGGTCGATAAACGTATCCACCTAGCTACGTAGCTATCCCGTCCAGCGGGCGAAGACCATAGTCATGCACTACACATGGGGAACCAATGAGCTTAGCTGAGAACGTCCCCGCAAACCTTAAGAATCCTTTCTACACATGCTGGGAGAGCAGTCAGTCAGGGGCTTCGAGCTTGTCCGCACTGGGACGGTGCCCCGCTGCACCGAGATACATGGTTGGCGAAAACTACACTAGCCGACGGTAGTTCTGCGTCTGATATCGCCATCCAGCGGGGAAACATTACCACCACATCCCGTGAAAAAAGATGCACCATATTCAAGGGACTAATTACCTTAGCATTTGGCACGTCCATAATCAATAGCAATCAATCAATCAGTAGTAATCACCTAATGTAATAACTAGTAATGACAACTCAATTAATCACTAGTAATCACAAATAAATGAATAAATAAATCACTAGCAATCACATAAATCAATCAACCATTAGTAATCACAAATAAATGAATAAATAAATCACTAGCAATCACATAAATCAATCAGTCAGTCAATTGCTTGTTATAAATCAATCACTAGCAATCAACCAATCAATCACTAGTAATCAGCTAATGTAATCACTAGTAAGCACATAAATCAACCAACCACTAGTAATCACAAATAAATGAATAAATACATAATTATCAATCACATAAATCAATCAGTCAGTCAATCTCTTGTATTTAAATGAATCATTAGTAATCGATCACTAATAATCAGCTAATGTAATCACCAGTAATCACATAAATCGATCATTCATTAGTATTTTAAAAAATGAATAAATAAATCACTAACAAATCACAAGTCAAAGCTTGTCAATCAAATCAATCACTAGTAATCAGCTAATGTAATCACTAGTAACGACATCAATTAATCACTAGTGATTACACATAAATGAATAAATAAATCACTAACAATCACATCAATCAAAGTTTGTCAATCAAATCAATCAATCCATCACTCAATCGCGTACCGGCCGATTGCGGGCGCAGGCGGAGAAGGCGGCGCACGCGGAGCGCGTGCGGCGTCTGGGCGAGTGGGCGGCCACGATGGACGCGCTGCGCGCCGACGAGGAGGAGGCGTTCGCGCGCGACGGCGCCGCGCTGCGCCACTACCTCGCCGAGTACATCTTCCCCACGCTGACGCGCGGCCTGCAGGAGACGGCGCGCCTGCGGCCCGCCGACCCCGTCGACTTCCTCGCCGAGTTCCTCTTTCGCTACAACCCCGACGGCAAGATCTTCGCCCCCAGACGACACGCTTCCAGCGAGTGGGCAGCGATTGGCAGCCATCTGATCTTTTGCTCACTAGCGCAGTTTCAGATTGATTGGTTGTTCGTGAATTCCGAGCAGCGTCAATTTATTTATTATATTTATTTATTTATTTATTTATTTATTTATTATTTATTTATTTATTTATTTATTTATTTATTTATTTATTTATTTTTATTTATTATTTTATTTATTTATTTATTTATTTTATTATTTTATTTATTTATTTATTTATTTTATTTATTTTATTTATTATTTATTTATTTATATTATTATTTATTTATTATTTATTTATTTATTTATTTATTTATTTATTTATTATTTTATTTATCTTCAAGTTCGTTTGTCCCGTAAGTGTAGTTCATGCTTTGTGCTCGGGAGGTGGCGATAATCTTCCCCCGCTGAATGGCGAGGTCGGAGGCGAGGATGGAGGTCGGCGGCGGATCTCGCCATCCAGAGAGAAAAAATATCACCGCCACCTTCAGAGGAAATATCATGCACTACACGTACGGGGCTCAGTAGTTGACGCTGCCGGAATCACTAACAACCAACCATCGATATATCACCAAAAGGTTTCCGATGTCGGTGAAAACGTCGACAAAACACATCGATGTTTAAAATATCGATGTTTTAAACTTGATGGAACATTTCGAGTTGGAAAAATTTCAAATTGACCTGGTCCTAATGCCATACATTAACCTCAATATTGAGGCTCGACCATAGACCGGCACGGATGATCCGCAGTGGGTGCGGCGCGAAAAGTTCCGCTCTAGACGCGGCGGTGGAATTCTCGGGTCCGTTCACACCGGAGAGTCAGTTATGAGTCAGCGTTTGGTGAATGATTTCGTCAACCGATATAGAAGACGCGCTCGCTTCTATTCATGGACAAGACAGAAAATACCAATACTCGTAGCACGTAGCAAATGCGGTAAGGTGCTTTCATTTTTGTCTACAATTTCCCAAAAAGTTGTTAATATCTCTTTACAAAATGAAGAAAACGAGTCCATAATTTTTGATCAAGAAAGGAGAAAGTACGGAGAATTTCATACCTTGATGAAAATTTACGATTAGAAGTACTTTTTTTGAAGGTTCAGTCTGCTCAGATTCATTAGCGAGCTGAAAATATTCGACTTCTGAAGAGACTTTGCCTTGGATTTTACAGCGAAATTCGAGCGGCAGTGGAGAAAACGCGCCAGACCGCGAAACAAAATCCGCCGCGGAATAAACGCTGCCAATCCGCTGCCGCGACGCTCGCCTGCCACGTCGGTCTGAACGTGCTCATAAGCCAACACGTGACGCGAAATTTCCGCTGCGGCCATTCTAGTCTGCGGATCTTCCGCGCCGATCTGTGGGAAACTTTCGTTTAATCCATTCAGGTATTACATGCCTTGACTGTCATCTTCATTTCCTAATCAATGTTCTATGTAGCGAATGTTGAAACTGCAATTTAACAATATTACCACGTAAAAAATAATCAAGAAAGATAATAACTTTGAACAACGGATTCAAGTAGCAAACGGTCTCGTGCTGTCTGGGGATCGACCACAGTCACAGTTGTCAATGGCGGTTAATTGCGAGCAATCCGCAAAAAAAATCCGGGACTTTTTGAAAACATAGATGTTTTAGAACAAATATGCTGATCTGAAGATAACATCGATGTTAAAAGATTGATGTTTCTGCTCGAAGATATCGATGTTTTAAAAACAGGTTGTTTTTGCCTTCCCTATTTGCGGCGTGGCGTGGCATGATGTGCCATTGCGGCCCCGCCCACAGTGGCAGTCGCGGAACCGAAACGTCGGTGTTATCATATCGATGTTTCTGCTCGACAATATCGACGTTTTTGTCCAGGCGCGCAAGCTGTACGCCGCCATCGCACGCGACGTGAAGCGCCTGTTCGGGCCGAAGGACGGCGCCGCGCCGCCCACGCGCAGCCTCGACGTGCTCGACCTGCAGGTGGGCGAGCGGCCCGCGCGTACCTACTATTAGATGGACTTGTTAATAAAGTGCTTTCCATTGTTTGTGGTGTTCACATACGTCTTTCCCGATGTTTTTGATCGTAACGTACCGGGTTAGGTGGCTCAGGGCATCAGTTGATGTCACTGACCGGGAGATCCTAAGATTCTACTCCCGACGGTGGCGGGATTTTTGACACTGGCTTGTGACCTAGGTCGAATTCAGTCGCTGTCTGGAGGAGAATTCTAGAGGCCGGCTGCTCTGATCGGTTGGTTTCTCCGATCTGCACCAGACGAATGCCGGAGCAGTACCTAAGAAACGGGCCACGGACTGCGCCTATTCTCACCTCTTACTTGCATACACTTACACTTACAAACGCTACGCTATTACTCATCTCAGGAGAGCAGATGAGAGCTTAGATCTTTTCCCGGCTGGGGCGGTGCTTCGCCGGTGGAAGATACCTGGTGAAGAAAAAACTTTGCAAACCGACGTGTAAGTCTAACAATTTAGCGGCAGAAGCTCACCACCACCACCACCACCACCATAAAACATCAACTATTCTTACGGGAATAATGACATTAGCTTGTCACGCGCCTGAGAATGCCAAACGATCAATTGAATGCAACGTTACCAACCGTTTCCAGCACCTTATAAATGTTCAGGGTGTTGAGAATAAAACGTTGTAGTGTAGGTAGTGATGTCGAGTGAACATTTGGTGACTAATTTCATACAAACAAGGTACACATGAAACATTCGCCCCTGATAGTTATTATCGCACTAATGTTTATAATACAATTATGTTCTGTTTTCATTTTTTTTAGTGTCAAATTTATCCAGTTAAGTCCGACGTACGCTTGGAAGCTTTTTCTATTTCAGATCTTACCCATCTATTTCGAATAATGTGAAAACTATCCGACTAATTTGGGAATTAACCAACATTGAAATTTAGCCGCAATAGCGAAAGTACAAACGCTAATCAGTAATTGCTATTAAAATATTTGTCCAAATTCCTTACACCTATTGCTATTTGAAAACATTTTCTCGCTGCCGACACGAACACAAGACACGCCGTGTAAAAGGAGCAGCGCTGCGGAAGCCCTGTTGTCGACCGTCTGTCCAGCGCGTCTGCCACTCGGCAGCTCCGAGGCGAGGCGGCGTGTCAGCAGAGGCGTTATGGCGTCCATAAAGCGAAGCGTAACTCACGTGGCCATTACAGCGAGAACCGTTGCTCGCCCCATCCATTTCGACTGCCCGGATTAGTAATTCACTGCTGCGCGCGCGGAGTTACCTCTGCTGCTGCAAATGAACCGCGTTGCGTCCACCGCGAAGTCCAGGTACTTTGAGGGCAGTTGCGCGAAATGTCTGTAGATGAGCTTGTCAGTGGCAGTCGGTGGTTTGGAATTTATAATTTGCTTTGGATTTCACCTTTGGTTCGTGTATTATCCACACACGCAGTACAGTAACAGTGTAAGTCTGCACAACGAGAGATTACCGCAAACGTGTCTTACAAAACGAATCTAGTTTCTACGTCTACAACATCCACGTATTTGATCGTTACTTATTTAAGCTTGAAGTTCATGCGCATTTAAATTCTGCTTTAAGAATAGGGAAGAGGAATGGGGGTAGATTTTCAAAAGCTCAAGTATACATGTACCTTTCCATTTTTTGAAGGGCATCTGCGTATAATTTCATCAAGATCGGAATAGAACTGTAGATGAAAAAACTAACAAATATTGTTATATAACATATTTCACAATGTTACATTTTAATTTTCCTATGCATCGCCAAACATAACTAAAACATCACCAACCAACAAATACAATCAAAAACAGTCGTATTAGACCAATTAACATTTTTCACCAGGCCAAAGTCTTTGTGAATAACAGTAGTAAGTTTTGCAGGTTATTGAACAAAACTTAACGAAAAATTATAACATATTCCGTGTGTTAGAATGAAACGGGCTATCAAACTTCAGCTTGTAATAGCGAAGAAGAATGAAAGAAAAATACGTATGAAAATCAATAACAAGAATCATTTGAAAACAAATGGATTGAGAGTTCAGAATAGAAACGTATTAAAGTGGTGTCTTAAAGTGAGGTTACAGAGATGTGCTTTTGTGAGCCGTCTCTTATTTCGGGGATTAAGCAGCCATAATAATATAATTTGAAGAAACGAACTTGAAAAAAATTTAATCCCTTGAACTTCTTTGACAAGTACAGGCGACCGTAAGTAATAAGTTTCTCGAAAATCGATACAATTTTTTGTAAACTATGTGTTACTTGAGATACGGAGAGATGCGGTTTTGTTCTTGCGGGAAACCTTTGTAACGGGCTCTGGGCTGAAGATGAAGTGTTGACAGATGATCAAATATGTATCCCAGTACCAACCTTCAAAAACTGTGGTTCTTGCACTAAACTTCCTGGTATCAATCGAAATTGATGTAAATTCTGAAATCGTTCATATTATTATTATATTGAGTTTAACACGCATAGGAAGTTCATTACACTTTACTAAATATCGATTCATTGATTTACTGAATGGAAAATTGAAACGTTCTATATTTTATATCTACAGCATGTGTTAAAATAGACCATGCTGTAGTATAAATAGGGTATAGTAGTGTTCTACTAGACTATCCTATGTCACCCTCAATGTTTTTACGGCAATGTTTTCACCAATATCACAGTTATTTGTAATATTAGTGTTAGTTTTAAATGATGGAATACAAAAATTATTATACGAGTTTTAAATAGTACATTGTCAATTACCGTAGACTTAAAATCTGTGTTTAAACGTACCAGGATGACTTCAACCTGCTGCAAGGGATCTTAATTAAAATCCCGGTAAAAATACCAAGATTCTGGTACGACCGGCAACATTGAACAGATGTACTTAGTAACCAGCCTCGACTAGTAAAAGTTATAAAAAAAATTCGTAACAATTGTCAGTCAAGAATTGGAAAGTTTTCAAACAGTATTGGAAATTGTAAACAAAGTATACAAAACATGCGTAAGAAAAATAATAAAAAACATTGCTAATGCGTTAACAATGCTAGACAACAAACGCAATTCTGGACATTGAATGATTTTCCCCTCCCAATGAACTGGAGATGAGCGTCAAGAGATGCGAATCGTGTACTCGCTCAACTTCAATGGAGCTAGAAATGCGGCGAAACAACTGTTTTCATGAAAAGGGATTTGTTAGTGACTTTCGCCCAGCTGCTAGTAGGCCATGACAAATAGCGCGCATTTATTCCCCAGAAACAGCTTTCGTCCCTCGAGGCGTACGTGGCAGATACATTTATTATCGGATATAAAACTTGACTCGGGAATTATGTGGATTAAAGTTGCCATTCTGCAGTCACATTTACATTTCTATTTCATTTTCTTTCCTTTGCTCTCGTTTACATAAATATTACTGTTTTGTAAAGCGCCCTCCGGGTGAATTTTTTCTTTTAAAACTACTAGTATTTTAATAATTTCTCTGCATTCCTGCATTTTACTTTGAATATGAGATGATCTACAGAAAGCACGCAGCGGCAGTACGAACAATGTAGAAATAGGTACCTCTGCAATTAGTCCATGATAGCCAGCAGCTTTTGTTGTGGAAAAATGTAAAGTAGCAAGATGTTTTGTTTTAATTAACATTGTCTCTAGCATTCTTGTTTCTTCAACGGTAAGTATTAATAAATGTAAATTTAAACCTCTGAGAGAACGTTACTGTAACAACCAATCAAGTACATGAACAGTTGGATATATTAATTTTGATCTATTTTGTATAGGTATAAACAATATTTTGCCCATTAATTAACAGATCTATCATCTGGTACATGCAATATATTTTACAACCTCAGAAATAAATGCATCAGTATCACGCAGAATTAAATCCAAATATCTGCCTGTCTGTACTGACACAACAGCTCCTGATGAGGACATGGCCCAGAAAATCTAAATACCGTATACCGAATTATTTTACAGATAATTAACTGAAAAAAATTATTATTAAGCTACCTCGTACCATACACCTAAAGTTTGTCTATATTTTTATAGGATAAACCTGTATTATGTCCAACACGTATCACGTTAATTATATTAAAATATCAATCTCTCCTACGACGTATTACCAAAAACTTTATATTTAATGTAATATTCGTACGGTATTCTACAAAAAATGTTGTGCAGGAGAAAATACACTGAAAAAATAACTTTTTTCTATTACTTGCTTTATTCCTTACTCGTTTCGTACTCTTTATCTCTTCCCTTTTTTCCTTTTTAACTTCGTTTTTTCTTCTTCGTTCATTGTCGCTCGCTAAAATGCGTCAGTTTACTTTCTTAAAAGCTTTTCCGACACTCGTCTTTGAAGAGGTTTCATGAAAGGGATGTTTCATTAAAATTCAATTTTGTAAACCAACATTCTGTCCTTATTCTTACATTAAATCGTCTGAGGAGAAATGTCTATGGACGGATATGTTTGATTGGATTGATCTTAGGCAACGGGCAGTTTTTTCGGTGTATCACTCATCACTTGCATTGCAAATCGACATTTAAAGTTCGTGAGCATTCAAAACTGGTGGTAGTATGAAGACAACACCGTCTTACGGATTGAGGTACTGGTGACTGGGAGGTAGTAGACATAATCCAGATCGATCGTGAAATATTCAATCTGGTCAATATATTAATTACTGTTTAGGCGGCATTTTGTTTCCAGGAATATAGACTGTTGAAAAAACTACCTGTACTACTTGTAGGCTGAAAACAATACTTTTCAGGATTCTGACAATCACGAAAAGTATTTTTCTGAAATTAAATAGGCAGTTTACTGTTGAATTATATAAATTTCTTTATTCGAAGTATGTGAGGGGGAAAAATACTTCCAAAACCGGACATATTTCTAAACTAGACAAATACAGGTGTCCCATTTAACTTGACAAATCGAAATAACTCGAAAAATACGCATTGAGCAAAAGAGTGTCTCAGCCATAAAATAAGTATCTCTAAGAGGGATATCTTAGGACCGGTCCGGCCCAGGACACTTTGAACCTTTCTCATATTTCTAATGGGAGACAGCTGCTCATTAACAAACCTAGAGACATGACCTGTAAAATCGTCGAATAATTAAAATTTCCATAGGTATACAATAACTTTTGAATTACTCTGCAAAACGTACGTAAACTTATTTTTTTCTAACTTACACCTTTCGTACTTCATATTGCAATGGTTATGACAGGTCAGGCCACTAGGGTTGCTGGCTTCAAGTGTCTCCCGTTGTATGGTCGAGTGTCATGTATTGTTTCTATAGTATTTGGCTAGGTCCGAACCCTTGCATTTGAGCAGCCTTGTAGTTCAACGTGCTCCACCGTGGGCTGTGAGTGAGAGGCTAATGTGAGAAGGCTTCGGGCCGAGGGGCGGGGCAGGAGAGGCTGAATGGGGTCAGGCGGGTCGAGGCGGGCAGGGGATGGAGTAGGAGGCCAGGCGGGGCAATGCCGGGTGGGGGGCCCCGGGGGGGCGGTGGGTCGTGGAGTGGAAGGTCGAGGCGAGCTGGGCGGAGCAGAGGCGAGGGGGGTGGGACGGTGCGGGGTTGGAGTGGAGTAGCGAGGGGGCGAGCTGGGTGGGTGGAGGCATGGGAGGCGGGGGCGGGGTGGGCGGGACGGGGCGAGGTTGTGGGGCGTGAAAGTGGAGGACCGGGCGTGACGAGGCTGGGTGAGGGGGTGAGGCGTGGTGTTGGGGCGGGGCGGGCTGATTGGGGAGGGACGAGGGAGGCGAGGCATGACGGAGCGATGGGCTGGAAGGGCGAGACTGGGCGAGAACGAGCGAGATTGGCGGCAAGGGCAAGGCGGGGTGGGGTCGTGAGTGAAGGGCGGGCGAGGCGAGGCTGGTGAGTGAGGGGGGCGAGCTCGTGGGAGTCGGAGTTCCCGAGCGAAGCGGGCGGGGAGTGGAAGGCGAGGCGGGGCGAGGCGGGTCAAGAGTGGAGGGCGGGGCGGGGCGGGTGGCGGAAGTGGGTTTTGGGGGGGGGGTTGCAATCGCGCTTTCCGCCATTCAAGAGGCTTTGGGCCGCTAATTGGAGCTTTCCAGAGAGCGCCACCGCTCGCTCACGCGGGAACGGGAGCCCCCGGCCCCTTACCATCGGCAAGAACCATTTACGCTGACAGTAGCCTCGGACAAGAGTTTTCGTGGGCAGGGAAACAACTACTCCGCCGGTCACTGAGTTTTTTGGTTCTTCGCGTTGTGCAGGATTTTCTCAAGATAGCTTTACGATTGTAAAAGTTCTCTCCCCGATCTTCGGGACTGTCTGTTGAGGGAGATATTGCAGTGGCTTGCGGAAATTTGTTCGTGTCCGGTACACAAATGTTGGTTTTTTCGTTGCCTTCTCCGACGTTCAACTATCCACTATCTGCCCCCACGATGCCGGGAGAGTTTCAGTACTCTAACAAACGGGCCACGGTTCGTCCGCTTTCTTTCCTTTTCCCTTCCTTATCCGCTTGTCAACCCTCACTTACAAACTTTCGTACACTTACACTAAATGAACTACACTACCACACTTTGCCGGAGTGAGGCAGTCGGGAAGAGCTTTACAGCTTCTCCCTGCTGAAGCGGTGGCCGCCGATGGAAATACCTTAATGAGGGAAACTCCAGCAAGTCGACGTGGTCAGGACAGGCGGTATATCTTAACATGCACAGTTTGTAATTTGTCATCCTCACCTTTCACGAATAAAAAAACGTATACTTCAATTACGGAGAATACAAATGATTTGTTAGAAGGAACACGGCCGGAAAACGAATTAATCAAACCGCCCACAATAATGTGTTTTCAGTCAAATAATTTTAGAATTGTCAACCAAGTTTTTGTTTGTGACCAGATAAACAATTGCCTTTGAAGCCAGTTCAGCACAATTTTTATCTCACTATGATTTTACACAACCAGGTTTATTAACACATATATTACCCAAATTCGTATTTGCCAGTTCGACCTCCATTTGAAATAAGGGAAACCCCCCCCCCAAAAAAATAATGGGGAAACGTACCAAGGTTCAACTAAAAGTCAGGAGAAAAAAAATTTACGTCCGATCAGAAACTGCGAGCCGCTTTGTCACTCGCGTCTTACATTTTCCTTGCTTCGCTAGGGGAAGAACTTTTCTCCCCTGCTCGTTTTGCGTCACTTGATGTCTTCCGCCAACCAACCCGCTGCCCCTTCCGTTCTTCCACGTTCGCTATAAACCAATATTACTGTATAAAACACAATTGCCGGACTACAAGCGTACAAAAAAACGTCAGACCTGTATTAGCTCACCTGTCTTGAACGGTTGTACATCATTTTTTGTTTCGTGATATGTACACACGACAGCTGGTACAATTTTCTCGGGTTTATTTTTTGTGTGTCATTATTGGATCCTCTGGTGTGTACTCGTTTATCTTTGCCATAATATCCAGGATACATTACGCTGAAGGGCAACGGATGTTAAAAGGAAGTTAGCCGAATTATGTTATATTATGCTCAGGTTATGAGCGACCCGGTCTAACATAGCCAGTCTGGTTTCCTATGATGCAACCTCGTAAGTTCCGCAGATAATTCAAATTGATGACATCGTTGATGTGGGGTCTACAATATTGATATTTCCCACACATGGGATGGGGATTGGAATGTTCGGCTCGGGATAATGACATATGCTGATAGATAACTATAACGGCCAAATCTCCCGTAACAATTAATTTTGGATACTATTAATGTCTAATGCTACACTACTGACACGTGTTGAATAGAACTGGTTTTGTGTACCCTTCACCATAAAAAATATGTAACAGTTTAGCTATACCCATTTGTTTTTAACTTTTATATAAATATTGTATTTGTCATTTACATCGTATATAGATGTTTCATCAACCAAACGCTACTTTTTTACTTTAATGTCCCTACGATAACGAAACATATAACCGTGCGTAGCTGTCAGTATAGTAGTCTTACTAAACTTTTTAGGACACCATTCTGAATTTTTATTTGTCTCTTGCTGGTTCTTGCTCAAGACCCTGAGTTTTACTCCGACCGGTTTTGTTGTTCTACTATACCAGTACGCGCGTGTTTGAAATTTTTTCACACACCTCAGCGTATCATCTTCATTCTTTGTGTGAGCAAACATTGCACTTTTTATCTCTGAACTGTTCTTGGGGGTTGGAAACATAGGTATGATAAGCATGGGGAATTTATTGATCAGTAATATTGTCTGCTATTTATTGCGAAGATCATGATTGTATCGTGTACACGTTTGTTATACTATTTATTGAACGGGGGAACCTCACTTATTGGGCCATTGAATTTACTCTGGCCGTGTATCGGGTAGAGCCCTGTTGTTTTATTATGGACATACTCTAGATTGTTTTTGTATGAGAGTTGTGATATTGTCGCATTTAAGTTCTAATTTAAGTATATGGGTGGGGAAATAGGGGTGTAGGATTGGAGTGGAACCACTTCTGCAACCGAGTGACCTCCGTGCGCAGGGCATCTAAGTTTCGGAAGCCTGGGGCGGAATCTTCAGGTTCTAGTGCGTGAGAAATCTGTCTTCGTAATCGTATTATGCTTTCTGGAGACATTTGAGATTTGTTCCTTATTATTCTGTGTGATAATCGAGCTAAATCTCGGGAGCGTCGGGATGTTGGGACAGTCTGCGCTCAGAGCGTTTGTCCATTATTCTTTGTACCATTTCTCTTTTTCAATGGATGCTTCGTCATGGCGACTAATACTTTGTTGGTCCAGTAGAGAATGACTGTCTGTTTATCTTTTGTGGTCTAGATAGTTTTTGTCTGGTGGTGCTTATAAAGTTATAGATCTATCTTTTGGTAGTTCTGTGTGAATGTAGTGCCAGTTCGTAGTAGAACATAATTTAATTTTCCGTTACTTGAAATGTTTTCTGGAGTGTTTGCGCAGATTCGTTTCATTCATGTTCTTTCAAATGGCCTCAAAAACGCGGATTATTTCCCCACCTTTTCATTATACGCATTTGTATTCACTTAAGTTCCAAGTGGTATAATAAGAAAATGAACTCTCTTAGGTAAAAACTTGCGTATTCATGTTTTCATATGGGAACGAACAAGAGAAGACTTTTAAGGCGTGGTGTGTGAGATATCAAGAAACTGATATTATATTCTGGTGCAAAGTTTCCACTTCGTAATCTATGCTTTTGAGTTCTCTTATTGGTCATTGATCCTTTGCGTAGCAATCCCACAGTCAAAAAACATATCTTAATCCAATTAGAATACATATTCTTTTATGGTTGTTATTAGACCTATAATTGATACTCTACAATCTTGTACGAATACCCCTAATACACTACGGGGTGAATAATCTTGGACGATGATCTCTGAAGAGTCTTTCACAATGAAATACGAAACTTAACAGGAGCAAAGAAACATACTATAACTGAGCTTTCCCCAGCGTTGAGCGGAACTCCTGAAAAAACCTCGGCTTGACTATCTACTCCCTCTGGGAAATTATTAAAAGTTGTTGGACTCCATAAGTCTTTTCGTTGAACCGGGATTCATTTCTCCTATTCAAATCTCCTTTCTTTAAAACGCGTCATTCGCCATAGTCATTACCCGGAGTTATGTTGTATCACTGTACACTTGCAAGAAGTGTTATCGGGAACCCACATCTGTTATAATACACACACACACACACCACACCACTACAACACACACAAACACAGGCAACAGATGAGCTCACTCTTACACAAGCTCTCGCAGTTTTATCAGATTTCGTAGCGACAAAGTCTAGTCTACACACACCACACAGCGTAGATCATAATAAAGATGAGACACATGAGCGTAAATACAATAAGGTTGGAAGTTAGGATGGTTAGCTTCAGTATGCCATTACTAGAGAGTGCGGTGACTTGATAAGTGATATTCGAACAGCACCCAAGAAAGCCCTGATACATGTTATAGAGAAAATAAACGAACATCCAGTAAACATCATTTATTTTTCAATTCACAAATTCACAGACATTACCTCGAGCAACAATGGTTCTAAATAACGTTCACAAACTTTATCCTAATGGAACCTTATTTTTCAAGGAGTTGGAAACATTTAGATCAGTTAGGGTGTGGGTAACATTTTGTGACTCTCTCAAATAGTTCTTTTCCTTTCGGTGTAGATTTTAGGTTCATGCAATTTGAGAGCTTTTATCTTAATCGTCTGCAGTTCAGAAAATCATACTGATGCACTGGTGTGTG
>BOPP01000150.1:346100-359564 GCA_017312745.1 Gryllus bimaculatus | reverse complement strand
CGTGCAATCGCGTTTCCGCCATCAACAGGCTTGGGCGCTAATGGAGCCTCTTCCAAGAGAGCGCCACCGCTTATGCTCGGGCACGGGAGCCCCGCCCCTTCCATCGCAAGAAACGATAATATGTTCTTCAGGGAAACTACTACTCGCAGTGACGTTTTAGTATTATCTAGTTTCGAATTCGCTATTGAGATTTGGGAGGTCACACATGTGAGTCTTGATCACGACTGATTTTCGACTCTTGCGCAGTAGCTGCGTTGATAGCGGATTCTACCTGTTGACAATTCTTCGAGAGACCGACAGCTGTAAATCGGTTATTTTCACGGTTACTTCTTCACAATACCAGACAAGCTGCAGCTGCGCCTGAAGTAGTGAGTGTATATTTAATATTTCTGGTCGCGTAAAACCGCTTTGATCATCAGTCCCGTAAATGTAATGCACGTAGGGCGAGAATTTCCCCTGATGGATTGGATTGGATGGAGCCGGGAATTTGTATAAAAAATGTAATCCGTAATATGCATGAATAATGTTATATGGCAGAGGTTAGAACTCTTTTGTATCACATATAAAACGTTAAATACTTTTTCTTAAAAATATATTTACCTTAGTGTCTCAAGTGTCTCCTATTCTAAAACAAAAAATCCCCAGCGAAGAAAAATTTGCAAACACTTCTATTTTTTGTGGTCTGATCAGCCATGCCACGTTTGTTTATTACTACAGGGTGAAATAACTAGAGAATATCCTTCCTGTCATGCAGATTTACTGATGTCTGGGGGAGGAAGCAGGAAGAAGCAAGGGAATTGACAGGCTATTTTATTTGAGTTGTGTAGGTACGCTTTTTATTTGAAGGGGGACTTTTATGGGGAGCTATTGTATTTATGCTGCAAGGGGCCATCTTTTATTACTATATTGTTGTTTGTGAGGTGAATGTCGTCGGATATTAAGAAAAAAAAATATTAAGTGGGTGGGTTAGGTGGGAGTGAAAACTTGGTAGTCACGAGCAATAGTGTTTAGGAAGCTATGTTGGTTTTGGGATTGGTGAAGTGAAAATATCGTATTGGATTATCTTTCTGGGGGTATGAGATTGTTCTATTTTTGAAGGAGAGATATGGTGTTAAGAAGGATTTGAGCTCAGGGTTGTCTATTGATATTTTTATTTTTTTGCCGCTGAGAATACTTTGGTTGTCAGTGGAATGATGTCATGTTATCTTTTGTGGTCTAGATAGTTTTTGTCTGGTGGTGGCTTATAAATTAGTCTGGTAGTTCTGTTTTGTAGTCTTGTCAGTCTAAAGTAGTCTGTCTGAAATGTCGTTGCCCAGATCTCGCATGAGTATGTCAGTGATTTAGATTTAGATTTATTCAGTAAAAAAACAGTAAAAATTGTATGTGACGTAGGGGAGAAAGATGCTGGTTTAATGTAAGTTTTGTAGATGTAAAGTTTAGTCTTATGGTCGATTCTTCTGTGTCAGTCAAAAGAAACAAGTACATTTTTTGTGCGTAACGAATATTGTTGACAAGAATCAATGAATCGAATAGAGCAACTGTAACTTTCCGTGTCCGTGAGAACAAAAACGGTTGAAATAACTTCCTGGAAATTAAGTGTTGTGCTCCAAAGTCTTTTGAACCAGATATGATCATTCAAATCTCTAACGCGCATTTCCAATTACAGTATTTTCCTGTCACTGGCAGATCTTGGGCCTGTTGGTAACAGTGAGCTCTAAGCTCTCTGTAAGTTTACCGGTGTGTCTGGCAATGTCTAGTGGTAATTATAGAGCACATAAGTTTAAACATAAGTGAGTGTATGTGCATGCGTATGCGTTCGTGTGTGAGTGAACATATAAATGGCTGAACATGAGACAAAGTTGCTGCAAGGAAGATAGTGCATGGCCCGTGCCCATGGATTTGCGGTCCGATGTCGTGATTTTCGGGAATACTTTACATACAGACATAATCAAAATTTTCACCAATTGCTCCATCGTTTTTCTCTAAATTTATTGTTCAAAAGAACCAAAGGTCAAGAATTTCGATTTTCATTAACTCCTCTGGAATATTGCAAACTGGAGAAGTTCTCATTTATACTTCGGCGCCCCTAAAATATCTAATTGCCGCGGTAGTGTAAGAATGAGAACGTTCAATTCAGAAGCATGAGCGTTCAAATTCAAATCCCAAACGGGTTAATTACCTTTGAAGTTGGAAATCCTTGCTGAGACATATGTAGGAGAAAACAGCAATTGATTTATGAGCAGCGTGTTGAATTAGTAGAATTATATTACCTAACCGTTACGTAATAAGGAAAGTAAATGGTTACTTAAGTTGAAAATAATATAATTACTTGTTAAATCCAACGTGATGTTCCTCTGGTCAACCTGCTAGGAAATAAGAATTATTTGCAAACAGTCTGACAACAAAATTTGTAGTAACACTTGTTTAAGAACAACATACGCCTATGTCATACGAAGCATTACAAAGTCGAAATGGTGAACGCGACATCTGCAGGTTTGAAGATCATGTGGATCAATGAAAATACATTTACCAATTGTAGCCTAAAGATTTATCAAGTGTAGCTTCAAAATACAGACAATATAAAAATTAGAGGTGTGTTTCTTTTCAGATTCAGAAATAACCGTTAAGTCTGTTGGCGTAACATTGCATATAAAAGTACAACTAGTGTTGACCATTACTTGGAAGATATTATCTACGATAATTTACTCTTTTCAACCCTGAAATACGAGGTTTCTCTGAGGTCACGACAAACATGTACCCTAGAGTTGATGGATTGGTAGTTAACTTACTGAACCCCAGAATATCACACACAACGTCGTTGTCATATGTCACTACACGGTAGGAAGATGTATAGCCCTATTAAAGTTCAGATTTATTGTTCGGTGATTTTCGTGATTTAAGAAATACCAACGATATTGCTGGCAATTTAAGACTCATGGGGAAACGTATGATTTGTTTTCATAAAGCACACATCCAAAATCATATTCGCTCAGTGTCTTTAAATTTCGTCCCGGCGTCAAGCGTCAAACTGTAAAATACAACTTTTACTAACATCTTTTAAATCTATAAGTAGTATTCACTCACTTATCTATGTGCGATTATTCGTGAATAAAAACAAATAAAAGGGGAAACAAAAGTTGCAGGAAGATTTTCTGAAAGTGATATGTGGTTTTAATAAAATATCACTGTCACACTTTGAACTACGTCTCATTTCAAATACACGTCACCCCAGATGAGATTTTGTAACTAGCAATGATACCGGGTAAAATTATCTTGGTAAAAATAGGTTCACAGTAAATAGTACGTATTATATTTAGATATAAGTATGGTATTTTACATTTATTTTGATTACAAAATATTCTTCTAAATCAGGGTTTGGTATACTTTTAATATATTATTAAAACATAAAAACGTGTTTTGTTGTTTGATTATCTCGTCATTCTCATTATATTAATAACAATTGTAGAGTATGAAATGTGTTTATTATTAAATCACTGCGTCCGTTCTATCATTTCCTCATCAGTGAAATGGACATCAAGAAGACAAACAGAAGGGTACAAAAACCTGGTCGAGAAGATGGCACTTTTTGCACACAGGACGTCACATTCCAGTACCTCCGTCTATTCCTTTCTCGCCCTCTGCAGCCGCCGTGCCGCCTTGGCCTCCGCCTCCTGCGCTGTAAATTGCATCGACCTATGTGCAGGCGAGGGCGCGAGGGCGCGACATGCAATATGCAACGGCTCCCCTGCCCCCCTGCCCCTTGCTCCCGTCCGTCCGATCCTCTCCAGAGAGCATACCCACCATGGAAGAAGCCCTCCTGCGTCTTCCGTGGAATGGTGAGGAGCCAAATTCGCAATAGTTCTGCGCTTGAAGATAGAATGTTTGGATATTACTTGAAGAGAGTGGTTGATTCATTGATTAGTGATTCTGGACGCGTCAACTGCTAAGGTAATTAGTCCCGTAAATGTTGTACGGGTGTTTTGCTCGGTAGGTGGCGGTGATACTCGACCTCTGAAGCGGGTGAACTGTCGCCGACCTATACGTGCGGGATTTTCCCCTTCCAGGTACCTCCTCCACCGAGGCACCGCCCCTCACCGCGGCAAACTCTATCCTTGCAACTGGTGTTCTAAAATACCTATGCCACGTACGTGTGTGTAGTTTATCTGAGAGAAGGCAGAGGACGGGACAAAGAAGAAGGAAAAATGTCGTTTGTTGAAGCACTCCTCCGGAATTCGCCTGGCATTGATCAGATATATCAGGATAGATCAGACAGGCACAGATCAGATTAAACTAGCGATCAGAGCAGCCGACTGCTAGAAGTTTTCTCCAGACCGTGACCTCACCGGGAAGTCCTAGGGTTCAATTCCCGACGGTGTTAGGATTTTTGTCACTAGCTAGACAGCTAGATCACGTAACGGGCCACGGAATGCGCGCGGTCTTTCCTTCCTCTTCATTGTCTAGATCTCGCCCCTTACTTACACTTGCATGTAGTACACTATCATACATGTGGAGACCAGTTTGGGGCTTTGAGTTTGTTCCGACTGGAACTGTGTCTCGCTGGTAGGAGACACTCGGTAGGGGACATAACTGCAAGCCGACGTGTTGGTCGGCGGCAGACCTCACCATCCAGCGTGGAAAGATCACCACCACGTCATGCAAAAAAAAATTAATTACCCTTATGGGACTGGTGACCCTAGCAGTTGACGCACCCAGAATCACCATTCAACTCATTTTCAGAGAGCTCCACTACTTTCTTCCATTTGGCACGTCTGAGGTAGCATCGCCGTTGTATGCAGTACCTCGCGGGGCCGTTTACGGTCATTTGCCTTCTCGGCTGCTGGCGCTGCGTCACCTCCGCGCTCCGGCCGCCCAACGGGAGTCGTTTGCGGAGGAGCGGCGCATCGACCCGCGCGTGCGAGCGAGGGGCCAAAGACGCTTGCGGCGAGGCGACAGGCGCCGGCACTTCGCGATGCGGCGCGGCGCGGCGGGGTGGGACGGAGTGGGCGTGGCGGGAGAGGCGCGGGTGGCGAGGGAGGTGAAGAGGATGGGTGGCGCGGGATATCATCGAGGCAACGAGGGAGGTTTTGCACGGCAATCTACTGCAGTCTCGATATTCTGAGCATGCGCAGATGTACGCCAATAATACGAAATTTGAAGTGCACCAGCGCAGGTTATTGTTAGTGTTGGTGCAAGAGCTCTTTACTGTGAACCCGGGACTATGTGAGCCGGTTTTTAATTTGGATCAATCTTTCAGGAGTTTGTGATGAATTGGTTGTTTCCGGCCCGTCCACTACTATGGTCTTTAGTCTCGTGAGTGTTGTGAATATTATATCTCGGGAGATGGCAGTAGTCCTGGACCTCAGGAACGGGTGATCTGTCGCCTACCGACACGTCGCCTTGCGGGATTTTCTCCTCCAGGTATCTCCTCCACCGAGGCACCGCCCCTCGCCCCGGCACACTCTATGATCCCAAGTGGTTGCCCAACATAACTGTGCCGTGTATGTGTGGGTAGTGCATCTAAGAGAGCGCGGAGGACGGGATTTATTAAGAATTTAGGAAGAAAACATGTTGTTTGTTGAGGTACTCTTTCGGAATTCACCTGGTATTGATCGCAGGCACCGCGGAAAACTACCAATCAGACCAGCCGACCACTGGAATTTATCTCCAGACCGCGCTTGTATCTAACCTAGCTAACTAGATGCGATCGATAATCGTCCACTGTTGGAACTCAAACCCCAGGATCTCCTGGTCGGGGCCACTGTAGGTCTGCCACTAATCCATTGCAGCCATTATTTTGTGGTGAGCAATTCGTCTTTTCTCTCGGAATTACTTATTTTTTTCACCTGATTCACGTGTGTCTCAAATTAATTTGCATACTTATCATCACGCGTTAAATAATAATTAACTTATAGTTTCACATTAAGTAGCTTTTCCGCCTGAGTCGGTATCACAGTCACCATTCTTTTACTCCAAACGGATCTTCTTTTCTATAGTGACTGTGATAAATTTGAGATAATGAGGCAAGAATATATAATTATAACTTTCATAGTATTTCAAACAAAAGATGGGTTCATTTAATGCCAACTATGTTTTCTTCGTGGTCGTATTTGTTCTTCTTTCGAATGGGATCGCTCGATGAAAATTTGTTGTCCTTTTCTCGCTTGAATAAAACGATTAGAGGAGCTTCCCTCTCCAACAGAAAAAAGTAATTTGCAATCAAGTTCTCTTGTAAATTAATTTCAATCTTCCGTAGCTCAAAACACGAAATGCTTCCAGCAGAGGATATAGAATTCTGCCTGAGGGACGTTATTGTTATTGATACACGCTATCTCATGTACGAACACCTGGCGGTGATACTTCGGCGAGGTAGTTACGTTCGTAAAATACGCGGTCCATTGGAAACTGCCTTTGCGAATGTACCCTGCAAATTGGATTCGTTCAAGCAAAAGAAGATCAGTTTGCAAACGTTCGACCAAATCGATTACTCGATAGAAGAGGTCAGTGGACACAATTCCACTCCCGCATGTTCGGTGACATTAGATTCGCTCTGTGGAAATTCAAAGCTTATTCCGAGTTCTGTTAGGAACCACCAACCAGATGGTTTGTAGTTTCCTGTTGTTTAATGAGTCCACGTATTCGTTGTTCCATTTGGGTTTATTGTTAGTGTCCCAATGTCTGTTAATTAAAACGTGGAAGATTATTTCTGAAAGTAGTATTTTCATCATTCAGATACGTTTGAGAAAACGCCTTGGGTAGCAATGTATTTTTCCCCATCTCTTTCTCCCCACTCTCAACCATTATCTATATTGTTAATGTGGAAAGAAACCAGTAAATTATTTATGTTTATAGATTTAGTGAGTGTCGGAGTGGCTGAGTGTTAGGTTACTGAAAACAGGAACAAATTTTACGGTCCATGATAGATGAATGTGAATCTTTCACGATCTACAGTAAAATGGAT
This sequence comes from Gryllus bimaculatus, assembly GCA_017312745.1. Taxonomy (NCBI): domain Eukaryota; kingdom Metazoa; phylum Arthropoda; class Insecta; order Orthoptera; family Gryllidae; genus Gryllus; species Gryllus bimaculatus. Next base: position 352,606 of record BOPP01000150.1, on the reverse strand, counting down.
CACGCTTGTTTTAGAAATTGATGTAGAAAAATTTGGAGGACGTAATCCTGGTTTCAACCACTTTTTTAAAATGTTGGACTGTAACAATATTTTCAATTTAAGCCATTATAAAATATTTAAATATAATATAATATAATATAGTATAATATAATATAATATAGTATAATATAATATAATATAGTATAATATAATATAATATAATATAGTAAAAGATTATCAAAATACCAAACTAGTTCTACCTATAATTCAATGACTAGTTATTGGAGGCAACACGGTAGAGAGAATAAAAATGATATTTCCGAAACATTCAGTTTCCTCGGTGAAATGAAAAAGTAAAACTAAAGCGTGGCAACTACTAATTTCTCACAGAAGTGCTTTTTTAATTTACTTGATAAATATTTATCTTTGCTTGCATACATTATTTATAATTACAAACAAATTATAACATTAATTCTTAATTACTAATTATAAATAATAATTCAATATTTGGATAATCGTGTGTTCTGTATTGTGACCCAATTTACCCTGAACTCTTGTTTCGTCAGCTTCAAAATCTTGAAGGCTGCACATCACACATATAAATTTCTGTTTTTGAGATTTAAAGTGGGACAGGGGAACGTTGACAACATTATTGACGTCTTGTGTGTATGAAATTGGCATAAAATATTTTAAAAACCAACAAATGTCTTTTCGGAATGACTATAATTACATTGATGTAACCTTGCATTAAACAATATCACGTGAAGCATCAAAATTGCTATAAAAAGTTTCCTATACCAAACAAATTATTTTAACAAGTTCTCATGAATGAGTATTTGCTATGAGTTCTTTAATATTCTCTTAGTTTCCCAATTCTGACGATGATTTTTATATAATTAAAGTTATCACGCCTGTGAATATTTTATCCCTTTATCATGAAATACTATTATCAAAGGGCGACAAACATATGTGATTTTGTTGATAATACCTCACTATACCACAGCAAACAACATGAACATTAATACCATTTATATTACACAGTAGCCAATTAATAATATATCAATTTGCTACCGATTCTATTTGCGCAAAGCATAAACCTATTGTTTACTGTTGGAAACATTGGAGTTTCCAGGAACTCACCCTGGTGAAGAAAGAAGAATTAGGTGAAATTTCGTTGGTATTAAATTATGTTGCCATATATCAAAACGAACAGCTATAAACATCAGGTTTCAAAATCTTTCCGACCCATGAAAAGAAAACATTATAAGAAGTGCGTATAAAATACATTATAAAATGTATTTAAAGATTTATTACATTCTTATAAATATTTTCCCGTGTTAAAGATCTGTTATGTATTATTTATTTATTTATTTATTTAATTATTTATTTATTTATTTATTTATTTATTTATTTATTTATTTATTTATTTATTTATTTATTTATTTATTTATTTGTTTGTTTGTTTGTTTGTTTGTTTGATTGATTGATTGATTGATTGATTGATTGATTGATTGATTGATTGATTGATTGTATGTTTGTTTGTTTGAAGAAGGTGGCATGAAAGTATTGAACGATACCTGGCTGATATAAAAAATAATGGACAGTTATTTGTTGTATATCCGCCAGATGACGTTAAGAACTAGAACGTAAAAGTGTACGAACTCAACTAAAGAAATAAAAATATTAGTGCCATCAAGGGCAGACTCACAATAAATTTCCCTCATTCTTCATTCCCAAAGACGATGCCGTATTCCACAAATAGCTTCCTTCACAGGGTTGGAAGGCCTCGTGTGCCTCTGTGTTATTTTGCCGGCGTAGCGTTAATGGCAAGAAATGAAAAGAAAATTGTGGTGCCAGGAATGGTTAGGGCAGAAAATATAATTGAAAATAATGCGTGTTCCTGACATAATATTACATCTCATGCTCAAACTTTTTGTACGCTATTAAATTTCTTTATGTTAGCTAGATAGAACGAAAATGTTATTATGTAACTTGGAATATGAAATTAGTAATTGTGAAGCCACTAGCAAAGTCCATAAGAAGCAGAAAATAAGAATATCGTTTGTATTTGCGCATCATCGTCTGTATTTGCGCCGCTTTCTTGAAGACGAGCACAAACCAGAATCTGAGGCAAACGTTGCGAATCAAATTATTTCAAGGAAACTTCCTTCTTCTTTCCGGTGGCGCTAACTGAAAAGTCCAATTACAGCACCTGGTCTTTTATTCAGAGTGCTTGAGTATTTTTTGATTTCTATCGCTTAGATCGCTTAGTCCCGTGAATATAGTGCAAGTGCATTTCGGCGTAGTTCCCATCACGCTGGTACGTGAGATCCGGCGTGCACCAAAACTTCGATTTTAGTTTTGCTCCTTCAGATTTTCCCCAGAGACACCGTCTCAATCGGGACCAACCCTATGCTCCTAACTGCTCTCTCGACATGACAGTAGCAAGTACTATAGTGCTTGATATTTCACAGTACTATTTTGCTGGATATTTCACAGCGGCGGAAGGTGCCGAGAGAAGAGAGCTTGGCTACGTAGACCATACTAATTTGATATTAACTGTTCGTGCCAAAGTGTTGGATGAGAAACACTACCATAATTTTGAAGATTCGGGATGGATGTCGTTTGCATTTAAGTTGGTACATGCGGTTAGGAGTAGGCCTTACTAATCTCTCTGGGCCGTTCTTCAAATCAAGGACTACGGAGCTCGTGTACCAGGAAATATTGCGCGAGCAAATACGTGTGCGTGTGGAAGGAAATAGGAGAGGAAAAAAAGAGGATGAAAAAATTGTACGCAGTTCTTGGTCCGTTTGGTGCGGCACTGTTTCTCTTCGATCTGGTATTAATAGGTGATTGACGGATACTGCCGATCAGAGGAGCGGGCCAAATTATCGTGGAAACAATGGCTGAATTCCACTCAGCTATTTCACCTTGCTAAAGTCGAATATCCACCCCCGTCACGAATCGAATGCTAGGAATGATATTGCTGCTGTCAAAGCCACAAAGTATAACCCACGGAGTATTTGGCATCGTTCAACCTATTTAACTTGTGTCTAAAGTCTTTCCTCGTCTACAATAGAACCTATGGCTTCCCAGTCTACGAACCCAATGTTGCAGTCGCAATTATATGCAGTAGCAAGCAAATCACGTTTTACCAGTGCGGCGAACGTTTGGAAAATATCGCTGTTTGCTTCATTTGCCTACGTGAAGTTATGTGCTCATTCGATTGCGCAGATGCGTAAAACATTACCTCATTACGTGCAACGAGATAAACGCATGCGGATTCCATTTAGTGCCCGCAGTAGAGTATTCTGACACCAGAGAGGTGATACAGGAGGAATGAAACGTTTAGGGCAATGAAAATTGTTTTAGCGAGGTTGATTGCATTTCTCTGCAGCTTCGTTCAGCCGTCAACGAACCATGAATGCTAAAACCAGTGTGCTACAACAGCACATACCTTCTCTTATCATTCTAACAGATATATAATGTTCTTTTGTATCCAACTGATTCTTTAACCGACTAGTGAAACACTCTTTTCAGCAAAATAAAAGTGGGAAATTCATATGTGCTGTTTTAGAAGATTTGCAATTTTCGAAAGTTCAAGCGTTTTAATGAAAATATAAACGCACATTCACGTGTTACTCTAATCGAGGAAAAAATTAAAATAAATTAGTAGTTTTCTGAAACGTAGTAGTCACGTTGATCAAAAACTACAAATAAAATATTCTCTAAATTTGAAATAAATTAAATTTTAAGCATATATATATATATATATATATATATATATATATATATATATATATAATATATATATATATATATATATATATATATTGTGACTACCTGGGAAAACGTACTCTCACGACAAATAAAATTGATATAAAAGACGGGTACATTTCTCTGTGAATGGGCTCCAGGGGGTTTGACGCTGCATTAGAAGAATGACAAGAAAACTTCTTTTGTCCAAGGTTAAAAGTTTAATGATTGAACACTATGTACAAAAATTCTTTACAATACGCAGTGCGCAAGGCCTTTAATGATTCGTGCACAGAGTAACGCTACCTGAGGCTTATCGATGTTCAACCGGCTGGCGATGGCGAGCGGGGCCGCCTGCAACGCGCGGCGTGTTCGGCAAACTTCGTCCCCGAAGTTGTCGAACTCGCTCTCCCTCGCGTTCGACTCCGCTGCCCCCCAACGCAATGGCAACGAGCTCGCACGGGGTTCACCCCCCCAGCCAGTACAAGCAAATCTCACCATATACTAAACAATGCACAACGCGCAATGCGTCCCTCGCCGTTGATTCTCCGCAGTTCTTCTCAATCCCACTGGAATTGTTCGCACGGTGCAGCTCGCTGCTGCATCACACCCGGGCGGACAGGAACGCGTGTCTGTCCGGCCACTCAAAACTCAAGTATTAAGTTTTCACTGATTCCCGTTCCTGCTGCGCACTTCCATTCTCCTAATCACCTGATTACAATTTGTCACCTCTAATCTGCCCACTAATGGCTACAATCATCCAAACTGTTGGTAATATCACTATAAACTGTTGAGCAGACAGCCCGTCCGTGTGCGCTCGCCCTCTCTGGCCGATACTTCCAACCGTCACCACCGCCTCGCCCGTCTACCCCCAAGATTTACCTTGTGGCAGTGCGCGCGCGGCGTACTACGCTGATCGATTAGTGCTTCTTTTAATTAGAAATTCGTAACAATTTGATGTTACTATGCAGAAACGTTCTGTCTTTCAACATATATATATATAATATATATATATATATATATATATATATATAATATTTATATAATAAATATAATATATATATAAATATATATATATAATAATATTAGATTATAAATATATATTATAGAATAAATATATATTTATATATATATATATATATATATTATATATATATATATATAATATATCGAAAGATTATGCTCTTCGATAAACCAACTGTGAATATTAAGAGTTAAGAGCGTGTTGCCGTGCCTTTGATGTACATACATCATGTGTGTCAGTAAACACACTGAGTAGAGAATCAGTCGGTACGCATATTAGAAAGATAAAATAAACGCAAGAAAATATTTGGTATTGTTATATTTAAATCGTACTCTTTGATTTTCAACAGTTTCTGAGTATTTAACCAAAACATTAGCCATTTTCGCGTAGGCGAAGGGGGAATATTTTTTGTCAATTTTCTGGCGCATTTAGAAAATAGTATCAAAGAAATTGCTCTACACTAGTCCAAAATGTATGCATTATGACTTATCTGATGCCAGTAATGATGCCTATTCCGATACATGACTACTCAGTAGTCCAGAATAGCAAATAGTATGCAGAGAGTAAAAAAAATGCATTTGTTGAACGGTACCATTCTTTAACAACATATATTTTTATTTTTATAAGATTATCTTTAGAGATCTCAGTGTGCGTGATTTAACTGCTACTCGCTTTCGACGTGCAAACCCCGTTTCGATCCCAGTTGTGGCAAAAAATTTATTGTGCACTTTCCTTGCCCGAAGGGTCCCAGTATCTGTTTCTTAGGACACGATGAAAACCTACTCTCAGTTTGAAAATTCAGAAAACACAAGCGTAGTGATGGCAAGTGATAAACCACACAATTCCCTTAACCAGTGGCCGCAGCCCGCACGCTGCGATAGCTTAGCTCTAATCAGCTGTTGTGCTAAAGTACATCGTATAAGAAGGTATTGCGGTTAAAATATGATGATACGCTGCCATACCATTATATTTTATCGCTAATGATTCCATTATTGATGTTAAATCCTCGCTAACGCTTCCATTTATTAAAACAGCTTGCCGGCGCATCATTATTCTTCATTGGATTCAAGACCTTAATAACTGATATCTACTGATTCTTCGTCAAAATTTTCTTATGAATACCGCACGTTAAATTTACGATAAATAATCGTTAGTAACACCTCTCAACAAATGACAATCGTTAAAATACTATGGGAATGATGGTGGTTAATACTTCTTTATCACTTTCGCATTACGTATCATCACTTTCGAGTACAATTCCATCGTCCAAACATAACTTAAAAGAGACCTATCGGGGCGTTCATTTCCAGACATATCCATCCCGACAACATCCATTTATGCCTCATTCCTGTCGCCTTCCCCTATGAATGAGATCGCTACTCCCCTTTCTCGCCAAGCCCGCGCGCGCATTCGCGGATGAGCGCATGCAAACACGGCCGCGCAGCCGCCCAGAGCGAGAGCTTTCGTATTCCAACAGCGCCGCGCGCCACGCACGCGCTGGCTGGGCGAAGGCCGCGTCTTGTTAGTGTAGTTTGTTAGTATTATTGGTTTAGTTGTAGTTGGTTAGTTGGTAGTTGGTAGTTGTTAAGTGGTTAGTGGTTATTGGTTTAGTTGCGTAGTGGTTAAGTTGGTGGGTTGGTGGGTTGGTTTGTGGTTGGTTGTTGGTTGTTAAGGTTAGTTGGTTGGGGTGTTGGTGTGGTTGGTTGGTTGGTGGTTGGTTATCTCCTTCTTTTTTTGTCCTTTTGGG
>BOPP01000150.1:329824-341662 GCA_017312745.1 Gryllus bimaculatus | reverse complement strand
TAGGTATCTCACTTTTGCGATTAGATACTTTATTTATTATTTCTAATTAAGTGATGGACCTTATGAGTAAAATACCTTTATTGACATGCATTAAGTCTCCATTGACCTACAATATATGTACGTTACAAATAATGTATAATTTCATCACCCAAACCATGACACACAACACACCATGACACCTATCATTTCTTCGAAGGTCCAGATGTGACTTCTGATGTCCACAAATATTTTTTAACACCACCAAAATCGCGTATATGACTCGCTTGGGATCTCAGACTGAGAACTGAAATAGATCCGAATTTCACGACAGTCGTGCTTTTTCCGTGTATGCATGGTGTTAAACAAATTTTACTGCTGACCTCTACTTGCAATTTAATTGCTTACCTCTTGAGAACAAAAATTGTACTTCGCTCTCTAATCCTCCTGTTCGTTGGTTGCTCTGAAACTTTAGCACCTGAACTCGGCGAAGGCGTGAATAGAAAGGAGAAAGTGCCCGTTTCTTTGACTCGATCCCGACCATCGACCTAAACTCGCTCCATCGAAGCGTTCTATGATGGCAGCTATTTTACAATTCACATTGCAGGTTACAATATCCCATCATTAAATGTATACGTTAATTTAGTGGAAAGAATTAGTCAACATTTTAATCAAAATTGTTTTTCTAAAAATGTATAAAATTATTTTCTAAGTAATACATATATAAATTATCAAGTGATATATTAAAAATAGTTGTTATTTCACTCAATAACGGGACATATTAAATTGCATATCAGTGTATCCAAACTCCATTCTGCTTATTTCCCTCTATGTGCAGTCACTTCATATCAGTCGTACATATTCAGATACAGTTATTCATCATTGCGAATTACGTGGATGCCAAATGAGAAGATGAATCATGCAAATTACGCAAATGAAACTGATTATCTGTTTTGGTGGTGGAACTTTGGCCTCACGTTGGTGTCACATTCGACATTTCAAAGGGAGGGATTTGCCCGTGGTGTCTGGCAGCTTCATGGTGGAGCTTCCAGTCTGAGCGCAATTTAACAGTAAAGTGACTTCGTACTTGTTCGCAGCCGTCGAAGCAGAATGATAATGTTTGAATTTTAAAATCGATTAAATTCTTCTTGATAAATATTGTTGAAACGTTTGAATTTCAGGTATGCTTACAAAACAATATGAGGTGTATGGCACAGAAAATCGTTTCTTTTGAAATGTAAAATTTGTGTATTGTGATAATTTGTAGGAAGTTAATATTTAAGGTAGGTACTAATTCATTTTATGTTTCCACAGCTACACTATTTTGGATGAAACTGAAGAATTGTACTGTTTTGGGCACTTTTCTTTTCTTTGGCGTCTTGCCAAGTGAACGTGCGGACTAGGGAAGCAGTGATACCCGTCGCTCTTGTAGAAAGCTTGCACATTCCTTGCAGCATGAGGTTGGACACTGTCCGTCTGCAATATGGCAGGAGGAGCAATACCTCGGGCTCTAAAACCTCCCTAATGTAGCGGTTGCTGTTCAGCTTGCCCTCAATACGTATGAAGCGATATCGCACATTGCAGCCAATGGCGCCCCAAACCTTCACACTTGGCGTTTGTCCGCTATGGCGCGAAACAGAGCAGGCTGGCAGATTGCGATCACCACTGTAGCCTCGAACACGTACGCGGCCATCGCTGTTCCACAGATTGAAGGGGGTCTTGTCCAAAAACACCACATTTTGCCACGCTGTGGTATGTGTGTCACCAATCCAGCCCTCAGCAAACGGCGTCGAACCGTCGACGCGGACATGGCCACACCCGTTGCAGTGCTCGATGAGGCATACTGACACCTGCTTGCACGTTTCCACGTTTGACAACTCTATACCGACTAGTTGTGGTGTAACACTGATCTGACCTGTCACACAAAAGAAGGCGCTGCTAGGCCAACGTGCATACGATCTCGATGCCCATTTAATGACTTGTTATGGGCACTTTACTCTACACGTCCGTTGATTTTTAAGGGATTCCGACGTTTCCTTCTGGATGATCCATTTTTTACAAACATCAGTGTAGTATCATAATGTGTTATCCTTAATTTATGTATTAATTTACACGTGCCTAAATTCGAAAACGTTTTATCGCATTTAATGATTTCATATCTTTATGATATTCGTTCTAAACTTACGTTCCTTGTCAATGTTTTCTTCAGCAGTTATTCTTCGTCTTTGGGATTCAGTGCTTTGACTTTTATATCGTGCAGTATCATAGGTTTTTGTACTTATGGATGATAAACTTGCATTGAAATACTAAGCATAAACATGAACAAACAAATGCGCGTGTTTTAACGATCTTTGGGTAGAGGAGAAAGTCCAAATATGAGCTAGATTTTGACTTTTATTGTAGTCGGCACATTTTCGGACATGTGGGTGAATTTAAACTTTGAACCATGCCTTTGTCTCATATCCTTCATTTCTGGAAGTTTCCGAATTAAAAATATTACAGTTTCATAATCAATACGTTATGCAAAAATATTGCAAAATGTCGCATTTTGAAAATGGGATCCAAATAAGGGCTACCCCTATTTTTTAGAAAAGTGTAATGAAAAAAGAAATGACAGTCAAAGTAACTTACAAATAGTACAATATAAACATAAAATCGTAAATTCACTTACAAAAGTCACATGTATATACATCTCTCTGCCAACCAGCAGATTCTGTATGTGCCCACCCATGACATATAATACACCGTACTCAGCCTTCACCATTTACGTCTTCAGAAAACAAACGTTGGCACAACAGACAGAGACCACCATCTTGTTGATGTTTTTTGTGTGTTGTGGTCCCTCAAATTCATCAATTCCGAAACGAAGTCATCCAGGGGTGGCTAGCCTCACTATCACATATTTATACCAAACCTCCTTTTACTCAACAATCATGGCGGCCATTACTGGTACGAAGTAGTAGATTGAATGAGATTTGAAACCCTTCTCCATCTCAATGTTAACAGATCCTAGCTGCCAAATAACATTTATATCCAACTGGCTAATGGTGAAAAACAGTATTGTTCATACCTGTTGAAGGTTTGATGATGGAAAAACACAAAAATCGATATTTTTTACCCACAGGTTGTAAACGCGTTGACTGATGTGCATCAACTGCTCGTAGCTCTTCAATAGACCCGAGGGGACTAGTTTCACGCCATTCCCGCTGGAGTGCGGCACCCTCGGGCTTCACAACATCGAGCCAGTTTTTAGACCCTAGTAGTCTGTATTTGAAGCTTCTCCTCTATTATTATTCAAGCAAATGTGTCTTTCGTTGAGACTGCATCACACAAACACAAAAACAGTTCAAAATCAATCTTTGCTTTCAGGCTTTGATATTTGGTTATGAAAACTGGAATCTAAACAACGTTTTATTTTCGGAGACAAATAGCCGAAAACATCGTCAAATGCTAACATTAGGTCGCAGTTCAGGTAGCAAATCCGGTCTACAAGCAAGTGGGGTTGACAAGTAAGACACTGTCTATTCCAATTCTAATATTCCAACTATCGACTGGTAACACGATAACATATCATTCGATATACGTGAAACGCTTGCTGTGTTATGACTTTTCCAGTGTGATTTACATTTTCGGAGAGTTGGTGATACAACGTTCCGGAATTTCTTTATTTAGAAATTGTAATTTTCGGGCCCATTAACTACTAAGGTTATTGCTTCCCACGAGTGAACTAATAAATAGATGATAGCGATAATGAGCCAGGAAACGGGAAATCGGAAATACCTCATAAAACCGACACCGAGTTGTTTTTATTTCCCATCAATGTTTTGTAGATGAACCAAGGATTGAAACCGGATACCAGCGGTGGAAAGCGAATGCATTAATCATTATTTCACGTTCCATGCCAATGTCGTTCTATTGTTGATAGTCATGATCAACCTCTATCTTTTTGGCCGTCCGGGTGATGCCGCATCTGAATCGCATCTGTGTGATGACATTTCGGCCGTCATGCTGCGACCTTCCTTAGGGCGAAATGCAGTAGACGATAGCGATTTTGCTCTGAGGAAGGTCGAAGAATGAAGCCCAAAAGTTGGCATCTGTGCCTAGGACGCAGCAAAGTTGTTAGTGACTTCAGTCGTGGAAGCCAACGCTTTCATACCTACCATTGTTTCCAAGTACATTTTCATTATATCATAATAGCATTATGTCTTGAAAAGTCTTGAAAAGTTCTGGGTACAATATGATATATATTTATAGGATTTAAAGAAAATTAAAATCTGCCTGACTGTTTTGTTTTTATTTTTTGTCAAAACATTTTTGACTAATTTGCTATAGCAAACTGTGATTTGTGTCTTGGCAGTCTTCATTAATTAGCTCGGAAAATAATTGTTTCCAATATGGCAGTATATTACAAGTATCGTCCATACATCACGAAGAAAACAATTCTATTTGCGTTTTATGATGTTTCAGTCAGAAATGAAAACACGTCAAACTATTCTCTATTAATTTCTCTTTTAAATACCCCGTTTTTCACTTTTAAAATAAATGTTAGCCCCACGACGAAGAACAAAATTTTGTGATTAACTGTAACAAGAAGATCAGATAAAACGATGAAATATTTTCCATTGAACACTACTAATACTTTCACAAAAGCACAGAAGATTTAAAGTTCAGAATACAGCGAACAATAGGTTAAAATTAATTACAATGGAAGCCAAAAATATACGATATGGAAGAAAACTAACCATTAGACGAAAACGACTAAAAGTGTGCTTTGTTACATACACAATGAAAAAACGGGGGCAGGAAAGCGAAAGCGGAGGCTCGCCAACGTAAACTGGCCCAAAATACACGGTTCCGCCCCGCCCGGAAGCGCCCGCAGCGCATCGGATTCCAAACAAATGGCCGCCGGAAGCCGCCATAAAGCTGCGCGCTCGCTAATCCGCGCGCGGCGCAGCGCGGCCGGCGCCGACATTGTTTTTATTGCGAGTCACGGCGCCGCACGGCGCCACTGCGGGGCTTGCAGGTGCGCCCTGCTGTCCCTCCCAGGCGCTGTGAAAATCGCGACCCCACCGCTCAGGCAGAGTATGCAGTGCCAGTGGGAACTGCTTGGTTCTCCATTCAGCCTCTACATGCAATGATCGTATCACTATTAAAAATTATACAAATTGTTTGAAGGGAAGTTGTACGGTCGTACAGTGAGTTTAATATATCTATAATAATAATAATAATATTAAATATATAATAAAATAATAATATAAATATAATAATAATAAATAATTATAATAAAATAATAATAAAGTCGGCCCGGTGGCTCTGACGGTTGCGGCTTAGCTGTTCGTCTGTGCCGAGGAAGGCTGCAGGTTCGAGTCCTGCATAGTATGGTCGTATTTGTGATTGTCCCTTCACCTATCATCATCCTATCATCTCATAAGTTACACGCCCATTTATTGCTCCCGTGATTGAACAAAGCATATACTACGAGGATGGTGATAGTGATAATAATATGGAGAAATCAGTGCAATGGCGTACGTTTTGATTCAACGAACTTACGCACGCAAGCATCAAATGTCGCAGATGTTGGGGAATTGTATATCAGTAGGGGTGCTCCTATTGTTTGCATTCGCCTCCGGAATCAATTATTTTTTGAGTCCTAGAGCATCAAAGCTCGATTTCCTCACAGTTCTTGATGAAATCCATTCCGTAAGACCGGAATTAAACAAAATGAATACCTGTGTTTTATTATGTATTGGTCATTGATAAAATATTAGTACATTATAGCGAAATTTTTAAACAATTCATTTCGTTATCATCATGTACATTTAAATTTAGATGTTCAAGTTATTTTTCTGAAATACAGACTGATATTTTGTGGAGATGCTTTTGCACAAGTAATTGTTTTGAAGGGTTTATGTTATCGACATAAATAGTTTAAATATAAAACTACGCATGTCCTGATCATCCTCACTCGTTTCTGGAGATAATCATAATCATCCTAACTTTATTGTTGAGAAAATTTATGCAACAAAGCTAGTTTAAATGTTCTGTTGCGGTAACAATTCTTTATTTGATTTATTTTGTATACATCTATAAAGATTTTACTTCTTTGGATATCGATGCTTTTCTTGGGAACGCGATTCCGGTAGTGATTCTTTCGTGGAACACATTTGTTTGTTTTTTATCGTGAAAGTAGGAACCACTGTGTGCGAGACGATACCATAGAGGAAGGAGAAGGGTGTGCATCTCATGTCATGTCTGATTTCAGCCAATGAGCTTCAGACACAATATTTGCGTAATTTTAAATGCAGACAAATATCAAAATTATCACCTTGTTACACGTCATTGAAATAGATATATGAAGGATTTAAATATCAAATGTTGCATCTTTTAATTCAACTACACCTTCATCATGTTACGTTTGGTTAGTTACCATTAAAAATTGTCACTTTATGGCACTCTCAAAAAGTTTCTCAACACTTTTCGCTCTCATTGCAACAGGGAGACCAACGTCTGATCTAGCTATTTAAAGTGGTCAAAGTGTTGTGGTCACGTGGTTCATGACGCAAACAGGTACTGCGCAGAACGAATAAAAATCGGTGTGTCGAAGTAGATCACCCATCACTTTCCTCCGTAGACTATCATTTCGGAATCGGATTCATTTGAATGCGACTGCTTTGGGGATCGATTCTTTTATTGCGATTCGATTCCGGTATCCAGTGATCTCTATACGTACAAAAGGAGAGGTGGCTCAGGGCATCAACTGATAATACTGCAATGTCTCTGACCGGGAGGTCCTATGGTTACACTTCCCACGGTGGCAGGATTTAGCCTTTTATCTAGGTCGAGTTCTGTCAGTGTCTGGAGGAGAATTCTAACGGCCGGCTGCACCGATCGATTGTTTTACGTGGTTTCTCCGATCAATATAAGGTGAATGCCGGAGCAGGACCCTAACAAACGGGCCACGAGCCGGGCGGTCGAGAGGTTAGTGCTTGCCCCTGCTGGGTCGATTCCCCGCTGTTGAGAGATACCTGGTTGGAAAAAACCTTGTTAGCTGACGATAGGTGGGCACCAGATCTCGCCATCCAGCGGGGCAAGATCACAGCCATCTATTTAGCTAAACATGCACTACACCTACGGGACCAATGTCCTTAGCCGTTGACGTGCTCGGAATCACTAGTAATCAATTAATCTATTAATCTCTCTTTCTCTCTCTCTCTCTCTCTCTCTCTCTCTCTCTCTATCTATCTATCTATCTATATATATAGATAGATAGATAGATTGATTGATTGATTGATAGATTGATAGATTGATAGATAGATTGATTGATTGATTGATAGATTGATAGATTGATAGATTGATAGATATATAGATTGATAGATATATAGATTGATAGATATATAGATATATAGATTGATAGATTGATAGATTGATAGATAGATCACGGCCGGTTTCGATTCCAGACCCGATTCCGAAATCGCTCCTTCCGCAGGAATCGAATCTCCTCCGTTGTTAGCGCAGAGCGTGGGCGCGGCGCGTCCTTTACTCCTCGGGTGCGCGGGATGTTTTCGGCTTGGAGCGCCCGCTTCCGACCGCGGCGCGCAGCATTAGCATCACAAAGCGGCCCGGAGCTCCTTCGCCCCGGAATCGGCGTCTTCCTCGCGCGCTCCGGAAAGCGACCTCTGCGGGGAGGGGAGCAGTTCGACTCCTTTAAAGACCCGTTCGCGACGCGCTCAAAGGAACCGGTCCGCCATCCAAACGAACGATGACCCCGCGGCTTCTCGTGCATTTTCTTGGATTTGGGTCAATTTTAGGTTGTAAAAATAACATTTATAGTTACCCTGTATTGGCACGTAATGGATTACAATGTAATTGTCAGAACTGGCAGCGAAAAAGGACTAAAATAATTATCGAGAAGTTTCAAACTACGTTAGAAAAAATTTCAGAATTGCTGTTTCATGTGTATCTGTCGCTGACCACGAGTCTTCTCGCGCATTTCGCGATTTTCGGCTATTTTAGAGCGTACAAATAACATTTATGATAACCTTGTTTTGGCACGTAATGGATTATCATGTAATTGTCAGTATACGCTGCGAAAAAGAACGACAAAAATAATTATCGAGAAGTTTCAAACTACGTTAGAAAAAATATTCTGTTATATTCTGTTATATTATTATTTATTCTGTTAGAAAAAATATTTCTGTTCTACAAGAAATTCATATGTGTATGTCGCTGACCTTGCGTCTTCTCGCGCATTTCTTGGATTTTCGGCAATTTTAGGTCATAGAAAAACATTTATAGTAACCCTGTATTGGCACGCAATGGAATATGATATAATTCTCAGTACAAGCATCGAAAATGAACGGCAGAAATAATTATTGAAAATATATTCTAGGCTACCCGGGATGAGCCGCATTTCGGTTAATTGGGCTGACGTTTCGTCCATGTTGCTGTGGCCTTCTTCGGAGCTTCTTGAGAATAGCTCTGAAGAAGGCCACACCAAGATGGTCGAAACGTCAGTCCAATTGATGGAGACGCGGTTCATCCCGCATAGCCAAGAATGTATTGAATCCGGCCGTGGAAGCCTTCGAACGCATAATTATTAAGAAGTTTCAAACTACGTTACAAAAAGTATTTCAGAATTGCAGTTCCACAATAAATTCATATGCATCTGTTGTACCCTTTGTTCCATTGCATTCTATTTAAATTTGGCGACATAAATAATCTAAGCTCGTGCATTTTTGACTCTCGTGCCTTGGAGATTGTTTTATTCTTCTCCAAAAGCCGTGACACTTGATCGCATCTAGTATCGCTTAAAATCGTTTTCTATATTTAAACTACATTATACTTCTCAGCGACACTGCCATAGCTCAACGCGCATTGTAACGTGGAGCAGAAAGTGTTTTTTGCTGTTAAATCAGTGCACTATGACAATCTTCGCCGGGCCACGTATTGTATACTGTTTGAATTCTATGTATGTTGGCACGCGCGCATAAAACGTGTGCAGACATCAGCAGACGACAGTCAAGCGGGGATTTAATAAAAACACGTGAATATAACGCCAAACAGGTGACATTTAACATCATACTTGATATATTTAGTGTCTGCAAACAGGTTCTAACGCTTGTGTGCGCTGACAACATAATTGTTATTTTCCACGAGCCAGGATCGCTGGTGGCTATATGACGCTGCAGACACTATGGCAAATTTTATCTTACTGTTCTCCTTAAAAAATTTCTGGTATATTTTAAAGCCTTAGCACCTTTCATTAATTAGTTTTGTGCATGTGAAAAATGCATTGATATTGTGTTGCCTAAATATTGCTTTATTTTAGTTCATTCGATTGATTTTGGCTTTATTAATTTGCTTAGTAATAATTACATTTATGAAATATTACTTCTTCCGCATTAAAAATTCTTTAAAAATATAACACGCACTCAACTATTTATAAAATAACTCAACTATTTATAAAACCGCTGTTTTGTTGTCGAGAAGAGCAAAATCCAATACGACTGTTTGCATGTTATTCTACACTGAGTGATTCAAAAATACTTTCAGGACTCCAAAAGTCTTCTGCGTCAAAATATTATAACGCATGTGTGATATCCTGTTCTAAAAGAATCCAGCGGACAAAGTGAATCTAGACGGTCCGGATGGCCGATATCGATAAGGCAGTAGTGCCGGATCTCGGACTGAAAGATCGCGGGTTCAAGTCCCGCCTCGGGCATGGTTGTATTGTGTTCATCCTTTCACACCCCCTAGTTATCATGCCGTTACACGTAATAGTGGTCGCTAATGACCTAGTAGTTCATGCAACCTTAAATAACAAAAGAAACGTTATCTCCAGCGTAGAAAAATGAGGCACCCTACGGTGACACTATTTTATACATTCAGTGCTAAGAAATGGTTGAAACTGATCAGAGCTAGAATGGTCTTTGTTTCTGCAGCAAAATTTCAGATGTTCTAGGGTTCTAGCCCCGACGGTGATGAATTTTCGACACTAGCTAAACATACAGCGAGTGAACAAAATGAGCCGCGTTCTTCGCGCGATTTCATCTTTCTCTTCCTTGCCCTATCCTCTCCCCGAACTCACACACACATACTTACACTGCAGGCATGCACTACACTCCTACATATTTACTAGGCTGTCCGGGTGACGCCGCGTCCATGGCGAAGGTGCCGACGTTTCGGTCGCCATTCTGTGATCTTCCTCAGGGCGTAATGCCGGAAGGTCACAGAATGGCGACCGAAACGTCAGCACTTTTGCCATGAACGCGACGTCACCCGGACAGCCAATAAAATACTGACTCCGGCCGCGGAAGCCTACGCTCTCACTCCTACATATGCCGGGAGAGCATGCGGGAGCTTAGAGCTTGACGCGGCTGGGGTGGAGAAGTTTCGGGGGAGATATCTTTAGGGGAAAGCCCCGTAAGCCGACGAGTAGGTGCCAAGCTCACCTTTCAGTGAGGGGTGAAATACCGCAATTACGTATTATTTGCATAAATATTTAAAATTAAAAAATGAATAAAACATTCATCACACTATGTACTAATAGCCATAGCAGTTGACTGCCGGGAAACATCAATTAAAGCAATCAATTGGCTCTACGACAAATTACCTCCGTTATAAAGCGACGACCGTGGGAAAACGTCATACATGACGCGCGTCATATATGATAGCTTTGACTGCGCTCCGCACTCTGTTTCATATTCTCATGAGCATTGTATCTAAAGTGCCATATGTTGTACCTTATGCATACATTATCGTGCAGGAACACAATTTGTGCATGTAAATGTGGACAATCTATTCTATCGTAAAGCAGTGTTTTATTGAATTCTGATTCTTCATATTTTCAAATTATTCTGTCTTCAATAATTTCAAAACGACTGCAATTCCAAATTTATTTTTGTAAAATATCATCATGAATTCTCATCTCGTGGGTCAGAAGGAAATGTTGAATCACAAATTACCTTTAATAAAGTTATAATGTTACTAAAAATTAATTTGAAAAATTATGGAAATTGATGGAGAAATTATTTTCATTGACATTTGTGAATAAAAAGCTTTAAAAAGTTCTTGATAGTCGAAAGGGGAATAACGATTATTCTACTTGTACCAGACAGGCAAAAGTTTGAAAATTTATTAATATGAATGTCACTAGAATATTTCTGGGATTCTGAACACTCTACTATTAAAATATTCTTATGATGCGGTCATTAGGTATGCTGTTGACGATTAAACGCCAAAATAAAGAATATCCTACATTTCTGAATAAACGCGCTGGTCTTGTGAAGTTATATATATCCATCTCTGAGACAAGGTTGTGTTCATACTATTGTCTAAACTTATATTACTATAATTGTCTTTTAAAATTAAAAATATTCTAATTTACTCAGATCTTTGAATGAAAATGTAAGATACTTAATTGTAGTGAATATTAACAGAAGTCGGATATTAAAATAGTTATTTATGCACCAAGGACGTTCTAAGGGTTTTAATGATCACGACGATGTTTTGTAGCTCGAGGTCATTAGGAACCGTTAGCGCCCGTGGTACATACATAATTTTATTTTTTATCTAATTTGATTGCTTCACATTTAATTATTTACTAATTAACTAGATGTTAACTTGACTCGTTTTGTCTTTTCATATTTCCATGCCATAATTTAATTACCTCGTAAAGAAAAAAAAACTCCGCCTCGTTAAGAAGAAACCTCGTAAGAAGAAGACGGTTACTACAAACTTCTCTACTTTCTTCTTTATAAAGTTTTTAACCGTTCTCAGCAACACGGCCTCATAATTAACCTTCAAAATCCCTCTGGAAACTAAAAATTTCGGAAAAAGCAATTTCTCCCTTCTTTCCTTTGG
>BOPP01000150.1:305831-319042 GCA_017312745.1 Gryllus bimaculatus | reverse complement strand
CTTGGAAGGTTGTCATCAGTGCCCGCTGCGAGCTTTTGCCTTCAACTGTTTATTGCACAAGGGAGGGAAATCAAGGTCATCGTTCAAAAAAAGTTGCGCGAATGATACCAAAATTTAAGCAAGGCTAGCATTTGCACTCAGTGTTATTCATGTACAAATCAGTTTTATTGAGTATTTAATAAAAATTTGTTCACAATCCTGTACAACACATGTTCATACATTAATTGAAATCATTAATTTCACTCCCGTTCATAACCTTCCATACAAATTAGATAGTTTTGAAGTATAAAAGGAGCCACCAAAAAATCAAAATTACCATCGCACTTCAGAATATATCAAAAACTGATTGTTTCTTTGAGGACCTTATATCTGAAGTTTTCGGTAATATCTACGATTGTTTCACATTAGATTACTCAATTCCCAGATATAAAATTTCTGAAAACCTAAAGCGTGGCGCAACTGGTGTTCAACATACACCGTTCTATCATACTCGTTACATTGTGAAACTAAAGATGCTATAACCGCACATACTTTCTCGCATTATTGAAAATAGTTATGTAATATCGAAATATAAAACTACTTTTATTAAGGTGGAAATTCCTAGGTGCTTACTACTCCTAGGTCTGAAAACAACCAGTGTATACAAAGCAGCTTAATGAAATACAGGTATGACAAATTGACATCACTACTGCCTCAGCTCTCTTTCAAAACCGTGAAAAATGAAAAGGAAAATATGTTTCAAAAGTAATATAATTATTAAAACTTATTTTTATTGTCTTCCTCTCAAGAAGTTCAAGAAGCCCGTCTACGCTTTGAAGAACGTGTTTCTGACAGAACACGGTATTCACCTCGAATATGTTTCGCGGTTTTACGTGTTGCGTCCTGCGTCAGTGTGGGACCAGCTGACCCTTAATTGACGTGTGTGAAATGAAAATGAGGGCTGTATTTGCGGTCAGATGCGCGAGTGAAAATCAGATTTATGTTTGGGCAATAAATATTTCATTTCCTGTTCCGTATTCAAACGGATAATGCGTATTTATGAATGTCAATCCTAAAATTTGTATATCTGTGCTGCCTTTCAACGATTTTATCAGGTCCTGGAAATACTAAAACACGGGAGTTATTAATAAAGGATTGAAAATATCATTTCCTCTCTTATCTCTGGCGGCGCACATGACACTAGTGATATAAGATAATTCCTTATTATCATGAAGTAATGACCGTTCAGTAGGATACAAGAATTTCACGAACTTTTAAAGCTGGAATTCTGGGAAATGTGTCAATTCAAAATATTTGAAAAGGTCAAATAATTTAAATGTTTATCAAATAAAAATAAATGTTTAATTATACAACGCATTGTGTGTTTTTTAAAGTAAAAATCGTGATACAAAACATAGTTATTCCTTGTATAAGTTTTCCGTATTCTGCAGTACATTAAGAGTCAGTAATATTTTGTGTTTGACAATGTGATGTTAATGGAAGGGGGTCATTATTTTTTCAGACTTAGTATTAGGTTAGCCCTTGCCACGCTTAAATTTCCGCTTATATTTCACTTTGAATAGAAACTGAAAAATTTAGATTCATATGGCAAGTTCTTAATGGTTTTATAGAAACCAGGAAAATATTTTATCAAATTTGAGAACGAAAAAAATTATCACGGATCAAATTTGAGAAAGGATGAATTTCACTAGAAATGTCTTGCTAACATTCTGTTCGTGAATAATGAAGAAACCTTGACATCTGTTTATTTCCATTAGTTTACCACAAGGGTTGAAATTATAATTACTTAGCTGTATTCAGATATATCTTATTGAAGCGAGGATTATTCTGCATTGCGATTTCGACCCATGTGTTCTCGTGTAAGCACCCTTCAACCCTATCCCTTTGAAGGGCGCCCGCCGTGAGCCATAATCGAAGGCTGAACCCTCCATTAGGGCTGTCCCACAAATTACAATCACTTGCCTCAAATAGCATACTGAACGAGGGCCACGGGCGGTTGGAACCGGAGGGGTCGGCGCCTGGCGCGAGCTGCTGTCTCTGCTCTGCAGGCGCGCTGCCGTGTCCTCCGAACCGGCATCGGAGGGGCCACTTATATTTAGATATACATTTATTTAGTCAAAAAACAAATAGTAAAAACTACGTGAAACTAAAGATGCTACAACCGCACATACTTTCTCGCATTATTGGAAATAGTGGAAAATATCATTAGCGCACGTTTTCTTGTGTTCCAGAATCCCTTCCCGTCATTTTAACTGTAAATATTTGAAAGACGAGTAAAAGTTTGAAATAAATAAATAAAACATACATTTTAAAAAAGCGAGAGATGAGCAATATTTGAAAAAAAGCTAGACATTTTCGTTCCCGAAAACTAGTTTACGTCGGTAAACGAATTGCAGATAAGATTTTTCTGCTTTGCTAAAAAAATAGTAACCCGCCCTTACCTCTACTGCTACCATTACCATCAAAAGGAGAGTTCAGCAAAACGTGCGCATTGTGAAGCTACATTTACGTCCAGAAGCAAAACAAGGAGCCATATCAGCATTTGCTCAATGGATCAGAGAAACTGGGCAAAAACCTGATCGAGATGGGGGTCATTGACCTGGAAGCTGAAGTACATTATTTGTTGCAAACATATTAATATTTTTTTAAAATTTATGCAATACAAATGTAAACTAATTCATTATATATCACTGTTTTGCTAAAATAAACATTGTTTCTCTTTTTGATAATCAGTACTCTAATTGTATATTAACAGTTATGCAGCAGAAAAGATTTTACTTTTAACTTAAATTTGTGCACCGACTTCAATTGTTTAATGTCATCTGGCAATGCGTTGTAAAGTAACGTACATGTATTGTATGTGGATTTCTGACAGTGAGCTATGGATACTGACCCTTGATGAACGTGATTTTTACGTGTGATGTAATTATAAATATCAATATTGCAGGCAGATATGTTCCCACCGTTAAGTAAGTGACTTTTGTCAAATATTACAGATTCGTAAATATGTAGGCAAGGCACTGGTAAAATTCCAAGCTCAATAAAGAGAGGCTTGCATGGATCACGCGGATGGCATTTGTTCATTTTTCGAATAATTTTCTTTTGAAAGCTAAAGGTTTGAGTTTCCCCAGGATATTATGCCATATCTTAGGCGGGAATGTACATTAACAAAATACACGCAATGAGCTGCATGAAGGCTGACAGAATTTGAAAGAATTCTGAATGAGTAACATAATGAACTTAATTTAGTGTTTAATTTTGTTGTATGCACATTCCATTTGAAGTATGACTGAATTTAAAGACGTTATACTAACACTTGATGAACATGATTTCTATGACGTGTGTTGTAATTATAAATATCAGTATTGCATGAAAATATGTACCCACCCATTTCCTGCGCAACTGACGCCATTCTGAAAACCCGGGATTTCTACAATTCACGAAGTATTGCACGCGCCCCATGAGATCCGAATGCACGCAGCTGTCCGGGCTGTGGCCCTAGATGCGTTGAGTTGGTCAGGTCTGGTGTATTCTGCCGGCTCCTCGGCAGTCTCCTGTTTCGTTGTCCTGGACACAAATTCTTGCGTGAAGCTGCGAAGGAAGACTGGAAGGGCGAAGCGCCGGACGTTAATGGCATTTGAATAATGTTTCGGTGTATTAATAAATATAACCCTGAAACAGTACCCTAAGGGGAGATTTTACGCTCAACCCTCAAATGTATAAAGTGACTCCGCACGCGTCAACTGCTAAGGTCGTTAGTCCCGTAAGTGAAATGCATGCTTTTATCGCGGGAAGTGGCTGTAATTTTGCCCCGCTGGCTGACGGGTTTTCCCACAAGTAGGTATCTCCCTCTCGTGCAAGAAAGCTACGGGCCGGGACAGAGGTGGCTTAGGGCATCAACCGATGTCACTACAGTGCCTCTGACCGAGAGGTCCTAAGTTTGAGTCCAGGCGGTGGCAGGGTTTTCGACTCTTAACTAGATGGATGGTTCAATTTTATTCGCTGTCTGGAGGAGAATTGTAGAGGCCAGCTTCTCTGATAGGGAGTTTTAGCTGGTTTCTCTGATCAATACCAGGCTAACGCCGGAGCAGTACCCCAAGAAACTGGCCACGAACAACGCGTGATCTGTTCTTTCCCCTCCTCACCCCTTACATACACTTACACTAATATGCACTACACAACCACACATGCCGGAGACCGGTCGGAGCTTAGAGCTGGTCCCTGCGGGCGGTTGTTCTGCTGGCGAGACATATCTGGTTGAGAGAAACCCCGTTAGCCGACAGTAGGTCGTCGCCGGATCTCACCCCCCCAGCGAAGAAGATTATGGCCACCTCTCGAGGGAAACACATGCGCTACACTTATGGACTAATTACCTTAACCGTTGACGCGCACGGAATCAATAATCAATTAAACCCAGCCGGGAAAAGCTCTAAGCTCCCGGCAAGGGTGATTGCGTATATTAGCGTGTTTGCCACTAAAAGGTGATGATAGGACGAATAAGGGAAAGGAAACATCGCGCTCGGTTAGGGGCCAGTCTGTTAAGGTACTGCTCAGGCATTCCCCTGATGTTGATAGTATAATGACGGAACGTTCTGACGGACGCTACTCTTCATGCCAGCCGGCTGCTATAATCTCTTCCAGACTGTAGCTGAATTTGACCTAGTTCTCTAGCTAGAGTCACAAATCCTGCCACCATCGGGATTCGAACTCTAGGACCTCCCTGTCAGTGGCTCTGGAGCGACGTCAGTTGAGCTCTGAGCCACCTTCAGCGGTCCCATTTCTGAGGTCGTTGTTGTAATCCATCCCAGTGGGGAAAATCCCGAAAAATTTAAATGTTAGTGCCTCACCGTTTAGCAAGAACTTACAATATTTTGTTTCTAACCAAGACCTATTTTTTCGATTTTATAGTTAAGGTTTCTCTTTCTTTCTTATTTGGCGTACGTTCTTATATGTTTGCGATGGCAACATATCAGAATTAAATGTTTTGTTTTTATCAAGTCTTCCCTTTTATTACTTAATATAAAGCATTGTCTATGATTTATCAGGGGTTGCTAGATTCGAAAAACTGGAAGGATAAATTTTAAAGACCCTAGAAGGATTTTTAGGTCAGTACAACTACAAAAATATCGTGTTACAGAACCATAAACCAATACATTAGCCCTTTCTGATTAGTAAATATCTAGATTTATGTTTATTTAGTAAAAAAAAACAGTAAAAACTATGTGACGAATGGGGGAGAGCGCAGTTTTAGCGCACGTTTCTTTGAGTTCCAAAACCCTTTCCCATCATTTTAACTATAAATAGTTGAAGAATGACTTAAAGATAAGTAAATAAAAATAAAATTTTAAAAGCGCGAGATTAGCAACATTTCAAAAACTATCATTATCTAAATTTACCTTTTGAATATTTCCAGTTAGTTTGGGCGAATGTAAGAATGTGAATCGTCCGCAGTGAAGGTTTCGTAATAAAAGCATCTACTGGTGCTACCAAAATATATAGTCTTGATATATTTGTAACGGTTATGCGATATAATGCAGGTGGAACCCTCAATTTGTTTCTATCCCACAAATATATTTACCCAAACTGAGATTTGAACCAACAACCCTGATTTGCAAGAAATTGATGTATACACTAGGTCACTTGTTTTTCAATCTGCATACAATGTCTCCGACTCACACAAAAGAAAGTTGAATATTTTCAATTATCTAATTTTTAGAGGTTTGATTGAAAAAAATACCTATGAAATATTATTATGCTAAAATGCCCCTATTCGTTACAGTTAAAGAACAAAATTGAAGCAGTATTGATAAAAAACGCGAAAGTAAGAATGGGTGGTTGAAAAGTTGAAGAGGTGGATGTCGTGTTGATACGAGGAGTGGAACGCAAGACGACTGGCCGAGGTCGCGAGACAAAGAACCAGGACGATACGCTCACAAGCATGTGAAGGAGGCAATTTGTTGATTTCTCTTTGGGGGAATATTTCAAATTACATTGGTGTGATGCGAAAAAAGTTGCACACCGAAAGAGTTCTAAACGCATTACCATATTTTTAGTGTTCGGTAGTACACTGTATTTTCAAAGGTAAATAGGAAAACTGAAAATGGGTTCAGAGTTCTGGGCTGTTTGCCAATCCACTTAACCAAGCTCACTGAAGTCAGAGAAGTTAGGTAGCTTGAGTCACCGGGGATTCCCGGATTGGTGACTGTCTAGGAATCCCTTATACGAACACCTTGTACTGACGGCGCTTAACCTCAGGTCGATAGCGATAAAAAGCAATGGCTGCCGTTTTTTGACGTAAGATGGACTTAGTATGTTTAAAGAGAATTACTTCTCGCTTTCAACGCCAAAATACTTAAGCAAGTAACGGGATTCTTGAAAGAGGTGGTAGAAAGATTATTTTGATTATTCCACTCGTGAAATTAAAACCAATAGTGTTTAACTATACATACAAATGCCCCAATGAGAGCAGTATATCTCAAAAAAATTGTCGCTTTTTCTATCCGATATTTCTTACCGCTCCTTCCTGCTGGCCAATCACAAACTGTGTCTCATCTGTCTTTGGTGGCGGTATATAACATCGCTCGCTGGGTCGCATGTTATTTTAACTTAGCTTTCAGTTATTTTCAATATTTGGCGCATTTTGGAACTCTTTTGGACACCTTTTCACTCGTGAAATAGTCCTATTAGATACCATTCGTGCTTTGGAAATTCTCAGATAAATCCCCTTCTCGCACCGTGAATCGGGAATTTATCAACAATTTCCAAAGCACTCATCCCACCGTCACACATACGATAACTTTGTATCCTTCAGTCTCCGAGAAACCGTTTATAAAAACTTCAAGGTGAATACAAATTGTTAGAATCAAGATACGCTGATGAAATCTCTTCATATCAATAATATTACTTACGGTATTTGGAAATGAGACCTATTCTCTAGAAAAATATTGTTAATACCTACGGAATGGATGAATAAAGGTGTCCAAAGGCATATTTTTCTATTTTTTGGAGCCAGACTAAGCCAATACTCTATTCAGAACAAACTCGCGAGTTTCCGCGACTGACCGAGAAGTGCAGACAATATTGAATTGACAAACTGTTTGCTCAAATCGATTAAACAAATTACTTCGCGCGCACGGCGCGTGGTGTTCTCGTGCCGCCCTGATCCGAGCAAATACATTCGCTTTGAATCGGCTTGGACGCGCGCTCCAATTGCCCTCGGCCGGAGGGAGTGCGTTCATTTGTTTTCATTAGTTCCAGCGCCCGCCGCGGGACGCGCTCGAGCGAGGCGTGCGGAGCATTCTGATGTCGAGAGGTCCTCGGAGAAGAGTACACCCTGTTGTTTTGTCACCGACTTCGCACCGTATAAAGTGTGTGTGTGTGTGTGTGTTTTTAAAGCGAAATTTAGGCATTGAAATAATGTAACCCCGCACGATTAGTATTTTTGCTACCAGGCATCAGCATAGTACGTCTTATTTTTTAGACCTTTTTTTTTTGTTTTTGTTACTGAAATAGTACATGATTGATCGCATATTACTGTGCCTTATCTATCTGCAAAATACTGATATTAGTATAGCCTGGAAATTTGGCAAAGAGCCTTTTTAATACTATTACGATTTTATGACTTCAACCTATTGTAAAATTTATTTAAAAAACTTCTTTAGCATAGCATATCTTGTTTTAGTAGATTTTCTTTTTGCTTTTTTGGCCTATTTGAGTTACTGACGCCTTATTGGCATTTGCCATATTTGTTCATTTTCTGTCATTATTTTCCTATCTTCCCCCTCTGGCACCAATCTCCAATCCTCTGGCACCAATCGCCTTCTGGCACTAATGTAAATTTTAGAGTTGGAATAAAAATCTGAACCATTTTAATTATTCATTTTTTTACAATAATTATTTGTAAATCGGGATTTTTTTAAGGTGTCCTTTGTTTATCCCCCTCCTACTTTTGCTAGAATAAATACCTTTTTTGCG
The DNA here is from genome assembly GCA_017312745.1 of Gryllus bimaculatus. Taxonomy (NCBI): domain Eukaryota; kingdom Metazoa; phylum Arthropoda; class Insecta; order Orthoptera; family Gryllidae; genus Gryllus; species Gryllus bimaculatus. The sequence continues at coordinate 311,068 of BOPP01000150.1, read as the reverse complement.
TGCCTACATTATAAAAAATAAATGTCTTTTTGCCTGCCTTTTTGAGGTAAAATAAATGCCTAAACTTCCAGGATCTAGTTATTAGCTTGACATTAATTGGGCGGCGGCCGGTTTATGATTGCCTTTGTCTTAGAAATCGTTAAATTTCAAGAGGCGAGGAGAGACGGAGTGCGATGCATTGTTCTGACAGGCTCTCAACAGCTTATATTTCTCCGCGTTTACTTCTATTTATATAATCAGTGGTTACTGTTCTTGACTGTAAAGGAATGTAGTCATATTTCTATTACAGGAAATTCTTGTTCTATCAAATGGAAAACTTCCCACGCTGCTGGTGTTGTTGCGTCAACTTTTGTTTCATGGAAGATGCCGGCGTCGCTAGCCGTACTGTTTAATTTCGCTCTGTGAAATTAAACGGAAGTTAATCCATTCGCGACTCCGTCGATTCCCTGTCGGATGACTGTGTAGGAACCCCTGTTACTAACGGCACCGAGCCCCTCGCCGAAGGAATAAAAGGCACTGACTGCTAGTGACGCGACTTGACAAAAATAAAAGTTAATGAAGTATTACTCAACTTCAGGCGCTTAATGCTCAACAGGATTCGGAGGCGCGTTGTGTCGAAACGAACGCAACAAATAAAAAGAAGAAAAAAGCTCAATGTAGCCGAGGGCTCTAATGTATCATTTTTCCCTGTCATCTCCTATTTGAACGAATTTTAGTTCAATCAGGCTGAACCAATGGCCATCTTATTGTAGTAACGGTGTTGGAAGATGTATTTAAAATTAAGGAAATAATTAAAATAAAGAATGAAACTAAAGAAAAAATGTTATAAAATTATAAATATTACAATATTAATTAAATAAAACACGAAAAGTTACAAATATTAAAAATAATATAATTTATAATTATGGAAAAAGTAGATTTGGTCTAAATCATTTCCGCAATGGAGTTAGAACATTTATTTAAAATTACAGAAAGAATTAAAATAAAGGATGAGAATAAAAAATATAAAATTACAAGTATTACAATATTAATAAAATAAAATATAAAAAATATTATGTTTATAATTATGGAAAAAGTACATTTGGTTTAAAACATTTCAGCAAAGGAGTTGGAAGATTTATTTTAAATTACGGAAAGAATGAAAATAAAGAATGGAAATAAACAAAAAAATGTTATAAAATTACAAATTTTACTGGATTAATTACGTAAAATATAAAAAATATTACAAATATATAAAAATTGTTTTAATTTATAATTGTGGAAAAGTACAAATGTAAAAAAATTACAAATATTACAATATTAATTAAATAAAATATAAAAAATTACAAATATATATTTTTATTTATTTAATAGGTAATTATTACAGACAAAATTAGTTAACTTGATCCTATGTGGCTAGNNNNTATTTCAGCAACTGCACAGCCGCTGAGGTCAAAGAGCCATTTCCACGCAGAGACTGGGCTGGGCTTCGGGGCGCTGCACGGGAGGTCGCGCGTGGGCGGCCCCTCCTGAGTGTGCAGGGAACCGCCGCGACACATCCTCTGCATAATGTAGCGCTCGCCCGCCTCTCTCCCGAGGCATCCTTCGAAAGGCCCCTCCCTCGCGGAGGCAGCGCTGAAAACAGTGTTAAATACAATGCCACATCACTCGCCATAACGCCCACGCTAGTCTCAACAGATTCGGTCCGCCAGCCATAATGGCTTGGGGGAATTGAATCATGGGGATACAAAGAACTGATCTCGGATTTCTTGGGTATCCTTTCACTAGAAAGAGCAGATGTAAACTCAGAGGAATACAAGCCAATGAAAAGATGAATACTTATTGTTGAGGCTGCGAAATACTCAAAGAAGATAGTTGGGAGAGCTATTGGTAGAAACTGCAACGAAACATCATCTCTTCTATCAGTAGTTTTTTGTCAAAAAAAAGTGTTCTGGAAAAGAGACGACTCACAATTGACAAAGATTGTTACTTGGAGAAAGAATTAACGAGAATTGAAGAAATTGTCACAGTTATCTCTGTCCAAACGAAATGAAACCTTTCCTTACGAATTTCGTGTTTTTTTCTTCATGTTTCAACTGCATCCAGTGCCTGGCACACCCTGAATCGAACCTTGAAGGCGTTCAAAACGTTTTTACTCAGCTTTCTGCATTAGCTTGTGCTGACAATGCGAGTTGTCTGAGGTAGAAATCGGTGATTTCCCAGTATTTCGACAATGGTAATTTTACGTGGGGCTGCCCAGGAGCTGGTGCGATCTTTCGGTGACGCTCCGAACTAACAGGAAGCAGCTGACAATCTACGTCGAACTTTGTACGAAAGAAATGAGTATTTGGTCAATAGAGAAGAAATTCGCGCGGTTTTTTGGGGATAATTAAGATTATCTTCTAAGCGCCAAGTTTGAAATGTATAGTCCTTTCCTCTGAAACGCCTTCAAAGAACATCAAAAATGGACTATTAAAAAACAAAGCGCCAAATTTGAAGCAAATTGGCGATCAATGTGCCAACACGTATATTTTGAATTTTTCGTATTTAACTGGGCTTGAAGATACTGCCCTCCAACGAACCTCTCTGACTCTTAAAATGTAACTGCTACCTCATTTTTGCAACAAAGACAATATATTTTTTTTTAAATGTAGCTTTTTCGCAATTTCATCACTTAGCCATCTTTTGATAATTGCATTTGTAGTATATTTAGCAAGTATATAAACTTACTATGTGCTTCGAGTAAGTATCCGTTATATTTTGTCTTTTGTCTCATAAAGTAGCAGTCAGTAATTGCCCTTATCTCTTCGGCAAGGGGCTCAGTTAGTAACCGGGCTTCCCAGATTGTCACCCATCCAGGAATTTGGTGTCTTTAGTTGTTTAACATTCGTGACTTCGCGGAGCGGAGTTAAGCAATTATAGAATAACCGCTTGGTTATTCTATAATCTGGTTAGTCATTGTTAGTTCAGAAAAAGGACATCATCAACCAAAGTACATTTTTATATTTAAATCGCAAGAATATTTGTTCCCTCTCTCAAAGAAGTCAGTTTAGTCTGGAATCACTATTTCTGCGAAAGAGGCAAGAGATTATTAGTATTTAGAGCTTAATAAAATTAAAAAAGAGGAAGGCTTCCAGAAATTACATGGATGATATCTGATTAGATTTTGCATAATTTTTCATGTTAAATTATAAGTTCGCAATGTTACATTATTATACCTCAGACGGCAATGTAAATCTGCAAAATTTTCGCAAAGAGTTTTGTGAAGACTGAGGGATTTTTCAAGAATTCTAAATACATGACATAATAAACGAGTAATTCATTTGAAGTTCATTCTATGTGAGATTTGACTAAATTAAATCAGAGCGATTTTGTTACTTTGACGTCAGTCAGTAACACACCGTGCGAAATAAATGCAATCGAAAACTTATTTTTACTTATTAAAAGAAAAATACTGATATAATGCATTTTGTATCTAACCATGTCATGGATCGAGCTCAGAAATATGCAACCTTTCGGTAATATAATTACATTTGTTTAATATGTGGTTCAATATTACCTGCATTAGTCGCTATAATGTAATGTATCATTCACAGGACCATTTAATTTCTCGCAATTCTTCTCATTTTCACTAACAATGGCTTTTGACAGACCAGCTTCATTACAAAAACGACCACATCAATCACTCAGTGAATTCCGTTAAAATTATATTTCATCTCGAGCTTCGAATTCACAGTCTCAGAAGAAAAATTGACCTGTAAAGGATCAGAGAAACTTTTGTAGTTCTGGAATTACGGAGAGCAAGAACATTGACACAACTGGTAGGATACGTCTGAAAGACCCTTCCATAAAATAATCGGTGTTCAATAAGAGTTTGTGAGAGCCTCGGATTTGACACGTTCTGTGAAAACTGAGAGCTAATTAGCTTGAAGGTGAACGAAACGGCTCATCTGAGTTTCAAAGATAACGTTGTAGTTAAGGTTGCTTGGTTGGTTAATAAGTGATTCCGGGTGCGTAAATTGCTAAGTTCATTAGTCCCGTAAGTGTAATGCATATTTTATGGCGGGAGGAGGTGACAATCATTCCCAACTGGATGGTGAGATCCTGCACCGACCTAACGGGGGTGTTCCCAAACCAAGTATCTCCCACCAGTTGGGACGCCCCAGTCCGAAAAAACTCTAAGCGCCCGACCGGTCTCCCGGCATGTGCGGTTGTGTAATGCGTGCAAGTAACTGTGTGTACGGGATGAGTTGACAGTGAAAAAGAAGGAAAGATGGCGCCGTTTGTTGGGGTACTGCTTGGGCATTCGCCTGGTACTGATCGGAGAAACCACGGAGAACTATCGATCAGACAATCCGCTCGCTAGAATTCTCCTTCAGAAAGTGACTGAACTCGACCTAGGTGTCTAGCTAGTGTCGAAAATCTTGTCACTATCGTGTCGTGAACCTAGAATCTCCCGACAAGAGGCACTGCAATAACATCACTTAATGTTCTGAGCCACCTCTCCTGGCCTATTGTAGTTAATGGTATCATTATCTGAGTTGTAGGGGTTGCATAGTGACTGGTTGTTATGAACTGTCAATTACAGGCATATTATACGAATTCAGGCATTGTCTGGAGAAGAATTATAGCGGCCAGCTGCTCTGATCGGGAGTTTTTCGTGGTTTCGCCCATCAACACCAGGCGAATGCTGGAGCAGCAATATCAATAGTGTTTTGGAAGTAAATATTTTATTTATTTTCATACTTTTGAATATTGTTTTGGAAGTAAAAATTGTATTTATTTTCATACATTTCAATATTGTTTTGGAAGTAAACATTTTATTTATTTTCATACCTTTCAATATTGTTTTGGAAGTAAAAATTTGATTTATATTCATACTTTTAATTGCGCTAGTGTATTGAGGTAGTGTATTGTGCTACTGTATGGAGCAGACTGGAGTAGTTCTGGCGTAGACTTCAAGCGGCCAGCTGCTCTGATTGGTTTCTCCCATCAACACCAGGTGAATGCCTAAGCAGCAATATCGATAGTGTTTTGGAAGGAAAAATTTAATTAATTTTTATACTTTTCAATATTGTTTTGAAAGTAAATATTTGATTTATTTTCATACTTTTCAATATTATTTTTGAAGTAAAATTTTTATTTATTTTCATACTTTTCAATATTGTTTTGGAAGTAAAAATTTTATTTATTTTCACACTTTTAATTCCGCTAGAGTATTGAGGTAGTGTTTTGTGCTAGTGTATTGAGGGTATCCT
>BOPP01000150.1:278000-305806 GCA_017312745.1 Gryllus bimaculatus | reverse complement strand
TGACTATCAGCGCGACGTGCCTGCACATACATCGGTTGGGGTGAGGGGCCTGATCTATAGGTCCAGGTGGCGACAGCGGGAGTGGAAGGGCTCGCAGGATACCTCAATACACTAGCCAAAACACTACCTCAATACTCTAGCGGAATTAAAAGTGTGAAAATAATATAAATTTTACTTCCAAAAACAATATTGAAAAGTATGAAAATAAATAAAAATTTACTTCAAAAATAATATGAAAGTATGAAAATAAAATCAATATTTACTTTCAAAACAATATTGAAAAGTATAAAAATTAATTAAATTTTCCTTCCAAAACACTATTGATATTGCTGCTCCAGCATTCGCCTGGTGTTGATGGGCGAAACCACGAAAAACTCCCGATCAGAGCAGCTGGCCTCTATAATTCTCTCCAGACAATGCCTGAATTCGATAATTGCCTGTATTGACAGTTCATAAACAACCAGTCACCTATGCAACCCTACAACTCAGATATGATCCATTAACTAGTAGGCCAGGAGAGATGGCTCAGAACATTAAGTGTTGTTATTGCAGTGCCTCTTGTCGGGAGATTCTAGTTCAACGACACGATAGTGACAAGATTTCGACACTAGCTAGACACCTAGGTCGAGTTCAGTCACTTTCTGAAGGAGAATTCTAGTGAGGGCGGATTGTCTGATCGATAGTTCTCCGTGGTTTCTCCGATCAGTACCAGGCGAATGCCCAAGCAGTACCCCAACAAACGGCGCCATCTTTCCTTCTTTTCACTGTCAACTCATCCCGCACACACAGTTCTTGCACGCATTCACACAACCGCAACATGTCCGAGACCGGTCGGGCGCTTAGAGTTTTTTCGACGGGGCGTCCCAAACTGTGGAGATACTTTGTGTTGGGAACCTACCCCCCGTTGCTGACGTACGTTCGGTGCAGTGGTCTCACGCCAGTTTGGGAATGTATTGTTACCTCTCCCGTCATAAAAATCATTACACTTACGGACTGAATGAATGCTTAGCAATTTACGCACCCGAATCACTTATAATCCAACAAGCACTTAACTACAAGTTAATTGGAAACTCAGATGAGCCGTTCGTTCACCTTCAAGCAATTAGTCTCAGTGTCACAAGAACGTGTCAAATCAGAGGCTCCACAAACTCTTATTGAACACCGTTTGTTTTATGGAAGGGTTCTTCGACGTCACCTACAGTGTGTCTAAATAATCTTGCTCTCCGTAATTCCAGAACTACAAAATTTCTCTGATCTTTAAGTCAATTTCTTCTGAGACTCGTTGAATCGAAGCTCGAGATTGAAAATATAGATGTTTAACGGAATTCACTGAGTATTATGTCGGTCGTTGTTGTATATGAAAGGTGTCCGTCAAGACCTTGTTAGTGTAAAATGAGAAGAATTCGAGAAATTAAATGGTCCTGGAATGAATACATACATTATATGGCGATAATGCCAGTAATATTGACCACATATAATACAAGTAATTAATACTCACTGCATTTGCATATTCATGCGAGCTCGATCCATGACATGGTTAGATACAAAATGCATTATAGCAGTATTTTTTCTTTAATAAGTAAAAATAGAGTTTTACGATTGCATATTTTCGCACGGTGTGTTACTGCTGACGTCAATAACAAAATCGCTCTGATTTAATTAGTCAAATCTCAACCATTGAAGAACTCAATGAATTACTCGTTTATTAGGTCATGATTTTAAGATTCTTGAAAAATCCCTCCAGTCTTCACAAACCTCTTTGCGAATTTTGCAGATTTACATTGCGCTGAGGGTATAATTGTTAACATTGTGAACTCATAATTTAAACTGAAGATAATTATGCAAAATCTAATCAGATATATCCATGTAATTCTAAAGCCTTCCTCTTTTAATTTAAAAGCCTCAAATATATTAAGCTTGCCTCTTTCGCAAAATGTGATTCCGCAAACTGACTTCTTTGCAGAGAGGAACAAATATTCTTGCGATAAATATAAATGTACTTTGTGTGAAGGTCCTTTTTCGAACTAAAACAATGACTAACAGATATAAGCAATAACACAGCGGTTATTCTATAATCTGTAACTCCGCTCTGCGGTCACGAAGTTAAACACAATAAGACACAATTCTGGATGGGTGACAATCTGGGAAGACCGGTTATACTAACTGAGGCCCCTTGCCGACAGAGATAAAGGGCAATTAACTGGACTGCTACTTATGAGACAGAAAGACAAATGATATACGGAACTTACTCGAAGCACATAGTAAGTTTATATACTTGCTAATATACTACAAATGTCAATTATCAAAAGATGGCAAGGATGTATTGAAAAGCTACATTTTAAAAAATATGTCCTTTGTTGCAATAATGAGGTAGCAGTTACATTTTTAAGCATCAGAGGGTTTCGTTGAGGCAAGTATTTCAAGGCCAGTTAAATACGAAAAATTCAACAATATCTGTGGCAAGTTGATCGCACATTTGCTTCAAATTGGCCTTGTTTTTAATAGGCCCATTTTGGATGTTATCTGAAGGGATTCAGAGCGAAAGGACCTATCATTTCAAACTTGGCGCTTTAGAAGATAATCTTAATATCCCAAAACCGCGCGAATTTTCTTCTCTATCTGACAAATATCATTTCTTTTGTACAAAGTTCCTTGACGTAGAATGTCAGCTGCTTCTGTAGTTCGAGCGTCACGAAAGATCGCACCAGCTCCTGGGCAGCCCGCGTAAAAGTACCATTGTCGAAATACTGGGAAATCACCGATTTCTACTAGACACTGCATGTCAGCCAAGCTAATGCAGAAAGACTGGTAAAAACTTTTGAAAGCTCTTCAAGGTCGTGTCGATTCAAAGGGTGTGCCAGACTGGATGCAGTAAACATTGAGAAAACAAACCGAAATTAGTAAGGAAAGGTTTTAGTTTCGTTTGACAGAATAGCTGTGACAATTTCTTCAATTCCAGTAATTCTGTCCAGTCAAATCTTGTCAATGTGAGTCGCCCTTTCCAGAACACTTTGTCTGACAAAACACGCTGATAGAGATGATGATTCGTCTGTATGTTCTACCAACAGTCTTCCAACAGATTCTTTGGAGTATTGTCGCAGCTAACAATAAGTATTCATCCTTTCATTGCTTTATCTGCAGTTTACATCTGCTCTCTATAAAGATATCCATGACGATCGCAGATCAGTTCTGTTGTATCCACGATTCCATTCCCAAGGCCATCATCGGCTGGCGGACCGATCTGTGAGATAGCGTGGATTATGGCGATGATGGCATTGAATTACCTCGTTGTCAGCGCTGCGTCCGCGAGGGAGGCTCGTAAGGATGCCTCGGAGAGGCGGCGAGCGTGCATTATGCAGAGAGTGTGTCGCGCGTTCCCTGCAATCACCGAGGAGGGCGCCACGGCGACCTCCCCGAGCGCCCGAAGCCAGCCAGACTCTGCGTGGAATGCTCTTTGACTCAGCGGCGTGCATTGCTGAATAATTTATTGATGGAATGAATAATGAAATGCCTGAAGACGTTTAGACCAATGCATTTTTTCATTTATGTAACTTAGATAACATTAATATATATATATATATAATAATTATATATATAAGTAATTTTTTTTACAATTTGACTTTTCCACAATTAAAATAAAACATTTTATATATTTGTAATATTTTTATATTTATGTAATTAATCCAGTAAATTTGTAATTTTATAACATTTTTTGTTTTTTTCCATCTTTCGTAATTAAAATAAATCTTCACTCCTTTCTGAAAGTTTAAACCAATGTTCTTTTTCATAAATAAAACAAATTTTATATTTGTTTTATAATATGTAATATTGTAATTAATATTTTTATTTCCATCTTTATTTAATTCTTTCTGTACTTTAAATAAATGTCAACTCCATGCGGAAATGATTAGACCATCTACTTTTTCATTATTATAAATTATATATTTTTCATATGTAACTTTCGTGTTTATTAATAATATTGTAATATTATAATTTTATACTTTTTTCTTTAGTTTTCATCTTATTTAATTATTTCCTTAATTTCAAATACATCTTCCAACACGTTACTACAATAGATGGCCATTGTTCAGCCTGATTGAAACTAATTCGTTCAATGGAGATGACAGGGAAAAATGATACATTAGAGCCTCGGCTACACTGAGCTTTTTTTCTTCTTTTATTTGTTTGCGTTCGTTTCGACACACGCGCCTGAATCCTGTTGAGGATTAAGCGCCTGAGTTGATGTAATACTTCTACTTTATTTTCTGTCAGTCGCGTCACTAGCAGTCAGGCCTTTATTCCTTCGCGAGGGGCTCGTGCGCGTTAGTAACAGGGGTTCCTACACGTCATCCGACAGGGAATCGACGGAGATCGCTCGAATGGATTACTTTCCGTTAATTTCACAGAGCGAAATTAAACAGTACGGCTAGCGCGCTTTCCAATGAACAAAAGTTGGACGCACAACACCCAGCAGCGTGGGAAGTTTCCATTGATAGAAAAGAATTTCTGAAATAGAAATAGACACATTCCTTTACAGTCAAGAACAGTAACCACTGATTATATAAATAGAAGTAACGCGGAGAAATATAAGCTGTTGAAGCCTGTCAGAACCTGCATCGCACTCCGTCTCTCCTCGCCTCTTGAAATCTTAAATCGATTTCTTAAGACGAAAGGCAATCATAAACCGCCGCCGCCCAATAATGTCAAGCAATACTAGAATCCTGGAAGTTTGGCATTTATTTTACCTAAAAAGGCTCGCAAAAAAGACATATTTTTTATAATGTAGGCCCACGCAAAAAAGGTATTATTCTAGCAAGTAGGAGGGGGATAAACAAAGGACACCTTAAAAAAATCCCGATTACCATAATATGTAAAAAAATGATAATAAAATGGTCTCAGATTTTATTCCAACCAAAATTTACATTAGTGCCAGAAGGCGATTGGTGCCGAGGATTGGAGATGTGCCAGAGGGGGAAGATAGGAAAATAATGACAGAAAATGAACAAATATGGCAAATGCCAATAAGCGTCAGTAACTCAATAGGTCCAAAAGCAAAAGAAAATCTACTAAACCAAATTAGCTATGCTAAAGAAGTTTTTAAATAAATTTTACAATAGGTTGAAGTCATAAAATCGTAATAGGTATAAAAGGCTCTTTGCCAATTTCCAGGCTATACTAATATCAGTATTTGCCGATTAGTTAAGGCACAGTGATTGCGATCAATATGTACTACTTTCAGTAACAAAACAAAGAAAAAGGTCTAAAAATAGACGACTATGCGATGCCTTGTAGCAAACACTAGATTCGTGCTGGGTACATTATTTCATGCTAAATTGCCTTTTAAACACCACACACCCACAACCTTATACTGTGCGAAGTCGGTGGACAAAACAACAGGGTGTACTCTTCTCCGAGGACTCTCGACATCAAAATGACCGCACGCTCGCCGAGCGCGTCCCGCGGCGGGCCGCTTGGAACCTAAGAAAAAATGAACGCACTCCCTCCGGCAGGGCATTGGAGGCGCGCACAAGCCGATTCAAAGCGAATGTTTGGCTCGGATCAGGGCGGCACGAGAACACCACGGGCGTGCGCGCGAAGTAATTTTTTACTCGATGGAGGCAACAAGGTGTCAATTCGAATATGTCTGCATTCTCGGTCAGTCGCGGAACTCGCGAGTTTTTCTGAATAGAGTTATTGGCTAGTCGGCTCAAAATAGAAAATCTGCCTTTCGACATCCTTTAATTCTCCATTCCGTAGGTATTAACCTATTTTTCTAGAGAAAGGCCATCAAATACCGTAAGTATATTATGATATGAAAGAGATTCATCAGGTATTCTGATCTAACAATTGTTATTCACCTGAAAGTTTTATAAAGGTTTCTCAGAGACTGAGATCAAAAGGTTATCGATGTGTGAGGTGGGATGAGTGCTTTGGAAATGTTGAATTCCATTCACGATGCCGAGAAGGGATTTTTCTGAGAATTCCAAAGCACGATGGTATTAATAGGACTATTCACGAGTGAAAAGTGTGTCAAAAGAGTTCCAAAATGGCGCCAACTCATTGAAAATAAACTGAAAGCTAAGTTAAAATAAATGCGACCCAGCGCGCGGATGTTTATATACCGCACCAAGCACAGATGAGACATAAAAAAAGCAGTTGTGATTGCACAGGAAGGAGCGGTACGAAATATCTGATAGAAAAAGCGATAATTTTTTTGAGATACATGCCTCAATTGGGCATTTGTATTATAGTTAAAACACTATTGGTTTTTAATTTCATGAGTGGAATATCAAATAATTATTCTACAATTCTTTTAAGATTCCGTTACTGTGCGAAGTATTTGGTTGACAGTGAGAAGTAATTCTCTTAAAACATACTAGTCATCTTACGTCAAATCACGGCAGCCATTGCTTTTTTCGCTATGACTGGGGTTGAGCGCCGCAGTACGTGTTCGTATAAGGGGTTCCTAAACATGCCACCAATCGGAATGCGCGGGTGACTCGAGCTAGCTAACTTCTCGACTTCAGGGAGTTGGTGTAAGTGGATGGCAAACAGCCAGAATTGAACCCATTTAGTTCCTATTTACCTTTGAAAAATACAGTGGCGCCCGGACGCCTGGTCGAGGGTCGCTGGGACGAGGCCGCGCGCCTCGCGGCGATGCGACGGGGGGACGCGCTGTCACCGCAGACACAGGGCCCCTGTGCGTGCGCACCTTGCCTCAGGGGTGGGGGCGGCGTTCGGTCAGGAAGTCTCCAGGCTGTTGGGGTTGTGGGCGAGGAGTTCGAACGCTAAACCGGGAGAGGTCTGAGGTCTCTGCAGTGCCTCTGACCGGGAGGTCCTAGGTTCGGGGAGAGGTCGCTCCGGGATCAACTGATTTCACTGTAGTGCCTCTGACCGGAAGATCCTAGATGGCAGTAGGTTTTTCGACGCTAGTTACATAGCTAGGGCGAATTCAGTCTCTGGTGGAGAATTCTAGCGGCCAGCTGCTCTGATCGGGAGTTTTCCGTGGTTTCTACGATCAACACCAGGTGAATGCCGGAGCAGTACCCAAACAAACGGGTCACGGACCGAGCGCGATATTCCCTTCCTCTTCCTTGTTATATTCTCACATTTACTTGAACACACACTTACATACAGTACACAGAGATGCTGGATGACCGGTCGGGGTTTTAGAACTTGCCCCATCTGGGGCGGTGCCCCGCAGGTGGGAAATACCTGGTTGAGGAAAACCCCGCTAGCTCAAGGTAAGTCGACGCCGTATTTCACCATACACCGGGAAAAAGGCCACGGCTATCTCCCGAGGAAAGCAGGCTCTACACTAACGGGTATAACGACCTTTGGAGTCGATGCGCTCGGAATGAAGGAATCAATCGAACCCGAAGCAGTTTCGCTTTGTAATATGGATGTAAATATCTATATTATTTTGAAAGAAAAAAATATTTATTTTCATACTTTTATTTTATTTTACGTCAAAACCAGTTTAATACTTTGTCTGGCATACAATGGAGAGAAGTGTATTCTGTTCGTGTCTTTCGTAAATTCTGGTATTTCTATCCTAACCCACATTAAACATGAATTATGCATACAGTTGGAAATAAGTGTTTGTGGTGAGAATTGATAAGACAATATTTCCTCCCTTGTAATAAAAAACTATTTGCAAAGGTATATGAGTTACAGATTTTGGCTATTGTCTGTCACTGTGCTCTTCGTGAAGAATCGACTTACTGCAGCGGGAAAATGAACGGTAATTTGAATAACTAAATTTTCCTCCGGACTGTAGCAAACGATCGCGGGTTCGAGCCCGCCTCGGGCATGGTTGTATTGTTTGTCCTTTTACCCCGTATTATCATCATATCATATATTCACAGTTACCATACCGTTCAATGCAATAGGAATTGCTAATGTCCTAGATGCGTCCTTAAATTACAAAAAAAATCAAATATTCCGCTTTTTATGAGGTGGCGCAGTTCATCCCCCCTAAAATGTGAAATCCTGCTCTGCAGTATAGCTCTGAAGAAGGCCACAGCGAGATGGCCAAAAACGTCAGCATAACTGACCTAGACGCGGCTCATCGCGGATAGCCAAGAATGTATTGTCTATTAAAGGTATCTTCGTCAGAGAGGCACCGCCGCAGTGCGAACCAGCTCAAAACTCCCAGGCCTCCCAATATGTGTGGTGGTGTAGTGCGAGAATGGGTGTATAAGGAGAGACAATTGGACAGGACACGGATGAAGGCACAAACATTGCCCGCATGTTAGGGTACTGCTTCGGCATTCACGTAGTTTGATTGGAAAAATCCACGGAAAACTACCGATCAGAACAGTCAGCCGCTACAGTCTACTCCGGTGAATTTGGCCTAACGAGCGATTTAACTAGTGATCTATTGAGCGATCTAACTGGTGACGAAAATTCGCCATCAGGACTGCAACTCTTGGGCCTCCTGTTTAAGAAGTGTGCAGTGGCAACGGTTGTTGCACTGAACTACCTCAACTGGTACAATGATTTAATAAATGCCTTAAAATTCTCAAAGAAAGTCACTATAACCTCTAATTTCGAAACAAATTGAGATGATTTAAAGATCCGCGCGTAATATAAATCTTCTTACTCTGTGTTCTCAAGACCAAAACCTAATTATTTAAAAACGAAATCACAATATGTAAGGAGAACGCATTGAGAAACCTTAAAAACACCGTTGCTTCTTGTATCGGTTATCGTCATAATTTATTTATATATTTACTTCAAAAACAGTTTAAAACTGTGTGTGACGTGCGATGGGGAGAAAACGTAAAATTGCATTTATGTCCAGAAGCAAAACAAGGGACCTTGTCAGTATTTTCTCAAGGATCAAGTAAAGTGGTTAAAAACCTGACCAAGACGGGAAGTTCGTTCAAAAAGGTTCCCCGTAGTGTCTGTCTTCCCACTCCACCATCCTCTATGGGGTAATGGCAACATCGTGGACTAAAAAGCGACGGCGCATTCGCCCTGATACGTTACTCAACAGCAACAAAGGAGCGTGAATGCAGTGCTAAAAATTTAAAATTATTTGAAATAAACAGTTTTTTTAATTTCCATGATTATCTTATTACATCATGTATTGAAAATGTTCACCAGAATTTTGTAGGTAAAGCGGTACCCTTGTACATTTATTATGGAAAACTCTTTTAAAATTTCTTGAGATATGGACATTGCATACAAAAATATTGTCTTTTAATTCCTCAATGGAGTTGGGACATTTCCTTTAACCGCTCCTCAGAAAAATATATCAGGTGTGAGATCTAGTGATCCCACATCTTTCAAAATTATGAATGTACTTATTAATCTTCTGTCTTATTATTTGCTCGAAACAACCAAAAATACACGTTCTTCCAGAGTCAGCATTCTAACAGTTATACTCCGGCTCAAAACAAACAACTTGTAAGTACTCTGAATGTGCCACTCGGATATGAAGATACGATCACGTATTTTTATTTCAACTACTGCTTCCTTGCAGCGAGAGCGCTTCTGATAAGAACAGTCGAACGCCGTCGCGCAGTTGCCATTTCCGCATAAATGATGAAGTGGGGAGGCAGCCGCTGGGGAGACACATTTTGACCGCTCTGTAATTTACGTCATTAATATACGCTTTGTAAAAACACGACTCCTTTTGACTTAGGAGTATTGCTTTACATGCTTACAGAAATACACTTCTACTATGCACTGTTGGCCAATCGATCCATAATTCACTTCGTAGCACGTTGGTCAATTCAATTCATAATTCATTTTCAAAATGTTTGAGATTGCTACTGTGACAGAGCGCAAATGATGTCGAATTCTATTTATTCACTTTACTTCCATCACTTAACAATCATGCATACAAATAACTCCTCTATTCAGGTAACATGATTCACATTATTGAGAATTGTTCGTAGAAAAATTTGTTACCACACGTTGAGAGAAGCATGGAACCAATACAAACAGCAAATGTGCGAAAGGATGGATATTTTGCGTTTGAGAGGTTTTTTAAACCTATCAATAAATTTCTATTTCAATCGGCTCTTTGAAAAATCATCGATTCGTACATTTTCGTTTTCAGGGCCATGTTGCTTACGTGGTGTTTTCAACACTTCCAGTAGCCAAATTACTGTTTTTCTACATGTAGTATATGTTTAAAATCATAAAAATAGTAATTAAATGATTTTTATAATGAGTAATATAATTGATATTACCACTCCAACATTTTGAATTTCATTAAGTATCAACTATAATTAGATAAAGCGACCATTACTTGGAATTTAAATAAAGCGTTCTCATTAGTTGCAACACTAACAATAAGAATTCCATTTCTACCAGAATTCACAAAATGGCCAAATGCCGCTCTGAACTCTTTTTTTACCCTTTTTAAACGCTTAAGTCGAGAAAAAAAAGAATTCCTCAAATGCATGTGTTATAATTTAAGCAAAAAACTGAATGTATCCTTTCTGTAAAAATTTGCAATTTTGTAGTGTTTAAGAAAAATGTTAGCTGACGTTGAATGTATCTAAGTATTATTCATATGCATCTAATATTTTGGTTTTCCATTTTATATCCGTATCTGCTGCACTCACCAACAAACGGTTATGAGGAAAACGAGTACAAATGCTGTCAGGTTTGAAATCCGCGCGCAAATAATACACACAGCCCCTTTATATTTATTCTGTGGATAGAACTAAGAAATTTTGTGGGCATGTTGCAATCTTAAATAGTCTGACACTAAAATATTTTTTTCACCTATGAATTTAGTTTATTTTCAGTTTGATAGTTGTCAAACTGGCTTCAGAAAATGCCCAAAAGCTGGCTAGTTAATATATCTGAATATATCTTACATGTGATATTACCCACCCTTTCCTAAAAAGTGCAAATATCGATGTCTTCTGAAAGGTATGCTCTACACACAGTAATTTTGGTTCTGAAACTTGTAAATGTGCAGCTATGGGGAAAAGATGTCAGAGCCTGATTTTTTTATTTAATTATTTACGTAATTGTGCCCACCCTTTTCTAAAAATTGTGTAACGATTGATGAATCAAGTAAGTAGGCTTTCTGAAGGGCATTTAGTTTTAAAAATGTGAAAGTTTAGTTATTTTCATATTACCAGTCCAGTGTCAAAGCTCACCATCAGTCATTTTGCAGAATTATGCGTATATTCCCCGGAAAGGATTTGGCCACCTTGCACAGAAGCTATACGTTTTTGTCAACTATATTTACTATGGTTGTCATCAAACCTATCATCCTGAGAATTTTTGGGGCAGTTATAACACTTACTTTTCACGTTATTTTAGTTACTTTTAATACTAAGTTAATTACATTTGTTTTTGAAGTTGAAATAAACTTTTGGGAAAATAAATTATTTCACAATTTTATTTATTGCATGGTCAACAGACTATTATGAACCTGTCTAGTTCTGAGTGAAAGCCAAATGAAAGGCAGACCTATTTAACATGCTTGTTATTACAATCAATTGCTTCTCAGGAACAATATAAATTCTTCACTTGTCAATTCTTTATTCTATAGACCAATACAGCCAATGTGTTATTTTATGAGGTGCTTTTCTACCCATTTCATTTCTACGTCATTATTAATTAAAAAAATAATGAAACCAGTAAAATTTGAATTTTCCGTTCATAAATTGTCATAATCAAAGTAAATCGTGCATTAGGATTGGCCTCGCTTGCGGCATTTTCTCTTGCTCCCTTCATCAACAGCAACACTGCCTTCACCATTTCCATTTCCATTTTCTTCTTCTTCCTCCTCCTCCTCGTCGAGTCCAAATTGAACGCTGTCAAATACCCCCGCCTCTACCATTCTCTGAAAATCTGCCTCGGCGTCGTAGTTTCTGAAACATTTAAAGTGTAATTGCAAAAAAATGAACTTATTTTTCATGCATCCGTATGTCCATGTAACCAGGAAAAATGAATACTTGTAAAACTCGGCGTATCTTTTCTTTCGGCGCTCTGCTACGAGAAACTTCCATAGAAGTCCCCCCGTTATCGACAACAGAATAGCAATAGAGACGTTTCTCTGTATTTGGGTATACAGCAGGCCGCGCATCTTCGGCTTTGACAATTTCTTTTTCGTGGTATCACACATCTAAAATGGTGAATTTAAAGGATTAGTTTACGTTAAAGAATTATTTTACTTTACACTTGTAATTCTAAAGCAAGCGCGCTCGTCTATTCAGTTCACCAGACCGGCCTTTGGCTCCCTTATTTCCTCGGAAATTCAACAATTATACATCGTGCCACTGTTAGACGAGACTGTAGTGGCCCATGAGTACGAAAAATCATTCGTTCACTGTTTCTCTTTTGACTTAACCCTAATACTATAGTGCTTAACAGTGCTCAAATAGAAGTTGAAATAAAGCCACACAACAATACAAATGATATGGAAAAGATATTAATTTACATTATGACGTAGGGCTAACAGTATAAGACGAACACTTTTACAATTTGATAATGCAATTTTTTTACTCATAGAATACAAATTTAAAAAGAAAAATAGCACCCAACGAAGAAGAGTCCACACTTTTTGCCACCGTAGACACGTGCCTTCTGTGCCCATGTGTAAATCCGAGGTCCCTGGGCTCATCATATAACATTGTTTCTTAATGCATAATTTCAACATTCTAGCTCTCACCATTTCTTCAAAAATGAGTTTAAATACATGATTTTGACAAAATAGTTTCGGCAACTTTGCTGCAATTTCCCCTGTGAGTGAATTGTAAGTTTACATTATATGTGAAATAGTGTGTAAATAATGTAAAGGTTAATATAGGATTAGCAAGGTTAATATAGGATTAGGATTTATATTAAGCTTAATGTCCCCACCCACAAAACTACCCGAACAAAGAACAAATGTCAAATTCAAATGAAAATGTTAATTCCATTGAATAGATTGCACGTGAAAGCTCTTTCATTTGCTCGACAATAACAGAGGTAATATTTTTTTCCAAAGTTGGGAAAAACGTATTAGTTTTATTGAACGTGATCAAACAAACCGCTAATGTCAAAAACTAGTTCACCTATAAAACTACAACTTCATAAACGTTCGTTTGAAACACGTGGAATCGGGCATGCAAAATATCAAAATCCATGGTCGTGCGGGACACTTCAAAAATTGCCTTGGAATGATAATGTGTATCTTCAGAATACTTCAAAAAGTGCACTTTAACTCAAGAACAGTACGATATAGACAAAATGTGTAAGAATACTTTATCTTATCTAATTTACGACAAAAGGCAAAAATATTGGCCCAGGAGACATAGAGATATCATAATAATAATCAGAAGAGAAACAGAGTACGATTAGTTTTGTGTACTCGTGCGTCATTACGCCTTCTCTGTATGAACATCTGCACATGTCCGCCATGTTTTCGTATGTTCAAAGATATGGTTTAAATTTGTATTTGTATTATGCTGCATTTTGCAAAAGAAATTCATCACGCAACTGGCCATATAAGTAAAATTACTTTTGTACCCATATATCTATGTATTGAGGATATATTTTCGTTATTTTCGGTCTTAGGTCGTATAAATACAGAAAGGCTGCAAAGCCAGTATTGAGGATGAATGGAAATAGAAGTGACCGCAATAAACTTAATTAATAATCTAACGTTGTATGAAAAAAAACATGCACAGAATGTTATAAAATATGAAAAGTCTTGAAATTTAATGAGTATTTTATTCAGAAAAATGTTAGAAATTTGTCAGTGTTTAGATTTCATGTGAAACCTCTTCATGATTGATATATTTAATATTTTTCTTTTGTTATATTTTGTGAATCGTAATGGCTTTTATTGTTCATATGAGATATATCAGCAAAATTGATTTTCATATAGTAACTCAAAACCCAGTTTAACATATTTTCTATTTAAGATCCTAAAATTCAAAATAACAATGGTGACCGGTGGCGTGATCTGTAACGTAAGTAAAAAGTAAGTTTGCTCTACGGATATTTTAGAGCAACACTGAAATAATATTAAAAAATAGGATGTTATTAAATATTACCTTGAAATGTGAAAGATTCCAGTCAATGTTAAGTATGCGACCTGCTGCACCTACAAGTATCGTCGAGAAAGTGTTATTTCAACTACTCACTTAGATGCGACAAAGATATTGGAACGGAAGATGAAATATGCATCCCATTGATCAATAATTTTGCCTGACAAATGAAACTCTTTCCTCATACCAACTTGACATTAAAATACTATTTAAGAATATCGTGGAGATAAATGTTTAGATTGTTTTCGATTAAAATAATATTTCGAAAAGTGCAGAGTATGAACTCCTGTCTTCATCTATCGATTAATTTTCTGGTAAAGCACAAGGAAATAAGGAAATTGGTGTTTAAAGAATTCCAAATTTCAGCGAGCATTTCTTGAACTTCTCTAATATAATATTTGGAGTTAACATATTCAAGTCAGAGTAGTGTTAATTTTAAATTATTTTAATTGAATATATTTTTTAACAAAATATATTCTTTGTCGTGACTTAAAAGTTTCCGTAAACGAACAATTCGTGTTAACGAACTATCTTCCGTTAGAAAATTACAAATTGAATGTATTGGGAATAAATTTAGACAAATTTTCAATTAATTATTAATAAAAATTGTACTTCAAAGTGTAGTCAATATAGCTCAACATTCGATGATATAATTATTTATGTGATTTTATTTCGTTGTTTATTGCGTTTTATATACTGTTCAAGTGAACATAAAATAAATGGGAGATATTTTGATACATTGTGTAATTCCAGCAACAAGATTCAATTGATTTATTACTTCTTACCACACACAAACTTCTTTGTTAATTATTTCTTTAAAAAAGTAAATTTATTAAATAAATATAAATATAATATAGTATATTAAAAATTAACATTAAAATATTTATTCCATTATTATTAAATAATATTTAAATGTTATGTATTTATTACATTATATTTGGGAAAGAGAAAAATTACTCATCAAATAAAATAATGCTAGAAACAACAGAAAAAGAACACGTACACAACTTTTGTTATTTCGGCTGCACTTTCACAGAAGACAATAAAAGCACATCAGAGATAAGAAAGCATATTACACTAGCAAAGACATTCTTAAATAAAATAAACTTGCTCTCAAATAACAACTTTTAATATTAGAAAGAAATTTCTGAAATAATATACCTGGAGTGCCCTATTATACGGATGTGAAGGATGGACGCATTTAAAAACGAACAGGACTCGTTTTGAAGCTTTAGATGTGGTTGGGAAAATACTGAAGGTTTCCTAGCCTGAAAAAATTTCAAATAATGTAATTTTGTAAAAAGTCAATGAGAAGAGATGTCTATTAAAAGGAAAGAAAAATTCTTTGGACACATTTTTATGTGTAAAGAATTCTTAAATGCAATTTCGGGATGTAAAATAGTTGGAAAAAGAGAAAGAGGGAGACCTAAAATAAAAATTTTGGAAGAGCTTCAGACTCAATTACAAATTAAAAACTATGCATATATTAAAAAGTCAGCGGAGGTCAGAATGTCATGGCTGCAGCGACAAGACACTTTTGACCTTTAGGATGATGATGTATTTATTTATAATAATAATTATTATTATATAAGTGTATTGGCATTTCAACTCTGGCATGCGTAAAAATCTTTCAATATTATTTAAGGTGGTTAAAGCGACATATTCCCAAGTAGATACACAGGCCACATTACATTCAAAAATATTTATTT
This sequence comes from Gryllus bimaculatus, assembly GCA_017312745.1. Taxonomy (NCBI): domain Eukaryota; kingdom Metazoa; phylum Arthropoda; class Insecta; order Orthoptera; family Gryllidae; genus Gryllus; species Gryllus bimaculatus. Next base: position 290,085 of record BOPP01000150.1, on the reverse strand, counting down.
GCGAGAGAAGTGGATATTGTGAGACATATTTAATAAAAACAGGGACCCTCGTTAAGAGTTTTATTTAATTATACAAATAAAATTTGTTTTATAGATTGAAAATAAAAATATTTCAATACCACGTATAGGTCTAATGTTTATTAGTCCCTTGACAAGTGCCAACATTGCATTAACACGGAATGAAACGTTGAGGCATAAGTTAAATGTAAAAAAGAATTATTAAACAATTAGCAAGAGCAAAACTTAAAAAAGTAACATTACAGACAGATATCTATATATTTTGCTGTGACCTCTAATAACGGCCTAACTTTCCACATTTGTGTAGACGAAAAGTGTTTGGTAAATTGCTGCAATGTCCTTGAAATTGGTATGCCTGCTCATGCTTGTTCAAATTTTCGTTGTTTTGAGCCACTTTCAATACTGTTTGTTGCCCAGTCAACACGTGGTAAACCCTGGTTGAGAGAATTGGTGTACGATTTGTTTCCAAAGCGAAATTTGACTGAAGATGATAGTGTTCTATGTAACTTTAAGAAAAGCATCATATTGAAAAGCCGCTACGCGCACAGTGTTGTCGAGTAGGGCGTTATCGTCCCGTTCCTATAGTAAGCGAGCGAATATCTCCCTTAGAAGTGATTTAGGCTTAAAAATTTTCCGAATTCTCACATTGGAAAAGGTAGATGTTCTTCAAAATGTGCGTATACATTCTTTTAGATGCTAGCTACCTAGGAAAGAGTTTTTAAAAATATTTTCAACACAATTTTCCCCGCAATGTTTTAATGTCTGTTTGGCTCTGTCAGCTCACCATAAGAGCCCGTGTTAGAACGACCAACGTTACTGACTATTTTCTCAAAAACTAGACGGTGGAATCGATTCACATTCTACCAGAACATAGAAAAACCTTTCATCTTTCCATTAATATAATAAAAAAGGCATGTTAAACATAAAACGTCTCTCCTTCTAACCACCTCAATATAGACTAATAGTACTAACAAATTAGATCATTAATAAATTCTAAAAGTAACGCACGAAAAAGCGTGCTTTTCTCGCAATAAGAGAGCTTCTTCCTGCGTTCTCACTATTGCCAAGTTGTTCAGCATGGCTTGTAATAGTTGGATATAATATTACTGTAAATGTATATTGAACAATGTGATGTTCAATAGAATTTACTGATAAATCACATTTTAGACTTTCTATATAAAATTTGCAACTTTTTCATGTGACCAGTCGTCATAATCATGATATACTATGTTCTCCTTACAGAAATATTGCGTAGTGGTCTGATAGCAAATGACGCTGTCTCAACGACCAGTATTTCAAGCAAGATAGTTACACGATTTTTTTTGATATCGCTAGAAAATTCAGGTAATATATCCACAATCAAATTTAAATGCAATTTTAAACTTTTAATTTTGAAATATTAAGTTTTTATTTTTCATGTATACAAATTAAACAATGGTCAGCTAAACGGAAGCTACATCAGGACAGACACAGAACAGATGGCACCAAATGCGGTATGCGATATTTTTACAGTGCGTTGTCACCACCTAATTTGTGAAATACGTGAGTTGCTGGGACAAGAGCCGGCTTTGCGAGGAGAATTACCATGGCGGATGAAGCGTTAGGAATGTGCGATTTTTATTCAGACGCCAGAGAAGTAAATAGTAAATCGACTGCAAATTTCAGTTGGCTAGTGGCGTAGAAGAGATTCCAGAATGGCGAAAAATACCAACCACCGGCACACGTGACTGCTTCTGGCTATGTTTACAATTACTTATACTATACTTATAATACTAATGTTTCGAGCAAAGAGTGCCAAAATGTGATTACTTAAGCGCATATTTTGCCGTAAATTCAAAGAGTTTTCATTTTTTCTTAGCAATTCTTTGCTCATGTTTACATTAATTTATAGCAACAATGTAATGTAGTTACCTTTGGCAATAGGATTTCAATGAGAAAAAAATTACTTTAGACTGATTGTTTTATTGATCACTTAAGAAAGAATATGAATTTTGTGAGTAAAATGTCTGAAGACTACCGTAAAATCTCGTAAACCAATGATCTGAAAATGCTTTCAACAAAGTGATTTCAATATACTACATTACATAAAGATGCAGGTCAGTTATAAATCCTGTTTTAATAAGTGCATTTTGACTTTCTGATAATGAAAAACGTACGATATGACTTATATGGTATATGTAACTGTTATTTTCGTTTGTGTAACTTTGCTTACAAATATATTGTTAGTTTTCTGATAATTATAGACACTTTTATTGTCTTGTACCAATATTCAAATTAGACATTTTAATTATTCTTTGCATAGTTTTAAATTTTGAAATTAGTACAGTGACTATATTTTTAACGTATGTAAATATTATTCCAGAATTCCAATAAACACAAGAGATAAAATGTTTGGTACAGCGAAAAAATTCTTATTTTCAGATCCCATACTCACTGGGTTAGTATTAATATGTACGAATTATTTCACTATAGTTTGTACTGTATGTGCAGAGTGTAACTTTCTGATTCCGATGCCAATATATAAGTAATGTGCCTGGTAGCTGTTTTGGAGTATCTGCAGAATTGATAACTCTCATTGATTTAACGTGAGATGACAGGAAGAATATGTACAAAGACTCTATGATTCAATGCCATGTAAATAAAAATTCATTGGAATTACGGAAAAAATGTAAGGGAAATGGCGAGTTATTAAGTGTTTATTACTTTTTGTGTCAAGAACATACTTTTATGTAAAGTACCGTATCTAGTACAATTTTTACAGTAGTACAAGTATTAGATAGGTATTCAGTTTTCTTATCGATTCTAACTATAACCAGAAAGTAGGATTGTGCCAAATGAATGGGTATAGTGGTAATAGATAGTGTTGGTTCCGTAACGCACTTCTTAACATAAATTTGTACCTCAAAGGTCAAGAGTTACTACCCCCTTTTCAGTGATTACTGAGATTCAATATAAAAATAATTGCTAGAAAGAACTTTATTTTGATGTATACAGAAGTAACCCACTGTCTTTATTACCGACCATTTACACTTGTACGAGAAGCTATCATTTAAGCTTGTACTTACATAGATGCCGTAATTAAAAAATGCAGTAATTAAAAGTTCTTATAGTTTTTTTCCTTTCGGACATTAAGAACATTGTGAGTGAAGTAAACGAGACATTTTAATACTGCGGTACGAAATGAACAAAATCACCATCACGCTAGTGCTTTGCCATAGACTACTCAGTGCATACAGATTACAGTATTCGTCTTACGTAATCTAAAAGATAACGAACTAACAGATCACACAACATTCCACAGCTGTAAGTGAATGATGTGGAACTGAAATTTGAAACTTACAATTGCAGCGAAACTTGAAACATAAATGAAACTATCTACTAAACGAATTTCACATCAAAGTTATCTGCAGTTTAAATTTACATTATTTTGACAGCTACTTGCAATTTAATATTACGTCAGTAATTGAAAGGGGAACACATGGAATAATCACTATTGAACAGCGACAGTACTATGAACTACTAAAGGTAAAAAGTGTAAGAACATATGCTGCAACTTTTTTGCTTAATTATTAACATATATATATATATATAATATATATATATATATATATATATATATTATAATATATATATATTATGTGTGTGTGGTGGTAAAACTGTGAAATGACATGGAAAGTAAATGTTTGATATTGATTGAAATATATTTCTACTTCAATTTTTGTATTTAGTTCCACTGATTTCAGAGTTTCGTACAGCAATTTGCGTATTTGGCCTTTGTAGAATATTTCTCTGTGAACATTGGTCGAGCCACTGCTCTCCGACTGCGCATCGCGATGGATCGAACCGGTCGCCGCTGTACGTCACTTTCGCAGAACGCGCATTATGTGTCCCTGGGGCACAGTGCAGCGTATCTGAGATTTATAACTCCTCCGGTATATCGTTTTATTGAAGAATAGCTCGCGTAAAATATCGCCTCCGGATGCCTCCCCATAAACAAAGCTCGAAGACGTGCGCCGCACTGGGAGTGTTTTTCGACGCGACGCACGGCACGCGTGTTTGAATTACCAGTCGGGGGCAGCGGCTCACGGACGAACGCAACCGACAGTGTGGTTTAATCCAGGCTCTCCTCTCCTTGTCAGCACTGCATCAAAATGAGCTGAAACGTATTTCCTGGACGCTTCAGGTTGTTTACCAAGATCTCTAACAATCACACTACTAACGCTGAAACATACAATATGATAAGTCAATTGTTACGATGAATGGTTTGTCACGTGCTGGAAGAAAAGCACGTCTTCCGAATTTGAAAGCACCCAACCCAAGCTACCCTCATGGACTATATGAAGGTATTCTTACTCTAATATATCATTTTCAAGTACATTGTGTAATGATTTTCAAATTTTAATTAACTACTCCACATCTAGTATACATGAATATTTCAAATAAAGTATACATTTTCATTATATACTAGTAGTTGCGAAATAAAAAATATTTTTTGTAACAGTTCTTCCCCCTTACTTAAACACACACTTACATGCCCTACACTACCACACATACTAGGAGAACAGTCGGGAGCTTACAGCTTGTCCTGGCTAGAACAGCGGGTGCTGGTGGGAGATACCTGGCTGGGAAAAAGCAGTGAAACTCTGACGTGTAAGTCGGCGCCGGATGTGAGAAACACATGACAACACTGCCTCCTTCCATGAAAAAACATACACTACAGTTACTTGGCCAATAACCATACCTGACATGCCCAGAAACACGAAATAATCAATTAATCGGGGTACTCGGTAACTCATTGTTATGTAGTACGTGTCGCGTTGAACAAATTGGTAATTGATCCAACACGTGGGTTGCGTTCCACAGTCTGCGGAGCAACTGCAAGGCCAAGCGCTGCGTGAGTGGCCGCGCCGTCCAACGATGTAAGCCAAAGGCAGCGTCGTCTCGCCGTCCCGCGCCCCCCTCCCGCCGCCGCCATGAAGATCTACCTGCCGACGCCCGAGCGTCTGTGCCACTGCAACGCGTCGCTCATCGACCCCGACGCCCTCGCGGCGCTGGAGGAGGGCTACCTGCGCCTGCGCCTCGCCGACGTCTCCACCCCTCTCAAGAAGCACCTGCCGCGCCGCGTGTTCGCCCTGCTGCAGTACCGCACGTCGCCCATGGGCGCGTCGCTGCTGGACGTGGTGCAGCAGGGCATGCTCCACCACGACGCCCCCGTCGGCGCCGTGCTGCCCGACCCGTCGGCCTACGAGACGTTCCAGCTGCTGTTCGACCCGCTGCTGGACGAGCGCCACTTCGGCTTCGACGTCGACGACTGCCAGCCGGCCGTGGACTGGGGGGACTGGACCCGCCTGCGGAGCCTGGACCCGCGCCGCAAGTACATCCACGCCACCGCCGTCAGCGCTTGCCGCAACCTTCAGGGCTTCCGCTTCACGCCCACCATCGTCCCCGAGGAGCTGCACAAGGTGGAGGACACCGTGCTGCTCACCCTCTACAAGCTGCCGGGGATTTACAAGGGCAAATACGAGTTCGTTAGTTGCCTGCCGCCGACGCGGAAGAAACAGCTGCTGGAAGATCACTGCCTCTTCACATGCGGCGACAAGTACGATCACGCTGCCAACGTCCCGCGTTTCTGGAGCTACGGACGCGGCGTGTTCGTGAACAAGGAGCGTAATTTCTTCGTGTGGATCAACTCCAGAGATCATATGCGCGTCATCTCGCAAGAGAAGAACGGCGACCTCCAAACCGCCTACCGCCGCCTGATGGATGTGATGCCGGTACTAGACGCGTGTCTGCGCCCGGTACGCCACGACCGCCTCGGATTCCTCACTGTCAATCTCGACAACTTAGGAAGCGGCCTCGTTCTGACTGCGCGAATGTGCTTGCCCAACATACCTCAGAGTGTGATAGAAAGCATCACAAAGGTGTATCATATGGAAACGAAACATATAGAAGAAAATATATACCTCATATCCCACAATGGTCATTTGGGATATACTGAGTTCGAAGTGGCGAGAGAATTTAATCATGGGGTTCGAGAAGTCTTGTTCATGGCACGATTTTATGACACAAAGAAGAAAAAGAAAAAGCGAGGCAACGACGTTTCCGATAAACCCGAGGGACCCGACAAACCCGGTGACTCCCCACCGCCAGGTTCGGGTGGCGGAGAAGGCGACACGGGGCAAAGTGAGCAATCTGAGACTACTACGGAAACAGTCACCGAGACTGTGACTACAGTGGAAACCACCGAGACCAGCGGCGGGGGCGGGGGCGGCGCAGCGCCCTCTCCGCAGGATTTCATCTGGGCCCTGCCCTCCGTGGTCGTGATGCGCGCCAGCGTCTCCACCACGGCTTCGCGCGCCAGCGTGCACCGCCTCGCGCCAACCGACGAAGCCAAAGTCGCTTCGCGCGGGACGACCAACTTACAAACGCCGTCCGAGACAGAAATGTACTCCTCGCACAACGTCTTGACGCGACCAAAACTAACATTCTACGACGACATAGTCGACAATATGGAGAAGCGTAAAATCACAACACCGGAAGAAGACCAACCGGCACCCGAACCCCGAAGCTCACGGTTAAGTAGCAGAAGCTTTCAACCAGACGATCTATATTCGGACACCAATAGACACGAAGCCACATCCCAAGATGGCAGTGAGGCTGAAGTGATGATCGCAGAAGAAAACGCAAGACCAGTCCCCTCAGAGAACATCTCATCACACCGAAAAATATCGCGCGAGATCGTCACCACCTTATCCGAGGTGTTTCATATTGAAGAGAAATCATTATCGACTGCAAGAGACTCAGCTATAGCTGATCCTTCAGCAACTGCTTCTACCGCGCCCAGACGCAGCGATTCCGCTGACTTGTTTTACACAGGCGGATACTTACCTGAAGAAAAGTCAGCACGTGGTACTTCACGCCACAGACTTCAAAGACGAACATCATCCGGACGCTTAGGCAGCGCCGCGGATTTGTTCTACAAAGGGGGTCCTCTGCCAGAAGAGAGGACATTGTCTACTCGTCTGAGTGCTACTCGAGTTAAAACCCCCTCAGCAAATCGAGTTGATCAAGACAGTGATGTGCTGCAAGAAGAAAGGACAAGACCAGTTATTTCAGGGACCGCGACACCGCCACGACAGTCATCGCGTGTCTATAAAGAAGCGTGGCTACCAGAGGATAGATCTAGGTTTACTCGTGAGTATACTTTTCGAATACAAAAATCCCCCGCACAAGTTCAACAAGACAGTGAGGCTGCGGAAATACCTCTCTTAGGTAGTGAGAACGCGACTCCTCAGCGACAGACATCACGTGAACAACTTTCCCGCTCATCTGGGGTATTCATTTATCGAAACAAATCAAAAGAAGGATCACAAACGAGTGTAAGAGACACAGGAATATTTAAAACCACTGCTCCTTCTACTGCCCATCAACACAGTGATTCCGCCGATTTGTTTTACACCGGAGGATTCTTACCTGAAGAGAAATCCAAACGTGAATCTCCGCGCCAGGCAACTCATGAAAATCCACAATCAGTTGATCGCTTAAGCAACACAGCAGATTTGTTCTACAAAGGAGGTACTCTGCCAGAAGAGGCATCGCGCTCTTCTCCGGGTAGTGCAGTTCATATTAAAAAACCTGAACAACGAGATACCCAAGATAGTGATCTTGCTGAAATGTTTTACGTCGGTGGTGAACTGCCAGAGGAAAGGACAAGACCGGTTACTTCAGGAACCGCCACACCGCAACGACAGTCATCGCATTCCCGTTTATCCGGTGTGTTTAATGTTGGCCGCAAGAAATCAAAGGAAGGATCTCTTTCGAATTTAAAAGGTACGGGTGCAGTGGTGCCTCCATCTACTGCTTCTTCCGTGCCCACTCACAGCGATACTGCGGATTTGTTTTATACAGGGGGATTCCTACCTGAAGAGAAATCCATAGCTCCCAGAAACTCTAGCCCCAGTCGTCCGCAATCAGTCGATCGCTTCAGCAGCACAAAAGATATGTTCTACAAGGGCAGTCGTCTGCCAGAAGAGAATTCGCTCTCTACCCCGGGTAGTGCCATTCAAAATCAAAAATCTGAGCATCGAGAAACCCAAGACAGTGATCTTGCTGAAATGTTTTACGTGGGTGGTGAACTGCCAGAGGAAAGGTCAAGACCAGTTACTTCAGGAAGCGCCGCACCGCAGCGACAGTCATCACATTCCGGTTTATCTGGCGTGTTTCATGTTGGTCGCAACAAATCAAAGGAAGGATCTCTTTCGAATGTAAAAGGTGCGGGTGCAGTGGTGCCTCCATCTACTGCTTCCGTGCCTACTCACAGCGATTCTGCTGATTTGTTTTACACAGGGGGAATTCCTACCTGAAGAGAAATCCCAAAGCTCCAGACTCACTGCCCCGATCGCTTCAGAGCGGAACAGATATGTTCTACAAGGGCTGTCGTCTACGAAGAGAGTTCGCTCTCTACTCCGTATGCAATTCAAATCAAAACCTGTCACATCGAGAGTAGCGCAAGAAGGATCTTGCTGGAATGTTTACGTGGTGGTGAATTGCGCAGAGGAAAGGACAAGACGGTTACTTCAGGAAGCTTACACGGGGCAACGACCGTCATCACAATCCCGGTTTATCCGGTGTGTTTCATTTGGTCGCACAAATCAAAAGAGGGATCTCTCTCGAATGTGAAAGGTCGGGTGCAGTAGTCGCCTCAACTGCTGCTCTTCTGTTACCCAAATCCTACAGCGATTCTGCTGATTTGTTTTACACGTGTGGCCTACTGAAGAGAATCCAAAGCCTCCTAGGCACACTAGCCGATCGTTTCAGCAGCCACAGATATTTTCTACCAAGAGGAGGTCGTCTGCAGAAAAGTCCGCTCTCTATTAGTAAAGGCAATTCAAATTCAAAATTCTGACATTCGAGAACCCAAGACAGGTGACTTTGCTGAAAGTTTTACGTGGGTGGTGAATTGCCAGAGGAAAGGACAACGACGGTTACTTCAGGAAGCTCAACCGCAACGACATCATCACAATCCGTTTATCCATGTGTTTCAATGTTGGTCGCAACCATCACAAGAGGATCTCTCTCGAATATCAAAGGTTCGGTGCCAGTAGTGCTCCATCTGCTGCTTCTTCGGTGCGACTCAACAGCGAAATTCTGCGGATTGTTTTAACAGAAGGATTTTACCTAAGAAAACTCAAAGCTCCCAGAAGCACCTAGCCCCGACGGTCCCAATCTGTCGATCGGCTTCAGCAGCGCAACAGATATGTTCTACAAGAGGTCGTCTGCCGGAGAGATCACTCTCTAGTTCAGGGGTGAGCAATTCAGAATAAAAAATCTGATCGAGATACTCAGGTACGTGATCTTGCTGGAATGTTTTACGTGGGTGGTTGACTGCCACGAGGAAAAGGAGAGGAGGGTTACTTCAGGACGCTCACACGCAACGAACAGTCTTCGCAATCCCGTTTATTCCGGTGGTGTTTCATGTTTGGGTGCAACAAATCAAAAGGAGGGGATCTCCTCGAATGTAAAGGTTCGGGTGCAGTAGTTCCATCTGCTGCTCTTCGGCCTACTCACAGCGATTTCTTGCGATTTGGTTTACACAGGGGATTTCATACTGAAGATAAATCCAAGCTCCAGACACACTACCCCGATCGTCACATCCTGTCGATCGCTCAGCAGCGCAACAATATGTCTTACAAGAGGCCGTCTGCGAAGAGAGTCAGCTCTCTAGTCTCAGGTAGAGAAATTCAGATCAAAATTGATCGAGATACCAAGACAGTGATCTTTGCTGGGAATGTTTTACGTGGGTGTGAACTGCCAGAGGAAGGACGAGACCGTTACTTTCAGGGACGTCAAACCGAACGACAGTCTTCACAATCCCGTTACCCGTGTGTATTCATGTTGTGGTCGAAAAATCAAAGAGCGGATCTCTCTCGAATGTAAAAGGTGCGGTGCAGTAAGTGCCTCCATCTGCTGCTTCTTCGGTCCTACTCACAGAGATTCTGCGGATATGTTTTACACAGGGATTCTACTGAAGAGAAATCCAAAGCTCCAGGCACACTAGCGATCGGCTTAGCAGCGAACAGCTATTTTCTACAGGAGGTAGTCTCAAGAAGAAGTCCGCCTCTCTATTTCAGGTAGAGCAATCGAATCAAAATCTAACATCGAGATACCCAAGACAGTGAAGTTTGCCTGGAAATTTTTACGTGGTGGGATACTGCAGAGGAAAAGGCAAGACCGGTTTACTTACAGAAACGTCAACGAACGTCAGCTCGCGTTGAGAATTTCCGTTTATCCGGGTTATTTTCATGTTGTCGCGCAGAAGAAAGGAGGGGATTCTTTCGAATGTGACGAGAGCGAACCACCTTCGGGGGGGCGTGCCTGGTCTACGCGCTAAAGCACAGTAGAGATGCTCCTGAGGTTTGTTTGATCTTAGGGGCTCGTGCCCTGAAGTGAAGATCAATACTGATGCTCCGAGAGCACTGAGCGCTGAACGTCCGCTCAGCCGACCCGCTTTCAGTAGCGCAACAGATTTTGTTGCACAAAGGAGGTTCTCACAGACGAGAGGTTGCTGTCTACCGGGGGAGTTGTACTCAGATGACTCAACATCGACGACACGACACGCAGCACAGACCTCACGTGACACGTTTTCCAACGTATCCGTCGCTTGCTCCTTGCCGAGACATATCGAAGGAGGGCTCATCTTTCGTATGTACGGTGACGCGCGTACAGGCTGACTGCTGCTCCGAATATCGCGCCTAAGGACAGTGGTCTGCCTAATCCTTGTTGAATCCGGCTGGATCTTTGCCTTTGACGCTACAAACCAACTTGAAGCTTCTCCCCTCTACTCCGTAACGTCCACCGTCTGTCGATCCGCTTAGGCAGCGACGATGTCTCCCAAAGAACTCCCTACTTACCCGTGAGAGTACTATAGTCTCATCACCCCCCGCACGTCGAGATCCCGAAACACTGAGACGCGAAAAGTTTCAAAGTGGGTCCGCTTCCCGTCGAAAAGACAGGCTAGCTCTCAGGGGACGCGGCGCCTAAACGACAGTCATCGGTGAAAAGTTAATCTCGTCTCTGCGGGTTTCCAGATGCCGTCTGAATGCAGTAGTGGGATCACTATCGAGTGTACGAGAGCAGATGCCCCTAAGCGATCTGCTCTTCTGTTCGCGTCGGAAAAGGAGTTAAAACGTTGACGCGCCGCTTCGCCATGCTTCTAGGTGTCTTTCTGTCGGATGCTTGGGAGACGAACCGTTTTCGTTCTAGTAATGACGGTACCGGTCGGTTTGAATTGTGAGAGTGGAGTCGCGAACATAAGGAGTACCCCTCAAAGACGTTGGACGTTGCAGCACGTTCCAATGAAAATCAGATGGTATCTCAAGTTCATCTCACTTGCCAGGCCATAAGAAACACCATATGAACGTCCTAGTGATAGGAACTGACGCGTTTGTTCCCGATAACAACGTGTTGAGTAGTGGTTTTGGATATGAACGTGGAAAATCCGGGTCATTAATTGAGATCTAGCGGCGGTGGTAGGTGAGTGAGCGGGAGTGCGATTGGCCTCAGAGAAGGGAAATACTTAGTCAGCTATGCAGATACGCCGCCTTCATCTTACCCGGGGTGGTGGTTGACGGGACGAGTCAGGCGGCTGTCTCCCGAAGCTGAGACATCTTCAACAAGATGAAACGAAATCGAGTGTAAAGAATTCTAAGAAGTAATAAATCATGTGAAGTAGACTGAGTTGTCAGAAAATATGTATTTTTTGTGATTTCTATAAATCGTAATCTGTGCAAAGAAATAAATGAGCTTTTTTTCTAACATCTCAAAGTACATTTGTTTATTTCCTAACATTAGCTAATTTTTATGTACAATTATGGGTCTCGTAGATAAATACTAGGCTTTTTAAACGATTTTTTCAATTGTTACATATTGGACCGTCAATGTTAATTCGAATACCATATATGAAATACAATATTATGTTCATAATATTTGCAATTCGAAACCATTCAGATATAATTTTGGCGGAAGTATTAAAGTATTGGGTGAGGAGTTTTCTAATAGATTTCTCGAA
>BOPP01000150.1:264138-276656 GCA_017312745.1 Gryllus bimaculatus | reverse complement strand
TCGCCGATTCAACTTCTCATATGCCCATACATTTTTAGGTTGTCTTCATTTTCGATCGGTCTCGTTTTGGGTTGGGTTTGCACTTTCATTTTATTTTTTATTCATCATTTCTTATTTTATCTAACAAGAAAGTTACATTTCGCCAGAAATCATTTCTGTTGATTGAAAATTTTCTTTTTCAATTTTTTTTGAGTGTCCAGACCTGTCTGCCCCATAGAGTGTGGTACTCTCTATGAACGAGCTATATTGCGTTTCTTTGTTTTTCATTGAAATAACTGAGTTCCATAACACTGCGTTCAACTGCCTTGTGGCTAATTTTTTCCTTTCTAATTTTTTATTTTTCACATCCTGTTACATACTCTACCATCTGCTGTTAGTGTGCCCCAAATACTTTATGTGTTTACCATTAAGTTTTCCTTATATAGTCTCTGATCGATGGGCATATATCCCACCACGTATATGTCAGTTTTTGTGTAAAGTTTATTTGCATCCCTATTTTCATTACTCTTCTACTAATTGTTTCCGTGAAACATATATAGTTACTCGTCTTCATCTTCAGCCATTATAACGCTGGTCATCCAGCGTTATTGTCTAGCATAATATAAATAATAAAAAAAACATGCGCGCAGCCTGACCTTCTCAATCGCCTCAGGCAGTCACAATCGCAAACCGGCACCACCACATCACCAATGGGTCTCGGGCGCCACCGTTTGCCTGGGGCACGCGTTTAGCCGCCGTTATATGGCGTCGTTGAATAATTCAGGAGCTTTTAAATTTTTCCCTCAAGCCGGCCGCTAGTGCGCGCGGGCGACCTTTGCGCCGCTGTTCCTTTGCCCAGATTTAATGCCGCCCCCAGAAAATAGCACCCACACCCAAGCGGTGCAATTCCTGCTAAACACTACGAATATTAATTATCTTTATTATTTTGCTCTGCGATATTGCAGTCGGAGAGCGTGTATCTTATCGCGTCTTATTATGTGAACTCATGAATGTTCTGTGAGAATTCGTAGTTCTTTGTGAAGGGGAAAAAATATTGCATGAGAGGAAAGTATGTAAATGGCGGTAATATTGGAGTGTGAACTTTTGTTTTAAGTGGGCTTTCTCTATGCGAAATGGAAAGAAAATTACGTCTTACCAATAGATAAAACAAAATCGTTTTGAAATCTTTGTGCTGTGGTAATTACTTCGTAAACGGTTCTTAAAATAGAAAGAAAGATTTCTCTCACCTACGGAATAAACTGATACTGCACATTTAAACCTGTTTGATTTCACAATGCTTATTGACGAATTTTAGGTTATTGTTAACTAATAATACGTAAACATTAACTTATTCCAAAACATATTACTATGATACAATTCAACGCTATTCTCATGTTTTGTTTCTTTGTTGATTTTTTTGTAACAAACTGTATTATTTTTTGCAAGGAACTACAAAGTACTGAATGGTATTTATAAAATGAAACACTCTAAACTCAACCATATACGAGTATTTCAATGCAATATATCAGCATGTAATCTTTTCACTGTAATATTTGACCTCAGCAGTCAATGTGACTCAAAATAATAATTAAAAAATAAATAAAGATGTAGCAAGAAAAATTACTCTCATCTAAGTAGGTCAGTAAGTCTAGTAGTAAAGTGTGACGTCCTTGTAAACTATTTGTTTCCACAATGTGCACTTCGTGCCCTTAAGACTATTGAAGATTTTTAAGTTGTTCTTGATCAATGTAAAGTAAATATTAACATATTCTAAAACATTTCATTTTGATCTAATATCTTACTAAACTACTTGACTAATATCTTACAAATTTATTCAGAGGAGTAGTGCATAAATGTGATAATACAAAATGAAGTAACTCTCTCTTCTACTGATTTGTTTGAACTCCAGCAAAAAACTCTCATAATCACTAAATAGTATTCAAGTAATATTTTAGAAGTTAAAAAATAGATTTCAGCCATCGAACTTAAATTACACAGAAAAGTTCATTAAATAAAAACTGCACTCAAGAAATACATAGTAGAGAAAACTAATATCCTACAAATTTATTCAGAACATTAGTTTATTGATAATGGAGGTATTTTTGAGTCAGAAATATTTTTTTCATTAATTCAATTGAATCGACATTTGGTGACACCAACATAAGACATAAAAGTGACCTACAAGCTATCAAAAACATTATTAGATATTTAAATTTAGATCTTAAAGTCAATAGCCGTCAGACTGGGTAAACTATTAAAAACCACGAAATCTAATTAAGAACGTTTATACTCGAAGTCCAAGAAAATATTTCACTAAGTTTTCTGACTAGGTTCTTCCGGAAAAGCAAACAAAAGGGAAAATAATGCTTGAAGGAGCATTAATACATGCCTGTGATTACGTCGAAGGATGAGGCCAGTGCAAACTAAACAGTGGTTGGTCCGCATCGAAGTTGACGGAGCATATACAGCTAAGGCCGAACGGTTTGGCTACTGGTCACGCTACTTCAAAATGCTCATATAAACGTTTGGCGCATTGTAGCGCTCTAGTTGTATAATTTAGCATCACAACAATGGTTTATTACTAAAAGTTGCAACAACCTGCTACCAGTGAGCTCCAACAATGACTGTGTTCGCACGGCCGTGAAGACAATGGACGAGCGCTTTGCGCCCAAAATTACGTTGGGCTCAAACGGTTTAAAAACACAGTTGAGTGATATAATTGGCAATCTTGTTGTACTGCTATTTCGGAAGTCAGTAATTTGTTAATTATATTAATTCGCTCTATCGGTATTCAATCTCTCCTGTATCGCGTGGTCAATGATCTCGTAATAACTATTGTAAACTCTATTTGTACTGATATGAATGTCACTCAATGATTTGTTATTTCCTTGTTTCGTGATTCAGTTACGGCAACTTTCAATATCTGGCATTAACAGTTTAATTTCCAATGATTTCCACCCTATTATACGTTTATTCTTTGATGTGTCATTGAATGTCGATATGTTTTATTTAGTAAAAAACCAAAAATAAAAAGAAGTGACGAATGGCGGAGATCATTTGCACACGTTTTCTTGAGTTCCAGATTCCCTTCACATCTTTTTAACTCTAAATATTTCAAAGACGAGTAAAAGTTAAAAACAAATAAACAAATAAACAAATAAACAAATAAACAAACAAACAAAAAAACAAACAAACAAATAAATAAATAAATAAATAAATAAATAAATAAATAAATAAATAAATAAATAAATCAATAATAAATCACTAATATAAAATACTATAATAATAAATAATCAACACTCAACAATCCACACTAAATAATAATAAAATAAATAATAAATAAATAAATAAATAAATAAATAAATAAATAAATAAATAAATAAATAAATAAAATAAATAAATAATACATAATAAATAAATAAATAAAACCCGCGTGTTTAGGGCAACATTAAAAACCAGACCATTTTTGTTTGGGGGCGGGCGGGGCCGGAGGTAGAGCGGCGCAAGCATGCGACAGTGCACTACTCACGGGTGGGAGCAGAGGCCTACGAGGCGCGTGATCGTGCGGTGGGAGCAGTTGTGTTGAGAAACCTCGGGAGCGTTGGCAGGGCTCTAGCGCGACTGTCGCGCCGCCGGGATCGGGCCGAGGGAGAAGAGGGCAAGAGCACAGGGCGGAAAGTGTGGTGCTGTGAAGACACGTAGGCGGGGTGGGAGCGAAGAGAGAGGGAGGGGGGCGCTAATGCAACGCGAAGACGCCGCTTGCCTGCCGCGCTGCTCAGCGCGAATCGCCCGCAGAGCTCACGAGATGCCCGGGGAGGGAGGCGAGCGGCGGCGAAAGGAAGCGGCGCGCAGCCATGAGTTATTCGGTGCCAACAAGTAAGACATCCGCTCGATACACGCGCGGCGGGGCGTGGGGGGGGGGGAGGGGCGAGGCCAGATAACGCGCGGAAGTGCGAAAGCGCGCCATTCATTTTCCGCTGCGATAAATAGGCGACCCGAAGACAGTCGAACACAATGCTCTGCCCGCGCCGCCGCCGCCGCCCGGCTCGGCGCCAAACGCCCCCCCGTCGGGCCCTCCCCCGTCCACCTACCATACGCGCGCAGGTGCGATTGGAGGGGGGGGTGGCTTCGAATAGATGACTGGCGCCAGTGGATGCGTGGGTGAAAAGAAACAATGTGAGAACGGGACCAAAGGTATCGTGATCGGCTATATTTCGATTTAAATACAGTGGCGCATCAAGGCCACGAGCGGGAGACACCATTATCCAATCGGGAGATTTGTTCCGTTTTCGTAGACTTTGTCGTAAATTTAAATTTGGTCCGGTCCGAGGCATATTTAAATCGCTTTGAACTGAGGTTTTTTTTTATGGAGCCGGGATGTTTGCCCTGCGTCCAACCCCCGTGCTTAATCCTGGAGGTAGATGTTTTTTTTCAGGGTTGTCATCCCTTAGGAAGGTTGGTTTCACCACACCTATGGAGGCTCTCCTCCCCCTTGGTTTTCTGTCAGGGTTTCCTTCCCTTAGCTCACGGTTCCCGTTTTAAGGCGCCGGAAACTCGCCTTTCGTCCCACCCTTTTCGTTACTCTGTAGGTTCTCACCCCGCAGAGCATCCAGGGCCACCACGAGGAGGTTTGGGAAGGGACTTGATGACTCAGCCTTACTACAAAGGCTCCCCATTACAGGAGGGCTATTCCTGGTATTTAATGGTGTATACCTATGAGCGTCAGTATACCCCACCAGGGCCCGAGTCACCCATTAGGACCCCGGAGATTTGTTACGAGTCACATTTTTGCTATTGGGGCTACCGGTTGGATGACAATGTTCCCCTCTCCTTCCATCTTGTGACTTTGAGGCGCTACTATAAATAAATTGTACAACGGACTTGAAATTCACGCCCTGTTTTTGTTTCATTGATTGGTAATTCCGAGCACGTAAACGTCTAAGGTCATTAGTTTCATGACTGTAGCGCAAGTTTTTTAACCGCGGAAATGATGGTGAACTTCCCCCGCTGAATGATGAGAATCAGCGCCAACCTACACGACGACTTGCCGGGATCTCCCACAACCAGGTATCTCCCACCAGCGGGCACCACCCCAACCAGTAGAAGTCTGACGGGTGTTCTCATATGTGGGATAGTAAGTTTAGTGCACGTAAGGAAGAGGAAAGAAAGATCACACGCGATCCGTAGCTCTATTTTTTAGGGTTCTGTTCCGACAGTCGCCCCGTGTTGATCAAAGAAATCACAGAAAATTAGCGATTTGTGATGAGACAACCGGCCGCTAGTATTCTCTAGACAGTGGCTGAATTTGGTTGCAGATTGGATTTATAAAAACCATGCAGTTCAACCTGGACAGGTTCTGAATAAAATCTTTTTTTAAATTGAATTGATGCATTATTTTATGTAGCGAAACTGGCCATCAGGCACGCTGTTCCGTCTGACAACGCAAATTTTGCTGCGCTCTTTTTTCACCAACTAGCGGAAAAAGGGTAGGTACTTCTTGTGCGACGAAACATGCGGTTTGAATTTACCTCGGAGGCGTCATTTAGGCTTGAGAATCTTGTACATGCAAGTAAATCTACTAACATGGGACAGCCGGCTTTACTTCCCCTCCGAAGGATTCTTTTCGTACTTCAAAATCTACGGCTTCGATCGGGTTTGAACCCGCAAACCTGGGTATATCAGTTCGATATGCGATGGTGTATCGCATATCGAACTGATATACTTGAACATCGCCACCGCGATGATGTAACATCTTTTCACCATGTTTGATTTTCATCCTAAAAACGACGTACAGTTTAAGTCTAGCACTTCCAAAAGCAGCAGCGGTCACAAAAATGAATTTTTATGGCGAAAGTCGTCCACCTATTTCAATTTCGTAGTTAGGTTACGTGGGTGTCATGAGATATTGTGTATTTACGAGGCGGGTTCGAGTTTTTAGCTCTGCTGGTGATTTTAATTTACTGTCACCTGCATATAGATTTAATCTAGCTGCTGCAGCCATGACGCCATTCATTCGGAGCGTTTTTCTGCCCTCCCACTAAAGCTGTCACAACCACAACCATGTTTGTAGCGACAATGATAACGGTATTTGTATCTTTCTCTTCGTGTTTTATTAATAGTTAAAAATCACACAGTCAGAATGCACATGCATAATCCCACAAATGAATGGAGTCAGACATTGCAATTTATTTGTGTACTGTCAGAGTCCCTGGTGATGTCTTGTGGCAACTCGTCACAGAAAACGTGAAGGCCGAGTAAACACAATCTTCGGCTTCGTATACTTCTAGTTTGCAACATTCAAATTTACGTACAGTTCCTGTATGAGAATGTGCTGTTTCTCGCAATATGCTTGAAAAATGTGATTGTTAGGAGACCTACTACGTTCAGAAGAGATTACTTGAAAGTGCAGAAACATTTTGTTCAAGATATTGTTTGCCTGCTTCATCTAATGTGTTGGCCTATAGAAGACTGCGATTTATTGATGTCGATTCGTGGCCATGATATAAATTGTTCTTGTAACTACCTTAAATGAGAAGAATTCTAAGAATTTCAAACGGCTATACCGCGGCGTTGTATTACATGGCAGCTCGTCATATAAAGCGCGAACATTTGAATTTGCAATTTCAAATTCTTGCAAACACAAATTACTCATATTGTTTTAAAAAAATGCTTTTTTAAAGAACTGATTCTTTAGAACAGATTTTATTTATCATCAATATTGTAGATGTGTAATATTAATTTTTTTATAATTTCGACGATTTACTAACCATCATTAAGTAAATAAATTAAAAATTACTCGAAAACTATATAAAGATGATGTCCTGGTCGAAACGATTTTGTTTAGAAAACTCTCTGTATCCAATTTTGTAGAAGTAGGAAAATGCCGAAGAGATGTCAACTTCTGGAATTTATTGAAAATTCAGAAAAGTTAACAAAAAATTAAATTTATACCGTTTACTTAAGCATTATTTATCTTCTGAGAGCAAAGTTTAATAAAAAAATTAAAAAAAGTGAGGACATTTTGAAAATTTTGTGGTCTTTATGTTAAATATCTCCAGAAACCAAAATATATTTTTCTAATTCGCAGGGCCTTGAGGTTTCCTAGGTTTAACAAGAAATTTTAACTTTGAAAATCGTCTGAATGCTTTAGACCTGGGCCATTGGACATGCAAGCACGTGAAGTTGAGTGCGGTTTCGAGGGCATGGCGTTCTCCGCAATTCA
The DNA here is from genome assembly GCA_017312745.1 of Gryllus bimaculatus. Classification (NCBI taxonomy): domain Eukaryota; kingdom Metazoa; phylum Arthropoda; class Insecta; order Orthoptera; family Gryllidae; genus Gryllus; species Gryllus bimaculatus. Next base: position 269,455 of record BOPP01000150.1, on the reverse strand, counting down.
ATGAGGAAGTTCTCACGGACGGAAAGAACGGGTGAGAAAATGTCAGAACAAAACGGTGAATTATTGCAAAAGAATATTAAACTGTGCAAACGTTTGACTATTAACCAAAACCAAAACAACGGCTTTTTCAGGTATTTACCCAATAAGAACAAAAAGAGTCGTAAATGACCAACCAATAGAACAGGAGTTTCATTTGTACAGAATCGCGTTTATTGGAAAGGTGTCAAATGAGTTTCTTGACAATATCTCATTCACATATTAGGTATTAAGAGAGGTATTAGGTATTGAGAGAGATATTAAGTAGTAGATAGATTTATTATTTCTGCAGGTAGATTTATACAACCTGGTGGCAGAATATTACAATTAACATTTTAAAATAAGGAGTATTGATGCAATGTAATTTTAAATCATTTTAAGACATTATAGTTATAATTATAATATGATAACAATAAAGACAATAATAACAGTATTAGCATTAACTGTACATTTCATGACTGTCCTGCACAGATATTTTAACTAATAGATACACCTTTTAATTACACTGCACTTCACTACACTTGCACTTCACTTCCCTCTCTACTTCTCTATTGCACGACATTTCACAAGTCACGACACTCCAATTCAACCACCACTTTAAATATAATTATATATTTAATAATATACAACGATGACTCGTATATTTACAAAAAGTTGTCTTTATGTACTGATTGAGTTTCTCTGATGGGACTATTTAAAAAAACACATAAGATGGCAAAGTTGTAAATTCTCTTGTGTTCCAACCTCCAGGGAAGACAACGTCAAATTAAAATTCCACTGCCAGTTAGAATGCGTTACATCTTTCGGAGAATCGACAAATCTTCCATATCTTTTCACAAACTTTCGATAAGTGTTGTAAAATATCTAGTTACCAAAAATAAATTAAAGGTTTCGAGTATTATTTGAGCTGAGACTAAAGGAAATGAACAAGTTTATGTTAACGAAGATTAATTCTAAGAACATTATGACCCTTTTGTAAGTAGAGTATTAATTCAATTTCTTTATTGGATTGTATTTTATAATAAGAAATTATGTTAATATGTTTTGTATATCCTTCTCATCATCAGTTGAAGTTCAGTGCTTGTGAACACTGGTTACACTGTGTATGGTGACCTTAATTTTTTTCTGTGCGTAAAGAGCTCAGTTTACTGTAAAAAACAAAGTAAACTAACCCGTAGTATTAAAAACCATGTACCACAGTGAGATTGAAACCTATTCCCACCTCAATAAAAATTACCACGACAGCTTTTTACTTTGTTAATTATGTATTTCAATTTCTCTTTGCCTCGTAAGGGATGTTGAACAAAGGCTACCCATTCATTTCTCTTCCCTTTATTACTTATTTAGAGCAATGTTGTACATGTACATTCTGGTGTGGTGTAATTTATCTCCGTACGCAGCGACGCGCACTAACTCTGTAGCACAGATTAGTTACCAGGTGCTGTCGTGGCCCGGGTTGTTTCAGGTTTGCTTGAGAGAAATGCTTGATACGCTCTGAGAGGTCTGCTTAGCTGGCGCGCACTTTTCGTGAATTTCAACGAGTGATTTCCCGGGGCAATACTGGAGAACATTAAATTTGTATTTGCTTTTAATTTTGCGGCCGCGCCGTCTATTGTGGGGGTGAGGGTGGCGTCGGCGACATCCAGCCAGCGCGATGATTTATGGAGGGGCTGAATAATCCATGGCGAATACGGCGGCGGGCGAAGATTGGGGGAGGGGAGAGGCAAGCTGTGCGGTGGATGCGTACAGGATGCTGCAGGGTCGCTGCCTCCACCATTTGGCTTTCTCCGTCCCGACCATTCGTGCAGTGGTCCAACAGCCGTTCAGCTTTCGTTTTCAATTGATTGATTGACTTCATTTCGCATTTTTCGGCGCGTCAACTGCTAAGATATTTAGCCCGTAAGTGTAGTGCAGTCTTCCACGGCCGGAGTTTGTGTTGTCTAGGCTATCCGGGACGAGCCGCGTCACTGACATGATGGGTAACGTTTCGGTCAGCGTATTGTGGCCTTATTCTTCTTCTTACTATTTTTCTTCTTCTTTTTCTTCTTCTTTTTCTTCTTCTTCTTCTTCTTCTTCTTCTTCGCAGCGTACTGCTGAACAAGGCCACAATACGCTAGCCGAAACGTTACCCACCATGTCAGTGACGCGGCTCGTCCCAGATAGCCTAGACAACACAAGTGTAGTGCATGTTTCTTCTTGGCATGTGGCAATGATCTGCGCCCGCTGGATGGTGTGTTAATGTGTCTTAATGAATCTTTTAAATGTACTTTGAAGTCGTTACGAAGTAAACAAATCTACAAATTTTCTAATGTTGGGGTGATGATGTTGAGACTTGTAAATAATGTACAATTACTACTACTTGTATTGCCCGGATCCGCGTTTCTTTCAATAAAAACAAAGCCTGTTCTTTGTGCTTACTCTTAGAGTCGCATTGATAAACAAAACGTAGACATTGAAGCTTGTAAGTAGCTATTTCCATTTCATAATCGTTACTTTGAGGAAAGCAAACTTAAAAAGCGACTTCAGTTCCACGTCACTGATTTTCTGTACTTAGACTTTGTAAACTTTGAGATCAAAATGGCTGATATTATGGATATACCAGTTCATTCTGTAGAGGATATTGTAGATATCCAGGAAATTCTTGAGAAATCTGCACCTAATTTGTGGTGTATTATGTGTAATACATAAAATCCTGTTATATTTTACACGCAAAGCGAGTTCAAAAATCGCTTCAGGTTTGACAACGCACGGTATTTAGATATCCTCGAAAAATTTATAAATTGTCTGCAAAATGACAATAAAAAAGGACTTCTTCCCATGTGCATCATGTACAATAACAATTTTACAAAACCCAATAACATTGGCTTGCCAATATATTCTTAGGTGATGTTCAATTGCTGATTCATACTAAGTATTATTTTGTTAATGGCAATAGCTGATTCTGTTTCTGGGTTTTCAGATAACTTTCAAATTAATTCTGACAATTTGCGAGGAGAAAGTCCACCAACCGTATACAGAATAATCAATAAGGAGAATAATAATATTCTAATAAATATTGTTTCTCTATTGTTCCTATTATATTACTATAACATTTTAACAAACTTTCTCTTTAAGTGAACATTATTTTCAATGAATGCGAAGATTTTTCTTTCCAAGAGCAAACATGTTGCAGTAAGAAGAGAAAATCAAAAAAATCTTACTGTATATTGACCTTTCAGGTGCAAACATTTTGTGTATTGAACTACAAGTTCATTCCATATGAAATCAACAACACACTCAACCAACACCACAACTCAAGTTATTGAGGATTGAAGTGGAAAAAGATCCCTATTCATATTTCCATATTTCTCAGAAAAATCTAGACAGAGAAATAGAAACATTTTATGTAACTTACATTTTGCTAGTATTATGACAATTTACAAAAATATTGAGGAGAAGATTGATAATCCAATATCTTGGGGTGATTTGACACGAAACAACACCATAGTTAAAGTTTAATTACAAATTGATTAAGTAAAAATAATTGTAATATTAAATCAAACGGATTTATTAAGTTGTTATAAGTAATTACACTGCAGTCAATGGGATACGCTGTTGCACTCACGAAATCACACGTACTTCTGCCCGCTTTCTGCTCTCGAAACAACTGAGATTATGAAAAACAATAAAATGTTGGCAGACACAATTCTGCCACCTGTGAAATGCATAGTTTCAATTGTAACTTATCTAAATCTACTTTCACCTGAGCTTACTTTGTGAAGTTTTGTCTATGAATCCGATTTATTCGAAATTAAACTTCAGCGCTCGAAGTAAACTTTCGTAAGCTTCGATTTAAGTCACGTTCATGAATACGACCCTTATCACTCGTAACTTTGTTATTCACCGGAGTTTCTCCATCGTCTGAAGAGCCTCCACTAATAATAATAATAATAATAATAATAATAATAATAATAATAATGTATTTGTGCTGGGAATCAACAGTCTTTCTGCTCTTCCACCTAACCATTTTAATAAATTTACATTTGAATAATTAATTTTACAATTACATTACCAATTTAATCGACTAGAGAAAGTTACTTAATAAGAGCAAATATCGTTGAAAACTTAATAATGGACAATGAACTGCTTTTAGATGAAGTTGTGGAAAGAGTGTGTCACGTTTTCCTTCTAGATATGCGCTTCCTCGTTTTCAACTGAATTTACTTGCGTAAGGGTATTGCAGGCCGTCATCCTCTTAAAGTAGATGTGAATATGCACCGTAAAAGCATTTCAAATTTAGAAAAAAATTCTAATATTACTGCTATTCTTGCTTACAGTATTTTTATGAATTCCATGCAAGTAGTAGTCGTTGAAGTATTTACAAAGTTAGGCTTTTGACTCTTTCATGGTAGTGTTACTTATTTAAAAATCACTTTGGTCTTTCTCATGCCATTTTGCGAGATACTCTTCTCCGTATTTCAGCTCTTTATCATTCAGTATCGCTAATTTTGGTGATCGTAAATATTTACTCCTGGAAGGCGTGAGAGTAAAAAAAAGGGTTCCACTACTGTATTTAGTGCTAAGACAATCTGAAATAAACACACCTTGATTTTTTCCTGGGAACTTTTCCAGCTCCAAGGGATGCCGATTTTGACTATACACGCCGGGTACCCGCCATGGAGACATTTGAACCATTACACTAAAAACACATGCGGGCTCCTCGGACTTTGATCAGCAGACTCACGAGGTATTCCGCGACAACACACACGAAAGACAAAGGACAAACAACCATCTACACGTAAGCTTCCGCGGCTCGAGTTCAAGACATCTAGGCTGTCCGGGTAACGTCGCGTCGTTGGCAGAGAGGCCGACATTTCGCCTATCATATCGCACCCTGAAGAAGCTTGCGATATGACAGGCGAAACGTCGGCCTCTCTGCCAATCACGCTGCGTCACCAGGACAGTCAAGAAGTCGTGACCAACAACCATGCCCACGGAGGGACCCGAACCCGCAATCCTTTCAACCGAGGGGCTGAGTCGGCACACACCCTAGCCGTCCGTTCAGGCCATCTCGGCCTCAGTCCAGCTCGGCCATCCAGGTTGGCACACATCCTGATTATTCTATTGAATTCGACGTTAAATGACGTTCTGCGATAGGAGCAATTGAAACAAAAACATGCATGGCCCATTGTGTTGTCCCAAAACGGGGACGGGGCTGAAGGCGAGGGCGAGGGCAAGTTAAAGGCGAGGGCGAGGGAAAGTGAAAGACTAGGGCGTAGTCATTGGCGAGGGCGCGGGCGAG
>BOPP01000150.1:214881-259772 GCA_017312745.1 Gryllus bimaculatus | reverse complement strand
TTTGCATCTGTGCATTGGGATGGAAGTAAATCGACTGTTATCGCTTGTTAAGATTCCAATGAGCTTGCTGCCTGCCTTGGTTCTGTGAAAATTATATCATTCACGTCCCACTATGTTAACAGTATTTGAATTTATTGTTCTAAGCGAAATCATATATTAATTGTTTTGTTAAGTTTAGAATATATATGATGCACGTGCATTCTGTGCGTGCGATTTTATGAGTTTAAGAGAAAAGTTTTTAAAAAATGTAAACATTTTCGGAAAAATATATCGACAAACTTGCATTTAAACACAGGAACTAAAAGGTACTGTTAACGGCCTATGTCCGCAAACCTTGCTCCGTATGCGTGGGTGGTGTTAAAACCGCTCTCTGAAAACGTTTGTCAGCAACATATTTCTACTGTGAAATGAATTAGCGAGGGATCAAATCAATATCTGCTTTAAACATACTCATCACATAGTTGTGCTTGGTTTTTTTCAAAAGTTGTGTGTGGATCATGATTTTGATTGAGAGTGAATTGTCATAAATGTTTGTGAATAAATTCGATTCGAACAAGGCCAAAAATGTAAACGACTTGCAAGAGCTGTCTTGACACTACCACTTTTGCAATTTTCAAAATATGAGACCTACTCCACTCTCTTGAACTTCCGTCACACTAATAAACAACAAAATTTAATCAAAACAATGGAGTAATTTTTTTGAATATTTAAAAAATGTCCCAGAGTCTTCTTGTAAAGTACCCCCAAAATTAAAATATCGATTTCAAATTCAAGGATCCCCGACATCAGCCATATTCATTGGGGAATATCAATTTTGGAGAAAATCGGCTGAACAGTTTAGCCGCTAGCGTTGTTTGGGTGGGCTTTGATGGGTGGAGGGGCAGATGGTCGGACAGACGTTTTGCCGTCATTCAATAATTCGGTATCGAGAACCCACAAAACATGGATCCTGACTACGTCACGTATTAAAGGATTTTCCCCTGAATTAACAACTGTATTTATCCATTTTTTCGTTACCAGGACCCGGAAATCAGCGTTTTTCTACCAAAAATACGCCGTCTTTTCGCACAGCTTTACATAACTTTCTCTCTACACCGAGGGGAGAAAGTAAAAATCTCATGATGCATGCGTGATGGTACTTCTTCCAAAAGTATTGTTAATGTGTCTTGCAAAAATGTTCGTACACTTACAAAGACGCGTACAAAGAAGTAGGGGCCAATAATTAAATAGCCAATTATTCCGTACCACACGATCCACGCCAGTCCGTGATATTCAACCTTCCTTATTCACACCTCATTCTTCTTGTTCCCATAATGCATGTTGCTAAGATTAACATGCCAACGGTTTGAGAATGTTGCTTCGTCTCTACGAATTTTACTAAGAAATTGGTATTAATACAATGCTGCAGAATTTTTCACGTAGTTAATCAGTTTGGGATAGAATCGGATTGTGGTAGAACGTAGCGCTATCAAATGAGAAACACTTCTATCAGTATTAGTAGTTGCAACTACATATGTGCATTTGTCTGTCATTTTTGTATATTTACATTATATAACTGTGGAGAGTATTTAAACGTTTTTATTGCTTTGTTCTTTTGATACAATGATGTGTTAAGTAGAAAGTTTATAAACGGTAAATAATAATAAAAAGATATGCCCTCTTATTTGATTAACTATAACGAGATACTGTGAAAACCTTCAAACATTCATTCCCCACCATGTTTTAAAATTCTGGCTTGTTTCTGCCGTAACACAATGAGCTATATATTTGTAGGTTTTAAAATGATCTTTATTATTATCTTCCTTTACCAATTTTTATGTTGGTCTTTTCGATGGTCGATGTTTTGGAATTTCAGTAGAAGAAAATATCAATTCACTTGAATCAATGAAAAAATCTCACATTCTGATCATCAATACTGATGACTGTCTAAAATCTAATAAGAAATCGTTTGTGCCGTAAAATGTTCGTTTATGAAAGATTTCTTGCAACAGAAAAGGTTCTTTTATAATTCTGGGATAAAAAAAATTTCTCATTCGTAAATTCCGAAAGACTTACAACATTACCGCACTTTTCCAGTTTGCGCTGACCATTCCGGTGTGATTACACAATTGCCCTGTTTCGCAGTAGACGCAGACAAGAGCTCTCAAAAGTGAGGAAATAGTTCCAGGGGAGGTAGCTCATGTTGGATGGAAGATGAGTGGTTGCGGCAAGTTTTATCACGACGAAATGTACTTCTTACAAAAATGAACAACAGGTAAAACTAAAATTCGGAAAAAAATTGTATTAGTAGTTTAGACTTTGTATATTTAATATTAGTGTTATTAGTTTTATTATTTTATCTGCTGGAGGGACAGCTACCTCCCCGCCTGCCCCTCGCAGGAAACGACCTTGGAAGCAGTCGGCCGCTTGCGGCGAGCAGTGCTGTTGAATCACAAGCGAGCGCGCTGGGTAACACTTGCTTTGCAGGGTTGGCCATTTTTACATCGGTGAAAGCATAAGGCCAATTTGTAAATTCAGGATGATTTTGAATTGACTTGCAGTGTGTATCGGCACCAAAATGTTTGATTGTGAAGTTAATGCGGTATGTGCTTCTGATGAAAAGAAAGATTAGGACGGGTTTCGACATGTCCCATCGCGGCATTCTCTTGTAAATCTCCCCTCTCCACGTGACAGCCTTGAAGCCATCAAGGCGACCTTCCCGAAGAGCAGCAGTTGCCTGCAAAGATTTGTTTGTTTAATTTAAAATCACAGTCACAAAGTATAATTTTATACTTCAATTAATATCGAAACATGAACAAATCATACATCATTGTATTCCTTTTTTCGTGATCTATCCTTTGCTAGAAAGGAAATAATAGTTTATTAAAAAAATTAAATATAATTAATTCTCAAAAACTAAAAATATTATTGACAATATCTCCACGGAATATTTCTTGCCCCAGGATTCCGAATTGTTAAGCGAAAACTGCATTTCGATATCGTTGACCGTTAAACCGAAGTTATGGGGTGGCCCATAGTTGGTGGGACACCAGTTTATTAAAGAAACCTATATATACAGCAATATCTAACATAATTAAAGCATCTGGAATATATCCTTACTTATGATTAATAAATCTTACATAATTGTTAATATTTTTTGTATTAATATTACTATTAATGATATGTAACTCAAGGCGTTGATGTAAAATATTATTTGAATTTTCTTTATTGAATGCAGCTCTTACATTATTATAAATTAAATCAAGATTTACTACTCATCTAGAAAATCTACATTTTACCCTCTGCTTTCTATCGCAATGTAACCCCTTTGAATTCCTTTCTTAGATCGCCCTTGCAATCGTGTTATGAATTGAAGTTGGTTTCGTCCATGTACAAGATCGGAAAGATTATTTTTAGCAGCCTAAGTACATGTTCACGACGTTTTATTTTAATTTCATTTGAATAACCTTTTTGTGGCTCTCTATGAACACATCGAAAGTGTGTGGTTTTCTTACACATTCCGTGAAAATTAAGTTCGTGGTTTACTGGAAATTTCTCCTGGTACTCTTCTAGTGTAAGCTTGTGATATTCTTTTATAAATAAATATAAAAATCCTGTAATTGAAGATTCTAAAAACGTCAAGTTTCATTAAGAAAAACAGAGAATAGAAATGAGTATTATCTAAATGCGAACTGACTTTTTGCACAATTAGGAACGCACCGCACTGGCACTGCACTGCCCTACACTTCATTGCACTGTACTTCGCTACAACACTTCCTTCGTTATTTCTCTCCTCTACACTGGACGACACCGCACTTCACCGTATAACAGTTATACATCGCTATATAACTTAGTATTCCTAATTGAGACCCTTAATTAAGGCTTAATTAAGATGGTGCCCCTCGTAAAACCTCTCGCAACCTCCTCCTCCCCCTGCCTCGTCTCTCACGGACGCGATTAGTACATCTCGACATCGATTATTGGTGAACACGCCTGGGTTCATTAGGTAATTGACAAGCTTAAAGCGATTCTGGTCGATAAGTCCTAAACAAGCCGTCAAGTGTTATAAAGTACGGTAATACAGTACTTCGTACTTGCCCGTCCTCGTAACAGTCTCTCTGCCGTCTTTGTAGAAACTGTGTGCTGTGTTCCTCCCTGGTACTAGTATGGTTAGCTAGTAGCTCTGAGCTGGCAGAGCATTGTAAGGGGAGGTTGGCGAGATGGCGTACTTGATTTCGGCCGGATATCGGCCTGCTGCCGTATATGTGCAATGGGTGGGAGTGGGGGTGCGGATAAAAGCGAAAGCTCAGGTGCCCGCCGGCAGAACATGAGTTGTTGTTGAGTTGTGCCCACACTAGGTATCCAGTTCATTGCAGTTATTTTAAAATTTTAATTGGGATATCGAAATATTTTAGTTGTTTAATAAAATAAGTATAAACAATATTTGTGTCATCTGCTCCCGGTGAAAAGGGAGGGGAGTGAAACGTTTTGGGCGCGTCATTCTTTATGAACTTCCCTGAAGTGTTGATTATTCTTATTACCTACCCTAGGGTAGCACTTCCAGTAGTCATTTTCTTGTTGATATATTTTATTTGTGCTTTGAAAATAATTAGTAATCAAATAAATTTTAAAAAATTTACAATTGCGTGCCTCTTTATTCTTGTTAGTTAAGATTTATGTGAAAAGTATCGAAGATTAAAACACTTGTTAAAATATTTGTTTCATTACTAATTATGTTTAATTAACGTCAGTCTTATGAATCAAGTTTTAACGATTCATATAAATGGCGAAAAGAAAGTAAAGTAATTCATAGAATTTAGACTATGAACTCATAATTGCACTAAAAGCATAAAGACATGTCTTTCCCAGAATTCTCCCAGAATATTCTAGAGGGAATCGCCTAAGAATTGTGCCAATCAAACTGTCTTCCTCAGAAGAACGGAATTGATCATCTTTGTAAGTACAGTAAGTTAGCCAAAACGTATGTTGTTGATTAAAAACCCATTTTCGAAAAACTCTCTTGAACTTTTCTTGATGGATGCCCAAAAAATTATCAATTCCCCATCAGGAGTCCGAGACGTGTAGAATGATACCTCATTTGTCTCGACAAAAGATAGTGAATCGAAAATGGTCTATACTTCGATTTTTATATAGTGAATGATGTCATTAGGCAATTGTTACACCTCCTGTCTTACAAAATAAATATTTTTAATTAGTTCGCGAACGTCCTTCTAATCGTAGCTCGTGTCCTCATAAATGTGCTTACCACTGCACGAGGTGTGACAATGACCTAATGTCATTGGCCACTACGGAAAAATCGAAGTATAATTGTGTGTTGGACGGACGGTTTGGACGGCAGGTTTCTCGATTGCTGTATAATCGATTCCCAATCTTTTTCCAAGCATCGACCCCTTCAAAAGAAAAAAAAAACTTACTTCATCGACCCCTTGATAGTTTTCTATAATAAACAGCATTCAAAGTAGTCATAATGCAAGTAATTGCACTTAAATTATGAATGACGTGGTAACATTACATGCACAAATAATTCTATTCATGTTCTTGTCCATGAACAAAAGTTTTGAAAACAGTAGTGTTATTGTTATTTTAACAGCAGGTTAAATTTTTCTATGTTTAGAAATGTAAAAAAGTACATAAGCTGTTCTGAAAGTAATGTAAGAAAACAATATTTTAATAAATACTATCTTCATTACTCAGATTTTTTGTTGTGTGTAAATTTAGCTGTCGATCCTCAATAGACGTCTAGATCATCATTGTCCCCTTTTAAAATTTAATTGACCCCGTTGGGACACACTTGCTGAATAAGGATTCATTTTTGATTGTTAAGTATTGCATGACGGTTAAGAATATTTTTCTTGAGTTTCGGAATACCTTCCCCCACTCCTTTGCCAACATTAGTTGAATTGCGAATAAATGATAGCAACGAGCCATGTAGACAAAAACATGATAACCAGAAATGCTCGCTCCCGTACAATGGAAACTATTTTGCATCGAAAAGTGAACTACAAATTTGATTTAAAATTCCATTTGTCAAAATAACAAACTCTCCACTCCTCTCGCAACTAGCGAAGGGTCAAAATAACAAACCCTCCACTCCTCTCGCAACTAGCGAAGCGTCAAAATAAACTCTCCACTCCTCTCGCAACTAGCAACGCGAGGGCTCAAGAAAACGTGCGCGGATAATGACAGTCCCGCCCAATGTGTAATCGGCTACCTCGGCTCTTTCGCGCTGTGGTCCTTGAGCGCGGGGTGGTGGGGCGCGGCAGCACCGGCAGCGTCGTCGGACGGGCAGGGGTGGGGAGGAGGGGGGAAAAAATGGGGTGGAGGAGGAGGGGCGGGCGCGGCGTTCGGCCAGCCCCGGCCGTCCAGGTCGCGCAGTTGCGATCGCTTTGGCCACGGGGCCGGTGAATGTGCTGTGCGCGGTGAGCAGTTGGTTAGTGGTGGGTGGTTGTGTGCGCGGGTGAGTGGTGGTGATGGTGATGGTGACGGCGATGGCGGCCAGGCGACCGCCCGTGCTCAGGGCTCTGGTGGTGGGCGGCGTGGTGCTGGTGCTGGCGTGGCTGAGCGCAGCGGCTGCCGTCGGCTCTCGCAGCTACACAGGTATTAATCGCTCACTTTTTCTTGATATTCCATAGCGCCAAGACGCGGGTTGTGTCCACGTCACGGCAGTGCAGTATTGTCAACGGCGACCGAAAACGACGTCATAGCACGTCTTGGACTAGTTAGCAATAAGAAACAACGCAAGTTGTTTTAAAATTAGTACTCAGCCACCGTGCTCCTACATCGCTGCACGAGAAATTCTCCACACCATAGTGTATGGTGATGGTTACTATATGTCTTCGCGTGATTGTTTCTTAATCCCCGCCGTCTTTTATGGGTTGAAATTAATAAATGAAACAACAGGGAAATATTTATTCGATAGATACATATTGAAATGATTGTTAGATTAAATATTGTTGAATTATAGCCATCTTAAGATTATATGAAATTAGTTTCCAACCAATGCAAGGCAAATATGTTTATTAAAAGATTTAAACATTATATCAACGTATTGTGTATAAAATGTACGACATTTCGTGAACTAATACGTTTACTACTTCACGTACCTTCTCCTCTATGGATGAAAAATAAATATACAAATAATCAATTATGTCAATGAGGAAACACATTTAAACACAAAGTACAGTGAGGAGAGAGCACAAACTTGTCAATTCGTTATTTAAAATTTGCGCAGGGATCCATTCGAAAAAAAGTTTCTGAATCAATGTAGGTAATGTCAATTTGATAAAATTGATCTGGACGGTGAATAAATATCTTGTTAGTAATTAGTTTTGTTAGTAATTTAGGCTACAAAAGGCAAAATAATAATATTATTTTGTGATGATGGGCCAGGTTCGTGAGATACCTTTACCCCTTTCTCGTAGTATTGCCAACGTCTTGTTGATGTGATTTTGTATAAATGCGGCGTCATAGTTATCTTCAGTTAATGTGAGACTCTGTTAAGTTGAAATGGTGATAGATAGGATGTGATTAATGTTATGGCTCTATATTCCCAAACCAAAGATGTTATCTCTTATCACGAATTGGATACACGAATAGGAAATTGAGGGTGCAATTGGCAACACTGTCTTTTCCATAGCAATTTGTTATTTGTCTTCCTTTAACATGTTTGATATTAATATAAAAAATTAAAGAATAGTTTTATTGTTTTTCTAAAGTGAGTTAAATTGAATCATCATATGAATTAAAAACATTGAGTGGGATAGGTGCCCCATGTTTAGTATTAAAATATTAAGTCGTTCACATATCGTTTATGATGGATTATTCTAAATTACACATCACAAGTTCTTACAAGTTTGTAAATTTCTATTTCATCCATAGAGGATAGTGTACATGAATAAGTCAATAAATTAGTTTACTAAACGTCGTACCTTACATATAAAATGCGCTGTTCAACTGTTTAAATATTTCAATACACACATTCTGGCTGGAGTTGGACTTTGAACTGATTGTGTATAATCATAAAATACCTGTGATTCAGACCTATTTATTATATTTATAGGAAACACAAAAATGAAAGTATTTGTATTATTTCAGGAATCAAACGGGTAACATTAACTGTGTTACGAAGTTATGTGAGTGGCAGTGTAGTGGGCAGCTGCCTTTTCTCCTCTCTCAAACGAGTTTCAAATTCTGCTCAATATATGCGACAACGGGTAATTTTAGTCTATTCTTGCATTCATATCCCTCTTCGACATTTTTGGTTGCGCAGATGTTCGGTTCGGGAAATTATTATGAATAATGCAGATTAGTGCTTCAAGAAATATGATGGTACTGTGAAGTGTATTTTACACTTCATATCTAATGCTGGTTACACCTACTAAATCACATTTAAGTCATTGACAATATTTAAAGTTTCTAAACCTGTAATAATTATTTTATATTTTATTTTGCATTTCATATGAAATGACTAAAATTTTTGTATGGTAAATATAATTAAAAACAAAGGAAATGGTAATCATATCTATATTTATAAATTACAATTATGAAAACACGATCGTATAAAAATGTGAGTTTCTAGGTGCTGTTCGGTTTGCTAGAAGTTAGTATTTTCTTAAAACAGCTTTAATCGTGATAAAACTTGCAATTAAGATATTGTAATAATTTTCGGAGTACTTTACCTCAAGCCCCTATGTCATTTTCTAAGAAGTGGCTGAAACGTTTTCCTTCACTTAGCTTTGCTTGAATAGAATTAACGGCATTTATAAGCATCCTACAGCTCTTATTATCATTAAAATCTCCGACTTAAAAAATACAGAAAATCTTTATTAAACACACTTTTCATTTACAATGAAGTTTAAGCATTCTACTCCATCAGATTTCGTTTACTTTAAATCAAAGGTAGTAGACCCATGATGATTTATCCTTCGGTATTATTAACAGATTTTATAACATAAACCAAAATTTTAATAAAATAGTAAAATTAATATAAGGTTTGTGTTGATAATTTGTATTTTCCGTTACGTTTTAAGAGAAACGCAGAATTTGTTTGCATATTTCCCAACAAAATACATTTACAGATCTTGATAAATATAAAACTCTATTACATTTCAATACATATTTAACTCCGTGTTCACAGGAAATATTAATTTTATTGTTTCAGATTGTGTAAACCTGCTTCATTTCGTTCCTTCGTTACTTAAAACTAAATGACATGAAACGTTGTTGTTGTTTTTTCTCCTTTCCATGTGTATTTTTACTAAATAAAAGACAGTGCCCCACATAGTGAGAAATCCGCCGAGCATATTTTGCGTCTATCTCTTCCCAGTTAAGTCAAATTATAACCTTCCAACAAGGAAATAATTAAAGGCATCTTTTTCAACTTAGGTCGATTAAGTGAGCCGGTTTTTGTCGGCTTTGCTGTCTTCATCAGTCTAGAAATGCACAAAATCTTAAACTTAATAAACTGCATTCCCACAGTATAACCTCCCAAAGAGTTTCCTGATATGCGATGACGGTGTAGTGCATTTGATTTTAAGTGTGCAAGGAGAGAGCAGAAGACAAGTATGAGGAAAGAAAAGTAGCGCGCGGTCAATGCCGCTTTGTCACTATTTAATTATCTGTCCGGGTGACGCCGCGTCCATGCCAGGGCATTACGCCTTGAGAAAGGTCGTAAAATGGCGACCGAAACGTCGGCATCTTTGCCATGAACGCGGCGTCACCCGGACAGCCTATTAAATACTGACTCCGGCCGTGAAACCCTACGCTCTCCGCTTTGTCACCACCTGTCACTAGAATTTTCCTTCAGACAATGACTGAATTCTACTTGGCTTTGCAGCTACCGTCGGATCTCCAAAACTAGGACCTCCTGGTCAGCGACACTACAGAGGCAACAGCATTGTTTATATCATTTTCAATTTTTTTCATATCCTATTTCGTTTTAATGATCGACAAAGCCCTTTTTAGCAACCTTCTATAAATAAAACATAAATATTTTTATGGAGTCATTTTCGTTGTACTTTTATGAAGAAAATCGAATCAGTATTTTACTTTGTGTTGCAAATAGTACAAGTGACTGCTCTCATTCTAAAATGATTGCATATTTGCATGACCTACAATTATTTTGTTTACTGTTGTTTAATTTATGGTCTCTGTGTTTCTTGGCCTATTTTGGACGTGGACAGAGATTTTCTTTCGAAAGTTACGTCCCTCGCTTTTAAAGTATTGTCATTGTTGCGAGTTTTTTCCCGAAAGAATACCGTAAAGGATGTTCAATGTTCATTTCATTTACGTTATTACGAATTGTTTATCCCTTATTTTTCTATAATATATACATGTTCGCCAGAAAGCGACAAATGTGTGGGATTTAAAAAACAAAAACGGAAAAAAATGTGATTCGCTGCTCTTGTTACAACTATTTTGATGGTCTCCGTAATATAAAACCTTATTTAAACTTTCCCGCAAGTTTTCCAAACATTTGAGAATGTGCCCCTCTCTTTGAACTTTGAGTGATGGCTCCGAACGCGGATCCAAAAGTTCCAAGAATGTTGCGTATTTTTACCATGTGATTGGGGGCGAGGTTGACTTCTCACTTCATTACGCATCACACCCCAACCGTCATCACATCCATGAAATTATTCATTTCTCATTATCATTCACCACTCATTGTCACCTTTACCATCAGTTAGTCAGTGAAAGGCCATGTCAAACTATTGTGATATTTGAAGGTCGAACTTGTAAGTGCTAGAAAACGAAATCATAATTTTTATGTACTTAAAAAATGAAAAAAAATTGTGTTAAACGACGAAAATAATTATTTATATCCCATATCACGTGAAAACAGTAACCAAGCTCGGGAAAAAGTCTAGAAGTTAAATGAGGCGCTATCCTTTTTGTCTCTCTGCACATTTTGCCTGTGCAATCTGAAGGCATTCGGCAGATGCTCGTGTTATGTGTGTTGTCTCTCGGAGAGTCATTGCTTGAATAAAATTAGAAATGACCCTAACACGTTTTGATACGACGTAAATCAGACTCACTCCATCTAGTCTGGAAATTCTCCCAGTTACGGGTTATATGCGACCTACCAGTTCATTCCAAACTGGCACGTCTTTAAGAATATACACAAAACTCCATAGTATTCAAAGTATTCAAAACTTTCGAGTATTAAACTTCAAAATACTCAAAATATTCATGTATTTATATACAATTTAGCGAAATATGTAATAACTAGCTGAATGTGGCGTCGCCAACACAGTAAACGGTTTTAAAAGTATTTTCATGTGTTGAAATTTTTTAAATGTAATGCTTAGCTTTGTTTAAATAAGTTGTTACAGTATCTGGCATTGGACCTAACAATAAATCATAGACGCTGATAACGTTAAACTTCCGTTCAAAAATTTCTAACACCCAATGACTTTGCATGTTACCTCCATTCGCAAAATGAACTGGTAATATTGCAATTTCAAAGTCGTAATTACCGTAAAAAATATTTGCAGGTATGGATAAGGTGAACAGTTAAGAATTTAGTACAGCTACATTTTTACGCCTTTTTGCTCATATGCCCCTAAAAGATCACCTGTGAGCTGTTATTCACTCTAATTGTTATATAAGATCATTCTCTATTAGTTCCGAAAATTCTGTCACAAAATCTTCTACTACTTCATTTAATGCTTCATATTTGCGTAACGCTACCAAATTGTTGTCTCCTTCTTTATGAAGTGTTTAAAACTAAACAAACCCAGTCTGATTTGTTTTCACTTCTACTTCCGTAATTGCTCTATTAAGCGTTTTGTAGGCGAGTCTACATAAACGTTAAAAGGAGACTGTTTTGTATGTTTATGTGAATAAGATGTTAGTAGTTCAATGAGAAGATTTTAGTTTCAGTTATTTGAAAATAGGTATTTATACGCTTAAGAAGGTAAATGTGCAAGGTCGAATACACATGTGAGTTCATTCTCTATCATTTCTCGATTCTAGTTTTCTTCGTATCAACTTGGCGTTTTTCAAAATTAGTAAATTCCAAGGTAATACTGTACGTACGTTTTTGCAAATGTATTTAATGGAGTAAGCGGTTGCAGAGCAGAGAATTGAAAAATGCCTAGGTTGCTTTCTTTACCACTTACCTTGACTATTGCGTATTGATTTAGTTCGAAGGACCTACACCTTTTGGAGGCAGCGGAGACACCTTGTGCTCATCAGAAATACCCTTCTGAAATGGGCTAGCGATAGGAGCTACTGTTGAAGGAAATTTATAAAATGTGAACTTCACTTTCATTAAAATATAATTAAAAGTAAACTAAATAATTACATACATTACAAATATAACAAATGACTGCTAGATGATGATCGATTAGAATACGAATTATGCTTAAAACTTAAGCTGAATCAAGTGTTAAATGTATCACTTATCACTCAACGATTCTAATGGTGATGAAATTGCTTTTAACAGAAGTTAACAATTGGCTCAAATTTAGTAAAAACAGCGTTTAGTTAACAAGGTAAATGTAATAATACGGTTAGGTTGAGACGAACTCTGTCTTATGTTAAAACAGAGAAATAAAACAGTGACAATTGATATCAGCTTATAGGTAACTTACGTTATTGGGTTCATGTCCAGAGGACACGTGAACCACGTGTTGATACGGAGGTGAAAAAGTTTATAGACATCTTAATAAGTTTCTTTGCAATACGTATCACGGACTGAAGCATAATGTCGCAACCAAGAGCTGGCAAGTGAGGAGAGCTCACAAATTGCGTAAGTTGCATCGTGATTACTGCCAAGAAATGTAGAACTTAATATCACTGTTAGTGGTAATGCTAATGCTGAAATTAACACGGTTCACAGCCTGAGTTGCTACTGGGACTTGCCACTCCAGAGAGAGTTAACATAGGGTATAAAGTGAGTGGCACAAAGTTATGTAGTGGCGACTTAATACGTGCTCACTAAGTTCCTTGTAGGTAATCGCGTGATGAGAAAGCTGTGACACGTGTCTCACTGAATTTCACATAAACGAAATGTTATTACTGTGAGTCCTACATAATTAACTGGGTTACAACAGTTAGAAGAATGTGCGATAGCGTGAGATTGCACAACAAACTCGTTCGTTCTTGTAGACACTGGACACGTGACTGCAATCTTCAGGGATGTCCAACTTCCAAGGTCTCACGGACCACCCCGAAATCCTTTAATGTGGTTGCGGGCCATATCAGTTCATTCTGGCAACTCACACCTGACCTCCCCTTATTGTTGACCTCGGCACTTGGCGCGGCTGCTCTAGTATGAAGGAAGAAATGTAACCAGGCCTTACGATTCATAAAGCAGTGAAATACATTGGAATGATTTTGAATTTCTGAATTCACTAGAAAAAAATCCTTAAATCGAAACTTAAACAATATTTACTTTAAGGGGATGTTGACCCCAACAGCTAGGCGCACATTGTTCTCTCCCACCATGTACGACGAGGGCTAATTACCTTTCGCCTGCCGCTATAAATGGCATCGCGGGCTGTCAGTTGGACAACCCTGGCGTAGCTATTAGAACTACATATTAATTGAGAGTGAACGATGCACACAGACGCATTTTAGGAGTGTTCTGCAAACTAAACACAATTAATAAATGAATGATTGCATGGTTGAATAAGAGAAAGCGAGACGCGCGTCTGCTCTGTCTGAGTATCATCGCTGGACTGAAGACACGTAAATTGCATCTGGGTACTCGTTAGTCCCTAAGATACATAGAGTGGCGCAACCGCCGCCATCTTAAATCCTCTCTCTCGACGGCCCCGCCAGACAGCAATTAGAAGCTGAATGTAAATTATAACAATTACTGACCTTATGGAGATTTTTAAGAATATTAATACTGGTTTGGAATAGATCCATGGTAATCAACACGCAAAACATCAGACAGTTCCAATTTCTCTGACAACTGGATATAAAGTAGCCGGATCGGTGGAACAATGCAATTCGCTACTCTGTGTACTTAGGGACTCTAGGTACTGGGATTTAATCAACACCACCTATATAGATCTAATTAGGTGGCTTTAATTCCCGACCTACTAACTAAGATTGCACTGAGAACCCAAAACCGAAGTTTTTGAATTTTTTTTATTATTTAATTATAATAAATTTATTTCATTGAGAATCTTCTGGGTAGATTCGACAACAAAGTGTCAGTTTCCCACTAGGAAACCGAGTCACCCAATATGCCTCGAATGGTGCACGTGAAGTGGTATAACCTTGAGTGACGAACAAACGGACTAACGGTCGCACGGACACATCCAGTTGCTCAATTGCTGTACAATGATGTTAGTGTCACCGGAATCTTTTCATGCAACTAAATAAAATTATTGATTTTTAGGTGAGATGCTATTGGCGATTGGTGATGTGCATTGGTGGTTGGGATAGGAACTACGGGGTGCTATTTGAATGTCCACTAAACTTTCAACGCTCAGAACGAAATGTGTACCTAAGCGTCCGAGACCTATTGATAATTTTCCAAGGAAAGTTGGATCTTCCCCCGCCTACATTGGGAGAACTGATATGATTCTTATCATCTGAAATGATGTTGAGTTTGATTTCTAATGGCCGTTTTCGAAGTTTTGTTTTACAAGGGATTTGTTTTACTAAAAAAAACTCCGTTTATTGCTTACAATTTTTATTGATTATTTGACACTTATATTCAACCTAAGGGATGTATTTAAAATCCAGCTTCTTCTCACACAACATGTGGCGAGAATACATCACTTTCGTATGAAACTGAGTTTGAACTCGGGGTAGTTGTTTCCTTCTAAAAGTGTTTGCAAAAAACGAACTGGAGTTGATAGCAATCGCTTAATGTACTAGGTTTTCTTTCTCCCTTAAACGGAATAAAAATGTGGGAAAGTAAAAATAGTGTTAATCAGCGTGATGGGAACCCACTGCATTTTCTTTTTCAATTTTAATCCTGATCTGTGCACGTTCTTCACCTCTATGGTTTGTAACTGAGTACATTTTTAGAGTAAAAGTTCAGTCGTTCAGATGTAAACGTGTTTTGCAGCTGTCACGAAGAAATAAGACTGGCTGACCTTTCCCAGTTACCTCGAATTGCCCATTATTGCTTTAAACTGTTTCTTGGATGATAGATTTAGCAATTTCTGTGAAGCAAATTAATGTTCAGAATATAATTTATCGATCAACGTTCCATGCCGCAGACTTAGCCATATAATAGACCGATATGGCAGTTGTATATAATTATCGTAATGTGTTCCATGTATTCTATGCAAACATTATTGCTTTCTTTACATACAAAGTCACGCAGAGTGACAGAATTTGCTTCTGTAGCAACTAGAAAGCAAAAGAAAGAAAAATGGGTAATAAGTGGCGGTAACAGAACTTATCGTTCTTGCGTTCTCTTTCAACATACGTGCATAATTCTTGCAATATTTATTACTTCACAATGTATATTAAACGAACATTCCTAAATTCTTTTAACAGCAATATTTAGACAATAGGGAGGGTAAGAAATTATGAATGTTAATGTTGTCTCGTTTGCCGAGTATTTATTTACCGTAACTTTGAGACATTATTCTTGCACTTTCACCGTGTTTACCTGTACTATTGCGAGAGCCTCCTTCAATAGAGCCAATTTCATGAGTCAATTTATGAAGGGCATTTAGAAGGAATTCATGGAATTGCATGGGGAAATTAAATAAATGGGCGACGTATTGTTTTCAATGCCTTGTATAATTATACTACTGAGAGGTCGTGACCCAATGGAATGTGTCAGGTAACAATGCAGAAAACCCACTTTTATATTTTTAAATGGAGAAGAGACTTAATTCCATTCAAAGCAACCTGACAACCAATAACCTTATTGGGTATCTAGTAAATTATCTACAATCACTAAGCGGTTGCTTTAATATGACAAATTTTGTCACACTGCACATAAAAAAAGGGATAGAGGATTTACCCACAATAATGCCTTAGGTCTGCTTTGAACTGCTTTCTATTTTGTAAACTGTAGTTGAAACATATTCTGAAATAAAATGTCGGACAATTAATTATCGGGTATTAAGTACATGACTGTTAATTTTTAAAAGTAAAAATGTGGTTGTTATTGTAATTTATGTTCGTGGTTATGGTTGTGAATATAATGAAAGTATTTTTTTTAAATATTGGATTGCAATGTTCACTAAAAACTACTATATGCAAGGGGCTTCCCTTGCTTTCTCTACTGTTAATAATTCAAATATTTTCTCGAATATTGAAGTATTTAATTAATTAAACAATAGTGCCTTACAGATTAGCTCAGAACATGGCTAGGGTGAATACATTGTCTCCAGGACTGAGAGGGTGTAGTCTTTAAGAGCAAATCGCGGGTTTTCGTGATCTCCTTTACACATTATATCACTACATTTACCGCAGGGTCAACGCAGGGTCACTCGGAATTTCTCGTTCAGATTACGGAAACCAGCAGTCAGCGTGCGTCTTTAAAACTCTTAAATTCTCGAAAATTTTGTTATGTAACGTAAAGAGAGATGCATATTTATGAACTCGTCTCTTCACGCTTGTTATGATGAGCTAAAAAAATCTATAGGGTTCCATTTAAAAAATCGAAGTTCAATATCAATATCTCTGGGTCAATATCTCTGTAATAATAATGCAATAGAATAATATTATGCATGGCTATATGTGCCCCTTGCGTATAGTATATCAATGTCAATGGGTATATCAATATCAATGGGTCAATATCTCTGTAATAAAAAATGCAATAGAATAATATTATGCATGGCTATATGTGCCCCTTGCGTATAGTAGTTTTAGTGAAAACCGCATCTCAGTATCTGCAACCGTTCAGGAAAATATTGAAGGGAATATCTTTGTTAAACCATGCGGTATATTATTTTTGACTGATACATTATTGCCTTCGGTACGGAGATTGGTATTCAATGCATAACTTAAATGGATCGAGAGGATTGTGGTCGACGGACATACTAAAACAGTTGAATGATGCTGCATGTTCTTCTATGGAGGGAATTATAGAAGGGAAATACGAAAACACGAAACAAGGCAAGTTAACATCTAGTAAATAAATATAAATAAAATAAGAAAATTTGAATCAATAAAATGTAAAAATAAAATTATGTATGTACCACGGGTGTTAACTGGTTCTAATGATCTCGGGCTACAGAAAGTCGTTGTGCCAAAGGCCTTTGGGCATTTTGTCACCGCTCGATCATTAGGACCCCCCTCATAACGCCCTTCGTGCATAAATAACTATTATAAATAATGTACATAGCAAGTCCTATATCTCATCCGCACTTTGCTGTCCGATGCCGCCCCTTTTTCGTCTTCCTGTGGTTTGCCGGCTTCCCAACCAATCACGATCATTAGATATCACGACCTCACCGATTTATTAACTCGAGCGCAGGTCAATCTGTGGCCCTTCATCCTTGAGGGAGGCCAAGACATGATGGTCGAAACACCGGCATTATAGCCGTTGTTACAGTAGAACCGACAGCCATTCTGATCGCAAGAGCTTACATTCACACAAGTTAAATGATTCATTAATTATTTCGTATTTCCTGGTAATTAAACGAATAAATTCCGTGGTGGTAGGATACCTTGTGGTAATCCATAATATGGTAAAGGAAATAATCTCCACAAAAGTTTTAATAATTTTTATTAAAAGTGTTTTGCCGAAAGTTAACTCTGGAAAATTATTAATAAAAATCATTAAACGTTTTGTGGAGATTATTTTCTTTACCATATTAAACGACTAAAGTCATTAGTCCCGTACGTGTAGTGCATATTTTTTCGTGAGGAGTCGGTACATTATTAACTTCTCACGATTTTAAATCCAAATTATAAATTGAGCCGTGTCGTAACGGTAAGTCTTGTTTAATTGCGGAGAATAGTAGCAAATTTACCATATTGACGATGTGAAAGCAATAGTTCCCAAAACGTCGTACGTCACAAAAAAATACGTTGTTTCACTGTTTAAATGAGTTTTAATTGACATATCCTCTTTTGAACTGGTCTCTAAAGTGATGGTTTATAATCCTAAAATACCTACAATTCAGAGAATAATTTATTATTGGAATATATGAAACTTGTATTATGTTTGTATTTTTTGAAGTTATTAGCAATATTTTTTAATTACGATTGTGCGTGTCGCAATGTGTTTGCTATCTTGTGTTCTTTTTACAAAAAATTCAAAGAATTTTGGGTGCCGTTATAGCCTCCAAAAACTTCCCAGTTTCTTCCATTCATCTTTTCCTTTTACTTAAATCTAGTTCACTGAAAGTTACAATTGAAAGTACAGGTCTTTCCATGCAAAGTGCCCAAAGTTTAGCCGACAACACTCGAACAATCGCTAAGGCAGTAGTGCCGTAGCGAACTCGGACCAAAGGATCGCGGGTTCGAGTTCCGCCTCGGGCATGGTTGTATTGTGTTTCGTCCTTTTACCCCCTATCATCATCATTATCGTGTCAACCCACAGTTACCATACCGTTACAAGCAATAGTGGTCGCTAATGACCTAGTAGTTGATGCGACCTTAAATAAGAAAAAAAAAAAAACACTCGAACAAACGATTGACTGACTACTTAGACATGCTGTTATTTCTGAAAGAAATTTGTCAGTTTGATTTACCCTTTCACCCTGACTTCCGCGAACCCATTGTGTAACATTGACCATAGTCGTGCCGTAATGTTGCATCACCGACTTGACTAATGTGTGGGTGAGGTGAAGAGTTACGTGAGGGCCAAGATGGATATTGGTCTAGTTGAGTGACGACACCTGATTGCAGTTGAAGGGGGAAGCTCCTCCTCTCAGGCTGTGGGACAGCATTAAAAACGCTTGTGGGTGTAGTGAGGTGTGGGCCATTAAAACACAAGTGGAGGAAAGGCTTACATTTCTGGTCACAGTTATATCGATCATTTTCTCGTTGCGTAGTTTAAATATTTCGTAGACAATGTTTTTAAAGATATAAAAAAACATTGTACATTTTCCCTTAAATATCAGAGAATTTTTATTTGGTATTAATATTCAAAAGAAGCAAACGTCATTCAATTCACTTATTTAATTATTTTAGCGATAATTTGTTCACAGGATTGATCTATTACAAATGAATGTATGCAGAAAACGACTCAATTTCAATCGATTTCAATTATAATATACTTCTAAAAAATACTCATTATGCAACAAATAGATTTCAGATAAAAAATAATAAATACGAGTACTTACAAATTTATATTTTGCCTTGACAGAAATGGTTCCTGTGCAATTTAAGATCAGGCATAAAGGGGTTACGAAACATTTACTAATCATAATTTAAACAACATAACCAGATGTACAGTACCCCCTTTTATCCGAGTTCCGCAAATCCGAAATTTTGGATAATCGGAAAAAAATCGGATGGAGTAAATAGAAACAAAAAGTAATGAAACTAATTTAAACTATTTGAACTGATAATTACGATACACTGGGCATTGAACTGAGGTGAAGTAGGACAAGAAAGAGGAAGGTGAGTTCGTGCGCGGTCCGTGGTTCCTTTGTTAAGGTACTGCTTCGCCTGGTGTTTATCGGAGAAACTATGGAAAACTAACGATCAGAACAGCCGGCGTCTAAAAATCTCCAGACAGCAACTGCATTCGTCCTATCTAACAAGCTAGTCTGAAATCCTCCCACCGTCGGGACTCGAACCTAGAACCTCTCGGTCAGAGGGACTGCAGTTACATCCGTTGATACACTTATCCGCTTCTCCTAGTCCCAATTATACAGGATTTCTACTATATTTATAGTTTCTTCCACTAGTTTAGTACTATAATGCAACAAAACTAAAACAATAGCAACAACATTAACGTGTTACTCGTTGGATTTAGCTTATAAATATGTGAGAAAGACCTCCCTCCCCCGAGAAACGCCGCCAACAGAACGCCCCATACGCGGAGGTGTTGATGTCTGCCATTGCCCGCACGGAGTTACTCCGAGGGTGGCGTGGGGGGGGGGGGCTGCGGCGAACGCCGCAGTTGCGGCGAGTGGCCGTCATTTGTTTTACGAGTGGCCGGTGGTGCTCTTTGCTGGGCCTCGCCTGCGCGGCGTCGCGGTGGCAGTTTATGGCGCGACCTTTCGCTGCCTCTCGTGCGCATGCATTATTCGCGGTGGCGGCGGGCTGGCGGGGTGCTGTTGGGGGGTGTGGAACTGCGCGAGAAAGGTGGTGGCGGCGAATCAATGTGGCGCACGGAAACGAGATGAGCCGGCCGGTTCTACGTCTCCCTCGACGGAAATGGCCTGTGAACACGACGGCCGCTTCCTTTGTCTTCGATTTCATTTGCCGTCGGTTGTCTGGGCTACATCTGATTAAGGGAGAGGGGGAATGAAAACAGAAGGTTCCGGGAAGTTAAGTGGATTAAATTCGGAGATATTTATGGAAGGGATTATATTATCTTTTAAATGCGTATTTGTTGTTAAGTGAAATTATGGGTAGTTAACGATTTTAAATCTGAAAGACTGGCTGGAATGTCGAGACAATCTTAAATTTGTGTTAGCTGGTCATCTCATTCAACCGTCGTCTGTTGCGTAGGTTTTGTGTGTCGGAGAATGGTATTGAGGTCGGGGAGTGTCAATTCGTGTGACGTTTGAGGGTGAGGGGGGGTCACCATGAAGAAAGAAGATGCCTTAAACGGTTAAGCTCAGACACAGGAGATGAACGTTTTTCCTTTCTCGCGTTTAAGAGAGTGGATGAACAGTCCAGTGTAGTACCAGAGTGAAGCACAGTCAATCCTTGTAAAAATGGCACGCTAACCTCGTCGGTGTAGGTTTCTTCGTGTTATAGATTCCCTTCTAGGAAAAAGGTGAAGTGAAAAACTAACGTGCTGAGCATGCTCTTCAACTTATACGTGGCAGAGAGGGCATTGGAGGAAGGACCCCGCTTCGGACTTAGCAACCAATGGTTGTATTTATGTTACGTGATATGTCCAGCTTTATTGTTCCACTTTTTATCTGATCGTGCTTGAAATATTGCTACTAAGATGATTTGCGGGAAAGATCTTTCTAAGCATCGTGTATAATTAGATATCCCAACAATTTCTAGGATCCCCCCCATGTAGATAGAAAAATCAAATACCTCCTAATCCATGAATTTAATTAACATATGAAATATCAAATATTGTTTTTAAATTATAATGTACCTAAGATTTATCTGTTTATCTATTAAAATCATAAAATCACAAAATTAATAAAAACTACAACAAATGTACCAATAATAAATTATTTACATTTAAAGAATATCTATTAAACATAAAAAATAATTAGATCATCTATTCAAAAGCTTAGTAGTAAATGCCTATGATGTAAAATTATGAAGGTCATAATGGGAAAATGGGATCCAGAAATTAGTTCCCTTTATTTTGTTTGTAGGGTTGCTATTCTAGACTTTCAAACGATAATCCATAGAGTATGCTTGGCGAAATCATTTGAGCCGGAAGGAACGTGTTTTTGTATACGAGTCTATCCTTCATAAGCAAGCTCTAAATAAGCGGTCACTCAATTAAAATCGTGTTCCGCAGGGTTAGCTGGAAAAAAGAAAATACCTAACGACTGCGGAGAAGGAGGAGCCGAAGAGGCGTATGCATGCTGGGGGTGCAGTTTTCCCAGTAGTGAACTGTGCGAGATTATGAGATTAAAGAATGTGACGTTGACGAAAGTCCGTTCTACTTTTATTCCAAGAGAATGATTCATGGAAATTACAACCTGCCTCCATTCTTGCATTGGCGTGTTCTCCGGTGGACTTACAGAAGTTAAATGTTGTTGAAAAAATAAAAAAAGCTCAGCTCTCTGCAAAAGAAGGGCAGTTCTGAGATCTGTATTAAGATTCAATAAAGTTACTTGGGATGCAAATGCTGGAATAATCGCCAAGTAAAGTGGGTAAAAAGATGTAGGTTCTAGTAGTGCTGATGGCCTTCACCTACTTATGAGCGTGAGAGTTTATTGTTTAGTGTTTTCATTGAACTTTCACTCGTTCGGTTAAAGATACACCAATCGTGGTTCATTTTTATTTCGTGGGCGGAGTTGCTACTTACACATGCATTAGTTGGATTTGGGGAATTAACTTTATATTTATAATGCGCTGATTCTCGTGTCACAACCTAAGTGTGCATTTTGAAATATCAATGTTTATTTTAAAACGCTTGTTATTTTTATTTTCTAAATAGCTTATGACAACTGATAAATCCTGTTTGTATTGTTTTAGGAAGTGAAAAAATTATGTTTAGCTCGTTTAAATGTTTATTGTTCATTATCTCTTATTATTTTATTGTGGTTTTTATCAACATTTACTTATGCCAATATTGCTGGATCTGTTATAATATAATGAGTGGTTTCCTTAAAGTAATTCAAGTGGAAGCCATTTGCTTTATTTTGAGTTTGTCGGATTAATCTCTGCATTAATGTAGAGAAGAAAAAGTATCCTTAACATTTAATTTAGTTATTAACTTTGTCCTACGTTCTCAAACCTACATCTACTATTGTTCTTACGTCACATTCCTCTCTGGAATCCTCAAATTAACTGCATCTTTACTCTACGTTATAATAGGGGCCCACTAAAACACATTTACTAACTAATTCCACAGCATCAGCTAATCTACAACGTGTCTCATCTTTTCCAATGAAAAAAATAATTCTGATTTGTTTTGGGGAGCCAGACGCTTGCTATCAAATTTGAATTCACCACAATCGCCATGGAGCTCCAGTTCCTGTCATTTGCAATAACCGAGTGAATCATTAATATTGAAAGGGAATAAATATCTCTCAGAGTAAGGGGGTAGAATGTGTGATGTCATGGAAGTAAGCAACACATACATGAACTGTAAACAGGAGTTTATTTATAAAGTAATTCAAACCATTGTGTGTACTCTCGCACTCACGTTCAGGTATTTCCCGACCGCGAGCCACGATCGCACATCTCTGTGGATACACATTTACCAGAAAGGTCCCGCCTTCCGAGTGCACGCTTTTACCGCGCCACTCATCATTTTACGTCGTCACCCACCGCGACCCCATTTCGTCACCCTTGCAATGAACGAACGCGCACCAGCCTGGGCGTAGATTTTGCGCAAAGCGCGAGTTTTTCAAGATCAAAACCCCCCGGCGTGAGTGAGTCGGCTTATTTTTTTACCCGTGGCCCACCCCCACCTGATCATTACCACGTGACACCTTAGTTGCTCCAAGAGCAAGTCGCCAGCTACTTGGTCATAAAAATATATTGCTCTCATAGTTTAGGGGAATACCCGACGCGGTAGTGCTCCCCTATTCTGTGATTTAGACGTAGTGGTGCTTCAAGGTCCAGAGCTGGAAGTGGAGAGGGTCATTCGCATACAATCGAGAGCTTATTTTTTTAGCTCCTAATTGGAGCTCCTAATTGGATGGAGCCTCCCTTCTCCAACCAGCTCATGACCTTGAAGCGCCACTACATTTAAACCGGAGTATAAATACGCTACATCTAGATGTGCCCTTTGTCCCGTCACTCACGGTTAGATATCTTCCGGTCCATCGTTCAAGACAAGTAAAACCACGATCGGAGCTTAAGGGTCTGCTGATTGGGAACGTACCGATATTGTACACGTAAGCTTCCGCGGCTTGAGTTCATGAGTTCTTGTCTGTCAGCGTAGTGACTACCGTAAGGAAACCTGCGACATGACAGCCAAAACGTCGACCTCTCAGCCAACGGCGCGGCGTCACCCGAAAAGCCAAGAACTCAACGCACCATTTTTCCAGATTCTCCCTGAACTTCTGAGAAAATATTCGCAAAAGTTTGGTTGCTAGAGGAAGGTGTGGGTATAAAACAGTTTTAAGGAGATTTAAAGCATCTACAAACAGTGATCAATGTCTCATTAGATACCGGGAGAAGTGGCTCAGTGCCACTTCAGTTGATTCAATTGATCAATTGACATCACTGCTGTGCCTCTCACCGGGAGAGCCTAGGTTCGAGTGTCGACAGTGGCAAGAATTTCTACACTGGCCTGTCAGTTAGTTTGAATTCAGTCGCTATCTAGAGGAGAATTCTAGTGGCTGGATGCTCTGATCTGCACTTTTCCATGTTATTTTCGATCAATATCAGGCTAATGTCGGAGCATTACCATAAGAAACGGGCCACGAACCACGATCTTTCCTTCCTTTTCCTTGTCCTATCCTCACCCCTCACACACCCTTAAACTAACATACAATACACTATTACCAGTTGTTTTCATAGTGCAGAACCCCTGTTCAGGTTTATTGTCAATATCGAAAGAAATGGCTGAGTCAGGTCCAAGTCCTTCAATGGAGTCACCTAAAACTCCCGCAAAAGTTAAGCACAAGATGCAGTTTTGACTTTCATTTCTCAGATGGTGGCATTACTTAAAATAATGTAGTGGCCGACTTTGTAACTAATACCCCCACTCCACGCGAAATCGTCAATCCATCGTTCAAGAACAGTTGCCCGGGTAATACCACACATGTTGGGAGACCGGTTGTGAGCGTAGAGCTTGTTCCGGCTGGGGAGGTAGTAGATACCTGTTTGCAGAAACTCCGGATCGGCGTAGGATCGCGCCATTCAGGGGGAGGGGAGATCACCGTCGCCTCCTGAGAAAAAGCGTGCACTACACTTATGGGACCAATGACCTCATTCGTTGACGCGCCTGAAATCACTAACAAGAAACCACTCAACCTCAATCGATTTCTCGACGCCCCTAAGAATATCCTGAAAGGTTTCTGAATACAACATTTTTGGGCGTACCCCGGTAATGTGGGCACAGCGATGACACATTGTGGATTACAAGAGTACTGCCATTCTGAGAACTTGAATCGTTGCGCCTTGATTTCTCAGATTGACAAAAATTGAACCTAATTTTATAATGAAACAAAATTTTATATAAGTATTTCTATGGAAATCGGCATTATATTTAAGACTTCATTTTATTATGAATTTACAAAGAACAAATAAACGTTTTAAACACGGAATATTGCATTGAGGGGCTAAGCTAGTAGGAAAATAAGTTAATAAATCAAGAAGTAAATAAATAATTAAATATTATTAAGCCAGTATTTAGTGAAGTTTTATGAACTGTTTCTCTCGGTCTACACGCCACTTCTAATTATTTCCGGTATCTTGATTGATTGTTTGATTGATAGTGATTTCGGGCGCGTCAACTACTCAGGTCATTCGTCCCGTAAGTGTGCATGTTTTTGCTCGGTATGTGGCTGTGGTCTTCCCCCGCTGTATGGCGAGATTCCGCGCCGACCTACCGTAGGCTAGCGGGAGTTTCCATAACCAGGTATCTCTACCAGCGGGGCACCGCCCCAGCCGGGAAAAGCTCTAAGCTCCCGACCGGTGTCCCGACATGTGTGATAGGGTAGTACATGTTATTGTAGTGCATGTTAGTGTAAGTGTAAGAGGTGAGGATAGGACAAGGAGAAGGTAGGAAAGATTGCGCGCGGTCCGTGACCCGTTTCTTAGGTTACTGCTCCGGCATTCACCTGGTGTTTGTCGGAGAAACCACGGAAAACTACCGATCAGAGCAGCCAGCCGCTAGAATTCTCGTCCAGACTGATTGAATTCGACCTAGCTGACAAGCTAGAGGTGGCTCAAGCTTGAGGACATTGGAGTTATTTCAATTTCACATTTTTGATTACTTGTCTCTACATCTGCATTATCTTCCTAAGCTAGGTTAGGTATTTATCAAGCGGGGTATGCCGACAACATGGTCTCAAAAAGTTAAAACGACGTTAAGTACGAATTAATGGCATTTCTATAGCAGAGTTTGTTTACTTTTTTAACCCAAATTTCTTATTCATGCGCAATACAACTATCAATCGTTGTCTTGAAGAGTGCGACTATTTCTTTAGTGTGGCGCGATCGTGGAAAATTATACTCTGCCCCCAGACCCCCACTTGTTGGGGAACGGTGCTCTGAACTCCGCTGGGAACGGTGCAGACTGGAGGTTTTCAAAGTTTCGCCCTGAAAAAAGCCATGCTTTCCAGTGTTGCTGGATTGTCATCTAACACGTTGTGTAAACAGAATCTATGTTTTGTGGGTTCTTGATTCCTAAACATTGATTGACGAAAAAACGTCCATCCGCCAGTCCATCCGTACGTCGGTCTGTGGCCAACGCGTCAGCGCCAGCTCCAAAATCGTTTGGCCGATTTTATCTTAAATTGATCGATAATATCTCGACCGATTTAATTGAACGCAGAAGCTCCTTTACATTTTAAACCGATATTTTGAGTTTTGAACGTAAATTATACGAAGCATCAGTTAAATTTTGAAACATTTCTAAAAAATGGCTCCAAATATTTTGATTAAGCTTTCTTCTCAGTTAGTGTAAAAGATGCGATTACGTCATTAAATGTCTGATCTTGCTCTGTCGCACAAGCGGTTGTGCTTAGTACATTTCGCTTTATTTCAATCATTTTATTAATATGGTTTAATGTACTGTAGAGGTGATTGAGAATATACGACGCACAGACATCACTTATCAGAACCAAAAATTCATACAACCTTCTGGAACAATCGTTGTAATAATTTTGAACCAAGATTGTACCACAATATTTTTGAAGAAAAATATCCATAACTTAATACTGGAAACCTCAATTAATTTAAATTAAAAATTAAACACGTAATACAAAAGTGTTTTTAATTTGTCAGATTTCATTAACTGTTGACCGACTGTCATATAAAGTTACTGTAAACTAATATTAGGTTTGTTATTTCCTTTAGTAACATTTGTACTATTGTTATTTTAAGAGTTTTTTTGAAATTTCAGTTTTTGTATTGTAATAGTTTTGTAATACTTTCCTTGTGATATTTGATGATTAAATCCCTTATGAGTGCTTTGCATGGAGCACCTTTCCAACTCCGCCTTTTGAAGGGTGTGCTAGAAGTACACAATATTCAAATGTGATAATCACTGCTAGTAATAATAGTTACAATAATAGTGTAGCATTAGCGACAACAATATTATTAATAATAATAATAAAAATAATTTAATAATAATAATGATAATAACAATAATAATAATAATAATAATTATTATATAGATTAATACATGAGTATTGTTGTAATTATCAGGTCATTTAAGTATTTTCCGCTGACCAATATAGGGGCTCTTAACGCAATTAACGCCTATGCGTATCACGCTCGCAACTTAGACAATAGCCTGCCACCGCCACCGCAACGATTTGCACCAATACGCCCCTCCGCTGGACCGTCAGCAGTGGCTTCTCATCGAGCTGCGATGGCGTTCGCGCTTCACCAGCCCCGTCGTTCCCTATCTGCCGTGCATTAATGCGCGGCGCGGCGCAGCGCGGGTTGAAGCGCGGATCGATGGCGTTGCGCGTCCGCGCTTGCAGAGGGTTAAAGATCAGCCGCGCGTACATCCCGCCTCCCCTCCCCCCGACTCGCCACGAGCCCCCGGGACGCCCCAAGAGCGGAATTAATTGGAGCGAAGGCGGCGCGGCGCGGTGGCGAAGAAGTTCGGATTTCGCCTCACCAATCAGCCCGCGTCGGATTTTGGGCGCGTCGGTTGGCGCTGCGCCTGCCTGGTCTGCTGGCTGGCTGCGGCGAGCGGCACCGAGCGGGCGTGAGGGGCCGACCGCACACAGCCGCGAAGACGGCGGGCGGCCGGCGGCTTTGCAGCGGTGCCGGCGGCTTCGTTGGGAGGGAATAAAGCACGTCCTCCAATCCTCTCTCTCGAATGGCTAGCGGCAGAGAGTGTCTCTGATACGACCCTCGGATGCGCGCTATGCCTGAGTATTTCGTATGCCTTCAGCATCCTCGCTCTCTCCTGTCTCCCTCCTCCTCTCCTCACTCCTCCCACTCTCCCTTTACTCCCTCCTCTCGCCCTCCTCCTCCCCGCCCCTCCCCTCCCTCTCACACTCCCCTCCATTCTCCTCTCCCCTACCCATCGTCCCCCTCTCTCCTCTCCTCTCCCTCTCTCCACTCCCCTTCTCTCTCCCTCCCATCTCCCTCTCCTTTCCCTCCCATCTCCCTCTCCTGTCCATCCCCTCTCCCTCTCCTTTCCATCCCCTCGCCTTTCCCTCTCCTTTCTATCCCCTCTTCTTTCCCTCTCCCTTTCCCTCTCCTTTCCCTCCACTCCCACCTCCACGCTTCTACCCTCCCTTCCCTGCCTCGCCTTCAACTAGGACTGCATTACCATTCAATCCTTCCACCGCCATCGCCCATCTATTTATCTATACTAATACCCTTTGTGAATGTGCCGGTCGCGCGGGGGATTTGGCCTCGCGGAGGCCATGGAAATCGAGACAGAACGGTCGGTAGAATCGCAGAAGAGGGAAGGTGGCTTTTCGCTATCAGTTGGTTGAAATTTTACTCACGCTGAAGTAGATGTTAAAAGTGCACACCGCGGTTAAGATTCATTTTTGAAATCTAAGTAAGTGGGGGTTCACTCGGTAAAGGATGTTCTGTTGGTATTGCAGAGATATGTTCTTGTATACTGAACCTTAATTCTTCTTAGGTGTGGGGATTTCTTACAATTGTGAGATCTTTCAGGAATACCCAAACAAGGAAGTGTAGTCAGATAAGGCGAGCGTGCAGACCACAAACCATGTGTGATAATTCTGTCACAATTAATGCATGTAAACTCTTAAGGAAGCTGAAGCAGAGTGCGGTTGTGGAGTCCTGTTAAAAAATGACATTTTCATCATTTAGAAGAAAGGTTCCAGAATACGATGCATAACGGTTTGACACATTTTACGTATATGCCGTACACAAACACTGTCTGTTTGAGAGAGCCAGCTCTTCGAGCGAGCCACAAACTGACTATTCAGAGAATAAGAATTTTCCATTGTTTCGTTGCCAAGGTCCAGCAATAAGAGTTTTTCTGTTGAAAATTCGCCGTCGCACACGAATACAATACTTTATCTTCTTATCTATTCGTGTAATTATGTATTTCGTAACAGTAAGAAGAGAAAAAGTTTCGACCTGCCGTGCATTTCCAATTAAAGAAAGTTCTTGAAATTTCCAAATGTACAATTGTAGCAAAAATCCGGAGGTTAGTGAAAGGGACCTCAAACGATTACTGCTAAATATGTCGATGATAAATTTACGCAAAAATCGTAGATGTCTCTTCTGTATTCTGTGACGAACTCTGACAAGCGTCGTAAGAGATAGCTATTGGCCTCTGAGAGGAAACTATCTACTGCCACAAAAGAAAATGATTAACAAACAATATATGAAAAAATATCTGCTCAATTCAGTAACATCTAAAGCAGTTCATTTTAAGAGACATTAAGAGCTAAATAATAAACGTTTGATTTGCAATTGCAAAATTGTGTTCGTCGTCCGGATGGCCGAGATCGTTAAGGCAGTAGTGTCGTAGCGATATCGAACTAAAGGATCGCGGGTTCGAGTACCACCTCGGGCATGGTTGTATCATGGTTCGTCCTTTCACCCCCCTATCATCATATCGTACCATATCATGTCCTCTTCATAGTTACCATAACGTTCAATTCAATAGTGGTCGCCAATGACTTAGATGTTGATGCGTCCTAAAATAACAAAAAAACGAAGAAACAACAATTGGGTTCGCTACTAAGTTTCGGACTGTGTATAGAAGGGCGCTCGGCAATTCGTGACTCAACGAACTTCTTCTGAAGAAGTTCTCGTGGGTATTTTAGAAAAGTGTTTTGCCTTTCTTCGAATTTGAAAAGAGCCCAGAAAAGTATCGGCGTACGACTGCAATCGCAATTCCTTGCCGCTACGTATGTCACTGGGAAAAACCTACATCGGCGGCATTTGGCAATGTTTCAGAAAAGTAAAGACGTGTTTCGATAGCCGAGATACTTCATTGTTCCAAGTTTGGGTTAGCTGTGCTGTCCAGAGGCACGAAGCAGATTCCAATTGTTTATGGGTTCTGAGAAATTCAATGGAAGTCTATGTCTTCTCCGAAAGTAGGTTTATACAATTTATTATTATAGCAAAGCGTCCTTAGGTCGTATCATGCGTGCCGTTATTGGCTTCTTGCGAAGTGTTTCTGTATTTTTCAAGTTTGTTGGCTACAATAAACCATTTTGTGTTTGCATGCCAATGGAATTTACATAAAAATCTTTTTGTGATCATATCATAAAGTCTTCGAACTTAGGAGTTCCTTCCCTTCAGTGAGCATGTTGGTCGTTCTGTTTCGAATAATCGGTATTGTTTTTGTTTATGAATTTAGTAGTGTGAATGTTTACGTATACTATTTTGTATATTTTTACAGAATACGGCTTTAGTGTACTGACTTCTGAAGTCGTAGTAAATCAGCGTACTTTAGTATTTGGCAAGATAATTCATTTCGTTTCAAACCGTTTACCGTTAACAAAAAGAAGCAATTGTAGGGAAGAAAACGTTTACCTCGTTTACAGAACTAATGATGTTTCAACACACGTACTTTCTCGCTCTTAGTAACTGTTACGTAATATTATATTACCCCAGTTTTTCTCCAAAATTAACAGATCTCAGTTCTCACATGTAAAACTCATTTCAAATCATAGAACATTATGGGCAAACACTTTTATTAGGTTAATATCTCAACACAAATTTGACAATTAATTGCGTATTTTAACCTTCAAAAAATAGGCGTTTAAAATACGACACCACGGGGGCGGGTCCCCAATATTATTTTTTTTGTAGGATAGTGCCAAACGCACTGAACAATAGGACAGAAATGTCGCTTTGAATTACTCTTTTGTTTTTCTTTAATTACACAAAAGTATTGTTTTTTGAAATATCTCTGACGTCTATAGTATACAGGCTGAATCACGTAACTTTAGCACTTTCTGAGATTTTTGAAAGGTTTAAGTTATTGCAATGCAGTTTTCACGGATGTGCATGAGAGAAATGGTGGTAACCGATCTATGTATTCGTTTTCATTTTACGCTCGTTATGATAGACTGAAAAAATATGAATAGTTCCATTTGAAAAAAAAACAACAAAGTTACCTCAAATATCTCGTAAAATAGAAGTGATAAAATAGGAATGAATACACGTATCAATTTTCCCCCATTTCCTCACGCACTTCCTGGATCACTGCATTGCAATAACTACGACCGATCAAATATTACAGGAGGTCCTAAAGTTACGTGACTACCCATGTATACTTTCCTTTAATTTCCAATACATTATCGCACTTGTGAGTAAGTTCGAAAGTAATGAGCCGTAGAGTTGTTCGAAAAAATTGTTAATTTTTAAGAAATTAAGTGTCTTTAACTTTTTAAATGGAATTATATGTATTTCTCATAATCAACGTATAGATATTAAAAAGAGGAAATCAATGATCATATGTTAATATTTTGAAATAAATTTGAATTTAAAAACAGAATTTATGATGTGATTTTAATTTAAATTGACAATATTTTCTGCAGCGGTCCTTGCATCTGTCGCCTTTGGGCAAGGTAGCTTTCACTACGCTTACAATGTCAGATATGTTTGCTTGTTAATGGTGTGCCCAAATGAGAAGACCTTAGCCGAAGTGGCGTAGTATTAACTCCCCGTAAACGAAATGGTAACCGATAGATGGTGTGGTGTTTTTTCCGTGTTGCCCAGGCAGAGAGAATGACGTCGCAGCGATTGTTTTAGTTCGGCCGCGTTGTTTCCGCGGTTCGTTGCATGATTGATGCCTCCAGAGCAACACAAAGGGCGGAGATCGAATTTCTTCGCGCGGAAGTGCAGCATGCGTCCCCTTTTTATCGCGGGATGTACCAGGTGTATGGCGTGCGGTATCTCGCGAAGTATTCGGGTTGTCAGCGATGTGCTGCGGGTAGCATCAAAATCAAGGACTTGCCGCTACCGGGGCAGGCGCGCGTTTTGCCCAGCAGTGCCACGATAGAGGTTGTGATGTTACAGCAGAATCACCACACGTGAAGTTGCTATTGAGCTGGCGATATCGATAGACATATCATTCTATGGCGAAATCGACATAAATAAGAAAATAGAAAGATTCAATCAAATGAATGGAAATAAGGAAGACATCAGTTCAAAAGTGAGCAGACGAGGCTCTCATGTAAATTTTACGAAGTTTAATGTATACCACCTGCTTATACGGGAGTGAAGTGTGGACAATGGCCAATAAAGATATATCAAGACTGCAGGCAGCGGAAATGAGATTCCTTAGAGCGGTAGCGGGATATGCCTTTTGGACAGACAAAGAAACACACCAAATCCGAAACGAGCTAAATGTGAAAGTATTATAGAGAAAGTCAGCAATACAGACTCTCAGGCAAGATCATGTTTCAAATGAAGAACGATAGAATTCTAAACATGTGGAAATTATCAGCCGAGAGGAAAAGGAAATGTAGGAACGTCCAAGATGCGCTGGAGGGACCAAAATTAAGCGGCGTAACAGGCATTATGCCTAAATACTTGAAGATAAGAAGAAGCTGGCGATAAGCAAAGGAACGGCGCATCACATCATCCACAAAAAACTGGGGTGGCTTCAAGAAGACCTTCGCGCTCCATGCGATGTTTCGCAGGCGGGTTCTTCAACGTCCTCCATTCAGCCCCGATATCTCCCCATGCGACTCCCTCATACTCAGTCCCTTAAAATGTTTTTTTTGAAAGGTTAGAGATTCACCTTCAACGAAAATATGCAAAACCCTTCCTGAAACAGTGGATGTCAGAAATACAGGAGTTTTTACACTGACGCCATCCACACACTTCCTATGCGATGTCATAAGTGTATCAATGTAAATAGTAATTATTTTTAAGTGTACTGTTCCAAATGAAATGTAATTCGCTTGTTGGCATTAAAGTGTTTTTCCATATCACTGTAGTATCCTTTTCATTTGCCTTATACTTTTAAACGAACAGAATGAATGTATTGATCCCAAAATACTCTTCTGTGGTTTCCAAGCATTACTACTTACTATTTGTCGGAATGAAAACTGAAGTATGTTTAAAACATATTTGAATTTGTTCTTACACTTGTCCCAACTAAAATTGACTAAATAGAAATAATTGCAAACTGGTATGGGTATTAAACTAAATTACTGTTTATTGCTTCAAATATTTGAATTCCTAAATGCAAAAGTATTTGTATGTAACATATGTTTCGTCTTTACAGGTGAGTTCCTTGAGCTGATGAATCAGACGTCCAAACTACGGTACTTGTAAGTACATGGATGCATTTATCTCCAAATGCTGATCTTAGGAAGGAATATGAGTTTTGTAGTCTTTATTCTGTTACTCGAAAATGAATCTGTTTTCTTTAATTAATTAAGTCGCTGGTGAGATACATACCTTGTAATAATTAAATACGGTAAATTAATGATGTTGTCTGGTATCAAACATATATTGCTAAAGATTGTGTCGATCGCGTAGCGATCATCCTCAGAGCTGGCAGCTTCTTGGCCGAAAAGAAAGTTCGTTCATAGTTCGAAGCAGAGATTCGTATTATGTGTCGTGTATTACGTGTCGTTAATTTTCAAGAGAATGTGTGTTCGTAGGCTTCCGCGGCTGTTTTGGCCTTGGCTATACTTCTGCCGAGAGGCTAGCGTGGCGCTTTAATACAGGAGAGGGTGAGTGGGCCGATTGGCGGCATCGGCGACCAATAGGAGAAGGGCAGGTGGCCGGCGATTGGCGGAGAGGGATAAGAGCGATCCCGTGAGACCAAATAAAGGTGGGGGAGGGAGGTGGGGCGGAAAGGGAAGAGTATAGAAAACTCAACAGGTTGGACGTCCACAAGAGGAATCCGCGTGGTCGGGGACCGGAGGAAATGCCAAAAGAAAACGGGACAATAAGAAGCCATGCC
This sequence comes from Gryllus bimaculatus, assembly GCA_017312745.1. NCBI lineage: Eukaryota > Metazoa > Arthropoda > Insecta > Orthoptera > Gryllidae > Gryllus > Gryllus bimaculatus. The sequence continues at coordinate 226,015 of BOPP01000150.1, read as the reverse complement.
TTTAGCCACCCGCGGAGACACCTCTCCAACTTGGCTCTAGGCCACTCTAGGCAACTCGAACCATGCGTGCGTCCTACTTCAGCAGGTGCATGTATGTTTATCTGAGAGGGGTCAGCATTTTAGCTAAATGCAGAATTTTATCTTCCAAGGTTGTTAGCTCTGGGGGTATGGGCGGTGAGATAGTGATGATAGTGAAGAATGAAAGGACAGCACACACATACAGAAATCACAAATATACCCATGCCCGAGGCGGGGCTCGAACCTGCGATCTTCTGGTGCGAGACAACTACACAGCTTTTTTTGGAATGGGTATCCATAAGCAGTGATTTTTATTATTCGGACGAACATAGTATACATTGGAGTAAATTAAATGAAGTGGGGTTGAAGTTAGTTTTAGTTTTAATTCAGTTGACAGTCCTAGGGAATTATTGTGATTTGAATCGGTCTTTGGAACATTTGTATGTGATACGTCGGTATGCAGCATTGCGACCTAGACTGAAGAGTATAGCGCCCGGGGAAGAGTGAAGTTTTAGATAAACATTCTGCTTTACGGTCGCTTAATAAAGGTATATTTAATTTTCTGCATAGCAACCAAAGTCCATTCAACCATTCTAATCTTCTTAAAAATATGTTGTGGATATGAGCATATAAAATGTTCTTTTAAAAAATATTCATGCAGCGCTGTACACGCTTAAGTCGTGATTGGTAGAATGAAAAATTTATATGACAAGCATTTAAAGACAAGACTATGACCAGGGGTTAAGAAATGTTTGAAGTGAATGATGAAACTAACTGCTCGCCAAACCGTACGCTGGGTACCTTCGTTCACCTCCCCCATCCCCTTACGACTGTTGAGATGCATATTTAATCCTGTGAATAGACAAGAAATGAATTGCGGAACTCTGGCCACGACCCTCCCGCGGCGCGCGTTGCAAACTCCGGTCCCAAGTTCAATAGTTGCTCGCCAGGAGGCGCCTTGGCGGGCGGGCGCTGATTCACCGGCGCGTGGGGGAGGGGTGGGGGAAGGTCGGCATGGACGGCGCCGGGCCGCCTCCAGCTGACGTCCTCCTCCTCCTCCTCCTCCTCCTCCTCCTGAGCTACTGGATTTCACCGCCAGCCCGCGCTCCATTTGCATTTTAATGAAACCGCGTGCGGTTTGCGGCCGGGCATCCCTGAAGTGGGCATGTGGCAACAGGGGGTGCAACTCACGACCGCTCGCCCCCACCCCTCACCCTGGATGGTTAGACCTGCCCCACGACTAACTTCCTGCTGAGGAAGTGGAGGGGGGATTGTGGGCTTCATTATGTTGCACGTCGAGTAGTCAGAAATAGCATTTCAACCATCCGTGCGGTACATAGAAGTTATTTTCGGTAAACAGCTGAAACAGCGATTGGTTTCGGGAAATTGTTATTCTTGTTTTGTGCAATACTTAAGGGAAAATAGGACCTTCAATATATTCTAGTTCCCCCTCAAAATTTTGAAATTAGATTATAAACTACTTAAGAAGCATTTTCAGGCGATAATGGACAAAATATTCTGAATATTTATGTTTTCGTGACGGTTTAAATGTATAATGCTTCTCGACCTTAGATTGCAGTACGGGGTTACAGTTAGGGTTATAGCAGGTACGGTGTTGTTACAGGGAAGTACCTCTGATTTTCTCGCACGTTGGCTATCTCATAAGTATTCCTTGTGTAATGAGGAAAATGTTGCCATTTATTTCTTTGTACAGAAATAATTGTTAAAAAAACTTATTTTTGGTAGTGATATAATCGTAGGGCTCTAAGAAAATTACTCTAATAGCGTATTTTTGCAGATTTACAAGTATCATATACGCTTTCTATAAAAAGTAATTTCAATTTAACTCAAACGTGTGCTTTAATCAATACTTCTCACGTCATATCTTTTGAACAACGTATCGTATTGAAGTTTGTTACTTATTTCTTTAGAAAATGGATCCCCTCTCCGCAAAATATCAAATAAACAGGATCTATAATTGTCAATATAAAAAATAAATGTAAATTACCTTCTTTGAATTTCTTCGTTGAAACACGAAAAAGGGGGCATGCGAGAAACATTATACTTTCTCCCCTTATAGGTAAATAGCAAAGAGAAATTATTGTAAACCTGCGTCGGAAATTGGCGATTTTTGATAGAAAAATTTATATTGTGTCGTTGTAACGAAATAGTCAATAAACCTTGTTTCTGGTAATTTCTCTTAATAAGACAATTTTTAATTTAAAAATAATTGTTTCTCAAAAATTGGACCGATTTTTTTCTTTTACTTTCTTTTACTATATCAATGGACGATAAAGAATATAGCGCCAGTCCCATTTTGGGCGAACCCTTCATATTTTGCAAAAAAAATTAACTTTTCAAAACTACAAAATTGAAGATAGAATTTTTTACCTTAAAGCATGTCTGTTCAGAAAAATATGCTCTGAAAAAAATGTACGATGTAAAATGTACAATTTTAGAAAAAAACTATTAGATTTTGCGAAAGTTCTCTAATTTTTGAATTTTTTCAAAAACCACACGAATTTTAAAAAAAGTTTCCCCTCGTATGTATTAAGGGACACTAAAACATATGATGCTAGTCTCATTTTTGGCGTACTCTCCGTATTTTCGAAAATTGCAAAAGTGTAAGATTTCAAATCCACAAAATTAAAGATAGAGAGTTTTGCCTTAAATAATGTCTGTTCAGAAAAATGAGCTCTTCTCGTCGTGTACAGTATTTTCTTAAAAATTGTAGATTTCCCGTAATACGTGCCTGAAATTTGTGCAATTTCTAAAACAAATATTTCTCAAAAACAGTTCTAATTAATTTCGTTAAAAGAGCCTTTTCTTTAAGGGAGATAATAGAACCAGGAAGAGGATGGTAAGTTCGCGCGCTGTCCGTGACCAGTTTGTTAGATTGCGCCTCCTCTATGATCGGAGCTGGTATGATCGGAGAAACCATGGAAAACTACCGATAACTGCCAGATAAATTTTCCTCCAAACAGCAGCTGAATACTCCATAGCTATGTAGCTACTGTTCAAGATCCGCACTCGTCAGTATTTGAACTCTAGAACGTCCCGGACAGGGTCACTGCACCGACAGCAACAAAACTTGTAACAAGTAATGTTACCTCCGTGAGAATTTTGACACCACGAGCAATTGGTAATTGTTTGTAAATGTGTTTAACTTTAATTGAATGTCGGTGGTGAACCAAACATTCCGAAACAAAATGTTTGCAAATGTTGTTTATTGGTGCATATTTAAGTACTTAATATGGTCGCTTTGCGGGTGAAAATACTTGAAATCAATAAATTTAAATGTGGCCAAATATACCAGATAATTTTATCCAATTCGCTGTGGCCGCAGACTCTATATTATAAGTATGTATCATGGCATGTAGCAATGCTAACAATACACATTTGAACTCCAGTCATCTCTTTGATAACTTACAGTAGTTTATAGTTCAGTGTTGGACATGTATTTGATACATTAATAATAGAAAAGTATTCTTTAGTGAAGGACACTAGCTATACAGTGAGGTCGAATGAACCGCTGTCTGGAGAATTCTAGCGTCCAGCTGCTCTTATCGGTAGTTTTGAATGGTTTCACCGATTTTTCAACATCAGGCTAATGCCCGAGCAGTACCCCAATAAATGGGTCACGGACTAAGGACCACATGCGGTCTTTCCTTTCTCTTCCTTGGTCTATCCTCACCCCTTACTTGTTTATGTACATGGAATACCCTTCTGCACATGGCTGGAGACCAGTCGGGAGCTTAGAGTTTGTTCGGCTGAAGCGGTAGGAGCGGAGGTGATAGGAGATAGATGGTTCTGGCAAACGTGTTTGTCGGTGCTGGATCTCTCCATGCAGCAGGTAATTCTCAGCGTCATCTCTTGCGATAAAAACATGCACCACACATACGGGACCCAAGACATTATTTACTAGGCTGTCCGGGTGACGCCGCGTCCATGGCGAAGGTGCCGACGTTTCGGTCACCATTCTGCGACCTTCCTCAGGGCGTAATGCCAACATGGAGTTCGGCATCGTGAGGAAGGTCGCAGATTGGCGACCGAAACGTCGGCACCTTCGCCATGGATGCGGCGTCATTCGGACAGCCTAGTAAATACTGATTCCGGCCGCGGAAGCCTACGGTCTCACGGGACCTAAGACGTTTATGTGCCAGGAAACGCCAATAAATCAATCGGTCATGTAAAGTTTCAAGATCATCATCATCATCATCTCCATCATCATTATTTCACTTCCTGACAAACGGCATTTGAATGCAAAGCGCCAAGACTAGAATGAAAGTATGCACAGCGAGAACGCTAGTCAGATCGACACTGTTGCACAGCTTTTCGTTCGGGCAATATCATAGTGTGCGTTTTCCTCGCAATGTCCCAGTATACCTTGCTGAATGACGATGAGAAAACTCTCTTCTCAGGTTGAGAAGACCAAAATACTGCATAGGGAAGTATACGTACGTACCCCCTAACCCCGTGGCCGCGAGGCTGGAACGCTGATAAAATCCTAGCCCGTTTGAAGGCTGTCGCGTGAAGTACAGACAAGAGAAACGAAAATGTTTGGCTAAACGATAAACTAACCTTTCCCGATGTCTAATCGATTCTCAGTAAACGCGTTTTTTATTTAGTTATTTGCACCAGAAAGGTAAAAAAAAGCACTTATCCAATCAATGCAACCCCTATTCCCATTTAAACAAACGTTTCAGAATTATTTATAATAATGTTCGTAACGGCTGTAGCAAAAATATAGCACTACCCTTTGTGGCAGGCAAGGTGAGTTTGCTATTACTCATAATTTTCTCGTTCCCTTGCCTTTATAAACTCATCACTTTTCATACGATTTTTATCATTGTCATGTACTCACTAATATGTTAAAGAGCTGAGATTTGAAGCTCACAATCAGAAAGAAAATACAATCCTTTGTGTTTTATATTCGGAAGATTTTAATACTTGTGGTACAAGAACCGAGATCGTCGTCAATATTATCGTCTCTCTAAAAATTAGTGGCATTAATAATGCATAGACATTTATTTTCTAAAGTTAGTGTGTCATCGCAAACATTTTTACAAAATTATTCGCAACAATCTTAAAAACTGCTTTTATTTTTAAATCGTTCCAAAGACTTACGTATTAAAATGCATTCTGACGGATTCCACTGCATTGTCTTTGTTATTGTTATGATTCTTTTCAAAAGTATGGGCTGTTGTAAAGTTCTCCGCAAATTGGACTCTTTTGTTGGGGCTTTAAGACTACGTGGACTTCAATCATCAGTATTCTAGTTTTGGTTCCTGACTAAGAACGATGTCACTGATTGTACGAGTACATGTAACTTGTGTTGTTCCTTTGCTGAGAGAATAAAAGATTTAATTAGAAGGAGGATTAGGACGATGTAATTTTGCCTTGCATTTAGTGAAGGTTTTTTTTATATCCACAGAATAAATTACTCACAGCTGATTTTTCGTAATTCGTGTATCCACCGATTGGAGCCGAATTTGCACAAAGATTTAAAATACCACCGTACCTTCATTTCAGATGGAATATTATAAATTATATTTACAATTTCAAAATTCGTGAAAAAGTACTGGCTACAAATACAATACTGTGAGCAGTGTGGATTCACCGCTTCGTATTGTGATCAGGAAACCAAGCTGCACTACAATAATTTTATGATTACAAAACCGACTACCAGCTGTGTCGGATGTTTCATGTTTCTGTTATTAATTATACGGTCAACTATTGACCAAACAAAAAAATGCAAGGGAAATTATGCATTGCTACAAGCAGAACACAATTTATATAGTATATGTATTCTGTTTGTTTTATTATAAACTAATCGAATTTACTGAAACGCTTTACAATGCAATATCCGTGGCAATTTTCCTTTCACGCAATTACTGCGTGTGGAGTGAGCGGCCACAGCGGTCCCGCAAACCAACGCTTGTCACGACCATTTATCGCAAACATATGTAAAATGCAGTGAATGACACTAAGAGGCAGCAACGAACGGTGGCCTACTGGATGGCCTTAGACGGTCTCTTAAGCCAAATTAAATATCTTTTCTTGAATAAGAATACGTTATACGTTACTTCTCCACATCCGCAGGAACTTTAGAATTCTGATCACGAGCGCAAACAGAAAGTACGCGCGGCTCTTAGAATTGCTTGCCATAAAATATTTTTTTTTCTTTTTTTCGGCTCCTGGTACCTCTTTTTTATAGTTTCATTCCATTGTGTATTTTTACCGCGTGTTGAAAAGGAGTAGGAGCGGAAGATAACAACGCGGGCTTAGGGAAAGGGAGGTACGCGTTGCTTCGTGCGTTATCTGCAGGGGGTTCCGAGCGCAGATGGAAAGCACATTGCGCCAGTGAATGTTTTCGTTCTGCAGGTCAACGCAATACGACGCAGATCACAAAACTGAAGATGTAAATGCAGACCGTCTTCCGTTTTATTTCGTTTTCTTCTGTTTTAAGAAAGCAGGAGCTGTGAGAGAACGAAAATATATTAAAACGAATTACCGAGTGAGCAGTTTTAGAAATTTTATTTTCAAGAACGAAAATTACGTAGTTGCTTTCACTGTGGACTTTAAAATAATATCTTCGCTCTGCACCTGGTGCGAGTTTTGGAGCAAGGAGTTCTCTTCTAGCGAGAATCGCTCTTTGCCCACCATTTTATCTCTCAACCATATCTTTTTTGTAATATTTCTCCCTCCCTTATCTCTCCTTTTTCTAATTCCTTTCGTTCCATTGACTTCAATTTCTCTATTTTGTTCTCACATTTCTTCCCGTTTGTGCGGTGTACCAAGCAATCCAAGAAAGTCTCCTTAGGTCGCCTACAAAAAGAAAATACTACCACACCACGGACTTTTTATTGTAGCAAGTAGAGAGCGATTTTTCTTCGTCACCACCAGAAATGAGATATTGGTAATTCGATCAACTTTTGTACCCCTGTTGAGGAAGTTGCACAAGACCTGTGCCAGTGTTTGCCAGCCACCTGCACCAGCCCCACCATCACTTTGATACGTAAAGTACTGACTGGTCTGGAATTACTCGAGGTGTAAGAAAATATAGATATCGCTTTCATCGAGATTCAAATATGAGAGTAGGTGAACATAGGTCGGCTTTCTGGATACACCTTAGGATTGAAACCTGAAGCTTTGTACAAGGAGAGATAGTTCAGGACTTCAACTGATGTCACTGCAGTCCCTCTGACCGGGAGTTCCTAGGGTACCACTCCCGTCGGTGGTAGGATTTTTGACACTGGCTTGTCAGATAGGTCGAATTCAGTCGCTGGAGAGAAATGGAGGTTCAGTCATGGAGGAGAATTCTGGTGGCCGGCTACTCTGATCGGTAGTTTTCCGTGGTTTCTCCGATGAGCACCAGATGAATGCCGGAGCACGATACTTGCAACGTACCACTGATCTTCCTTCTCATCCTTTGTCCTATCCTCTCCCCTTACACACACACACTCCTAACCTGCACTAGACAAGCACACATGCCGGGAGAGCGGTCAGGGCTTAGAGCTTGTGGCATAAATTCGTGTAGTGGCCTGTGGCCTGAACTAGGGAAATAGAGGAGAGATTTCTAAACATCACGTGAGGATTAGTGTATTTTTCTTTCGGCCACTCTGAGTACTTGCAGCTTCTAGCTGGAAGGACGCTTAAAACGAGTTTTCCGGAAGGCTAAGGACTAACTATTTCGAACATAAACAAACTGCTTATGTGGCTCAGGACATTCATTAACTTACATAGTATGTCCCTACAGAGCCTCTGACCTTTACGTCTTAGGGTTCGTGCCACGACACTATCTAGATAGGTATGTCGAATTCAGCCGCTCTCTGGAAGAAAATTCGAGCGATCTGCTCTCATCAGTTGTTCCCATAGTTTCTTCGGTCAACGCCAGGTGAATGCTGGAACAGTTCCCTTACGAACGGACCACGCGCGATCTTTTATTCCTATTCCTTGCCCTACCTTCACTCCTTACTTACATACGCACAGACTTACATGCAATACTCTACCACGCACCTTGGGAGACTGGTTAGAAACTTAGAGCTTGGCCTATCTGGGGAGGTAACCCTCTGTTAGGAGATACCTGTTTGGGAAAACATCGCAAACCTACTTGTAGGTCGGTACCGGATTAACCATACACCGAGGCAAGGATTGCCAACTCCCCCCGCGATAAACATTCACTAAACTTACGAGACAAATGGCCACAGGAGTTGACGCTCCCGGACACTAGAAATAATCAGTCAATCGCATATAACCCGAGGGAAGGCCAAGGGGTGCGAACAAGAAGCTCGGAGGTAAAATCCTTGACTTAAAACAGGGGAGAATCCAGAGAGAAATTGGGAGGGGAATTTAAAAATTTTTTGGTCGAATATGTCACATTTACAGATTTTCTTAAAATGTCCCAGGCTACACTCAGATCATTCTGCGACATAATTTTAATCGTTTTAATGATTATCCAAAAATGTTTCTTGCTTGAAAGTTTCGTGACAAGTTAAAATTAATAGTTACTGGACAATTTTAGGGGATGGGGTAAATTTCCCTAATTTCCATCCTCGTGAATCCAGCCTGCTTGAAGGCTTCTTAGTACCCGGAGCAGTGCATGATAGTGTCACATAATAGTCCTGTCGGCCTCTCTTATTTTCATATAACCCGACGGCATTTTTTGCGAGAGCCTTCGGCTGTTGTCGAACATACGGGATAAGACGACAGGTAGAAAACTTCGCAAGAAAAAAATGCTTGCATTAAAGTTAGAAACTTACCTTATTGCTTTAGGTAAATGCTGGTGGTAATAAATATGTGTTGATAATATTGAGACTAAGAAAATGGAGTAGCTGATAAGTTTATAAATTGCTATTTATTTATTCTCTTTTCGAATTCTCTGTCACGAGGGTAATGTCAGGAAAGAAACGAGGTGGAGTTGGATTGGGATAAAAGAACGACTAGCTTGGCCATCACTGCAAATGTTTTCAGTACTAGGTTTATTCATTTGACTGCGGATTTCTTCGTGCATGCGGTTGACCTTTTGCAATAGCATCCCTTACGGTGATTAAACAAATGAATAGGCAAGTGGGCAATCGCATTTACAATAGATTAGCATGTATTTTACATGTTCATTGCAAGTGTGCCGACGTCCAATTTTTGAAAACTTTCATGCGTATAATCCAAATGAATAGCTTGCAATAGAAGTATATTCATCACAATAATATACTATGAAATAATGTTCACAGTCCTTGATGAAAGAAAACTCGTATATGTATCAGATTCAGATGTGTGGATAATACTTCATAATGTCTTTTCATTAATGAATTACGTTAAGTTCAATAAAAGAATTGAATACGTTTTTCGTCAGAAAGGTGGTTTTTAGAGAGAGACATATGCTTCTGAGTCGTGAATTCCTGATTTGAGGATATTGAGTATAAGGTTCAGCGCAATAAATCCTTCCATTTTCCCTATTCGCTACTTGGGTGAGTGACTAATTATCGAATCCCGTTGCGTTGGCTACTTAGTTACTCCCGTAAGTATAGCGCGTGTTACATATCAGGACATAGTGGTGCTCTGGCGTGGCTGAAACGAGATCCTGCGCCGAACTAAACTTTGGTTTGCGCCATTTTCCCGCTACAGGTGTCTCACCCAGCAGGGCAGCATCCCGGCTGGGACAAGTTCCAAGGTCACCTGGATGGTCTACAGACAGGTGTGGTACTGTTGAACATGTACATGTGTGTGTGTGTGTATGTGTGGGTGGTAGACCAGAGGAGACACGGAAGAGAAGATCGTGCTTGGTGCGGGACCTTTGAGGGCATTGTGCACGTAAGCTTCTGCGGCTCGAGTTCATGAGTTCTTGTCTGTCCGGGTGACGCCGAGTCGTCGACTGAGAGACCGACGTTTTGCCTGTCATGTCGTAGGCTTCCTCAGGACGCAGTCACACTACCTGAGGGTCTCTGCCCTGAGGAAGCCTGCGACATGAGAGGCAAAACGTCGGCCTCTCAGCCAACGACTCGGCGTCAACCGGACAGCCAAGAAGTCACACTAATAGGGCATTGCTCCAACATTCTCCTCGCGTTGATCGCAAAGGCCACGGAAAGGAGCCAAAAAAGTGCAACCGCCCTCTACCTTCTCGTCCACACATTTGTGAAATTCCACCTAGCTACGTATCTTCACAGGAAGCTCATTGGTCAGAGTGCTTGCTTTCCATGACGCAGTCCTCGGTTCGATTCCCGGTCAGGGCAAATTTAAGTGTGTGCTTTCATTGCAATGACCCTGTATCCGTTGCCGAATGCTCACTTCTTAGGATGAGAAGACCAGAATGCAGCGTATGTCATTGTACTCAACACATGTACCCCATAACTCTTGGCCGCAAGGCTGGAATGCAACAGTGTTGTCATTGAGTTATCGCACGTGGTTCGCCACTCGCTGCATTCGTTGGTCCAGTGAAAAGTCAAAGAGGACATGCGCAGCTTTGTCACCTCCATTGCATTCTCAACTGACGTCACTGCAGTGCCTCTGACCGGGAGGTCCCAGGAGCAAGTCCTGACAGTGGAAGAATTTCCGTCGCTAGCAAGATATATGCTGTATTCAGTTGCTGCCTTGAGGTGAATTCTAGTACACGGCTTCTCTGATCGGTAGTTTTGTGTAGTTTCTCCAACGCCAGGCGAATGCCGCAGCAGTACCCTAACAAACGGGCCACGCGTGATTATTTCCTTCCTCTTCCTTGTCCTATTCTCACCCCTTGCTTACACTGACATGCACAACACATGTCGGGAGTTCCATCCCGAGCTTAGAGCTTCTCCCGAATTGGACGGTGCCCCGCTGATGGGAGATACCTGGTTGCGGAAGATGCGGCCAGCACACGTGTCGGTTAGCAACACAACTCGCCATCCAGTGGGGCAAGATCACGGCAACTTCATGAGGCAAATGTGTGCACTATATTTACGGGCTAGCACACGTGTAGGTTAGCAGCAGAACTTGCCATCCAGCGGGGGAAGATCACAGCAAGTTCATGAGCAAAATATGCACTATACGTACGGGAACAGCCGTTGACGCTCACTAAATCACTAAAAATCACTAAAAATCAATCAATAATCATTTGTATTCCTAGTCGAGATAGTTGATCTAC
>BOPP01000150.1:198676-209592 GCA_017312745.1 Gryllus bimaculatus | reverse complement strand
GCTGCGGAGGTGGCGACGGAGGTGGAGGTGGCGACAGGCGGCGGAGGTTGGCGAAGGCGGCGGAGGTGGCGAAAGGGCGACGGAGGTGGGCGAAGGCGGCGGAGGTGGCGAAGGCGGCGGAAGGTGGTGAAGGCGGCGGAGGTGGTTGAAGGCGGCGGGAGGTGGTGAAGGCGGCGGAGGTGGTGAAGGCGCGGAGGTGGTGAAGGCGGCGGAGGTGGTGAAGGCGGCGGAGGTGGTGAAGGCGGCGGAGGTGGTGACAGGCGGCGAGGGTGGCGAAGGCGGCGGAGGGTGGCGAAGGCGGCGGAGGTGGCGAAGGCGGCTGAAGGTGCGAGAAGGCGGCGGAGGTGGCGAAGGCGGCGGAGGTGGCGCGAGGGGGGGAGTGGCGAAGGCGGCGAGGTGGCCAGAAGGCGGCGGGAGGTGGCGAAGGGCGGGCGGAGGTGGCGAAGGCGGCGGAGGTGGCGAAGGCGGGCGGAGGCTGGCGAGAAAAGTGCGCCGCCGAAATGCGCGCGGGCGAAATGTACGCGTCGCGGCTCGGTCGGCGCTCCCTGCGAAATGCAGATGTCGCGACAGCCAAACAAAATGCGAAATGTCGTGCGGCTTGACTCGCGATGACAGATGACAGCTCATGTGCCCGCTGCTCTCTCTCTCCACGTTCTGACCATAAAAAATGAATTTACACATTGCGGTATGAAATGGTCCTTCGGTTGGAAGTGCTCCCGTTGTCTCTGTGAGATACGAACAGAGCCTCGCGAATGTGCTATCGATCCAGGCTTCTTGTGTGCTCAGATTTTAAGCGCGAGTATTATATCTTAATGTATAATTCCGCTGAGATAGCACAGGCCGCCGATTGATGTCACTGTAGGCCCCCTGACCGGAAGGGCGTGGGGTTCGAGTCCAGATGATGGCATTAATAAATAGCTAGGTTAAACTCAGATGCTGGCTAGCGAAGAAATCTAGCGATCGGCTCCTACTCAGGCATAGTCTATCAACTCCTACTCGGATGAATGCTGGAGTTGTGCTCTAAACAGGCCACGGACCGCGCGCAATCTTTCCTTCCTCTTCCTTATCCTATCCTCATTCCTTACTTACACTTACGTGGTCTGCACCACCATGCATGTCCCGACACCAGCCGCGTTCTTAAAGCTTCTCGCAAATGGATGGTGCTCCGCTGTTGGGAGAACACCTGTTTGTGGAAAACCCTACGTCGGGGTCGAAGTGTACATCCACGTCGGAATTTGAGATCCAGCGTGGGAAGTTCAACGCAAACCCGACGATAAAAAATCAATCAATCAATCTCTCTAAATGTGGATGTAATTTTCCTGAAAAGTCGATGTAAGAGACTTCAGCTGGGTGCGGTCGTGCATAATTTCGCAGCGTGAGCTTGAGCATATCTTCTTGAGTGAGTGATATTTGGGGTTAAAAATGTTTTGGTCTGTATCTACGAACTTCTATAAATACTCTAAAAAATATTTTCTCCGTTTATTCTGAAACGGGTTGAATGCACAGCATTGGAGAAAGGACAATCCGTATCGAAAACTTTGTACTTTGAAAGTGAATTTCTCCCAATAAATTATTTTTGGTGCGAATATTTGAAAGTAAGCAGTTTCCTTTCTCCTCATACCAAATCTTGGAGGAATGATTTTGGACAGAAATTGTTCATGACGTTGATAAGATCAATGTCACAAAAGTCTATTTCTTTATATGAAGGCCATGGGACAGTAAAATGTTAAACCTCACTGGCCACAGAAAGCCTCCCGTTATTAGTAAATATTAATGTTTTCATCTTGATCGAAGTATGTGTCTCACCGTGTTATAATTGTCAAAAATACATTATTGTAACAAGAAAAAACACATGCACCAAGAACATTGGTATAATGTAGTCACACTTAAGGATGTAATAGTAGTCCAGTAAAATAATTGTCCAGACTGGAATAGCAGCACCGTCCCAAAACATTTACAAAGTAGTCCTTCTATACGTACTCTTTGGCATAAACCATACCTTTCACTTACTATCGATATGAACATATGTATATACTCATGCGACATGCGACATCGCGACCGTATCGAGCAGTGCTGGCGACACCTTGCGGCACGGCCGAGAAAGACGCGAAATGCCGTGAGATATTCCATTGTGAAGACAGGTCTCACGCTCCAAGAAATAAAACCTTAAAAAAAAGTATAGTACAAAGAATATATACCACCAGTGTTCATTATTTTGATCAGCAAATATTGTGTAAAAACGGTGGAGTATAAATCGAAGAAAAGGACTGGAGGCGAGTAAAGCACGGACACAGCAGCCAGCTGCTAGAATTCTCCTCGATACAACCGCTGGACTCACTCTAGCTATGTAGCTACTATTCGAAATGCGACTGCCATCAGGAGTGGAACCGCAGGGCCTGTCGGTCAGAGGCACTGCAGCGACATCAGATGATGCCCTGAGCAATCTCTCCATTGTTAAATCTTTATTCTCGTATGACGTAAAGAAAGCTTCTTGTATATTTTACAAAAAAAAAAACAACAACAACAAAACAATGTCGCTTATGCAAACAATAAGTATGGTCTGTGTTTATCGATCGGTCTGTGTTCATCGATCATTGTAGTTTGTTGCCGGGTGATTCGGGGCAGTGAGGCGATTTGGGCCTCGTCAGGTCGACCCCCCGGAGAGGGGGGGGGCAAAAGCATTCTTTCTCACGCCAAAAAAGTGAAGACCCTTGAGGTAAATTCCGGTAATTTATTAGATACTATCTCAATTTGTTCATCATATGTTCCAAAGTTCGAGTATTTACATAAATTTTATATATTGTATAATTTACAAAGTTTGTTAACAGCATACGCGTATTACATTCTTGCTTGTATTTGTTTATTAAACATTCTATTTAATATTTTCTAGGGATATTTTTGCAGAGAAAAAAGATTTTGCGATATTGCCTAAGATTTGGAAAGCTTCCTTCCGTTACCAACTGTTACCTTCACCGGATATTCTAGCTTGCTGGCAAAATTTATTATATTCAAAAATTGTTGAAAACTGCCTACTTAAAAAAGTATTCAATAAACAATGGAGAATCGTCAGTTAATTAATTACTTTAATTCATTCGTAATTTCTTTAGAAATCATGTAAATGAATTGCCTTAAAAAATGGAAGAATGTTAATTTGTAGTTGTAATTTTTCATGCATTCTTCATATTGTCTAAGCAGTATGTCTATCGTTGTCTGTGACGTCAGATCACATACGTAGTTTCATGGATAATGTTATACTTTTGACTGCCTAAATTACAATTTCGAACATTTCTGAAAAAATAAGTTAACCGAAAGAAAGTGGTATCTCATCGTACTCGCGGCTTTGGGATTTTCAAATGGATATATTTATTTCTGAACGTACTTTCTAAAGCTTCAATAGCACTTACACAATTTTCCAAATTTGCACCAAATATTTTGATCTAAATTTGACTTCGAATAGCGTAAAGAATGCTTAATATAATTGTGCTGGTCTTATGTTCTTTAAAATCTCAAATTTTGCAAAAACTGCAAATGTGAAAATTTTTGAAGGCGATTTCTAGCAACAATAATATTGAAGGTGTATATATTTTTCCTTAACGAAATCTGTTTCCTAGAAACGGATTTTAAATATTTCATGTATAATTTTTCGAAAATATAAGTTTTGGGGTAATTTGGAGCAAAATATAGGAAATTTAAAAAATATTTAACGCATTTTCTCTTACAAAGTGCAACAAAATATTTTCTTCAAATTTTTTTTGCAGATGGAAGAAGAAATACTTAAAAGAATGCCGTGGGTCTCATTTTAGTTGAATTCTCTAAATACATCAAAACTGCAAATTTTGAAAATATGCTAAAAGGATGTTTCTGCAACACTAGTTTTCAATACCAATTATTTGCCATTTTCAGTTGTGAAGAATTTATGAAACACTGGTATTCGAATAAACCATTTTGATTTTTCAATTTGTTGAACGTTATATTACAGAGTTGGACAGAGCGCAATAGTTGCCTAACCTCCCAAAAATTAAAAATGAGTTATTAAAACCATTAGTTAGTTAGTTAGTTAGTTAGTTAGTTAGGTACATTCTCGAAATAGGAAAGTAAGAAACTAAGTTATTTATAAGAAATTATTAAAATTAAATTCTTCAATGCTTACCGTCTAATTTTTTAAATACACTGAGAGATGATCAGTAATCGAAAAGAGAAATAAAATTCCGAGATTCCTGCCCATGAACCTGACTAGACATTAAATTCGAATACGCAATGTTGCTTTCAAGTTCCTTTAATGTAAAATGTGAAACTATAATAGGAATGATACATTCACTAAAACAGCAAATTAATAGCACAGTGTACCAATGTGTTTACCGAACCACAGGAATACAATTTCGAATACCTTACTGCATAGAACATTTTTCAATTATTTAATATTAATATCTAACAACAATCAAAACAAAACTAATACTCCAACGTTTTTGTCAATGTTATACATTTTGCAGCTCAAATTCTCAACAAAAGAATAAAGTTTCATAACGTGAAAATTTTATTATTGATATAATATTCCCGTGTGCAGGTGAGAACGCGGCATGAAGGCACTAAGGGCAGTGAATGACTCTTCCAAAACTCCCCAAGTCAGGTATGACTATTGAACATATCAAATTACACCTACAGTGAGCGGAATGAGAGGGCAAAGGCCCTCAGTATCGCCTGTGGAAGATCATACCACAGCACATAGAAACGAACCCAACATGATAAACGAAAAAAATATATTCTCTGCAATGCAGGGGATAAGGGGGCAGAAGCCCATCGCATGGCCGGTGGGAGAGATGCGTCAGCACTAAGAAACAACAAAGGCAACATATGAAAATCGCAAGAGAAAATAAATGTGCTGCATTGCAGCGGGATAAGAGGCAGAAGCCATCGGATGGCCGTGGGAGAGAATGCCGTCAGCACTAAGAAACAAGCCAAACAATGAAAATCGAAGAAAATATATTCTCTGCAGGGCAGGGATATGGCGGTCAGAAGCCATCGCATGGCTGTGGGAGAGATTGCGCAGCATAAGACCAAAGCACATATTGAAAAATGGGAAGAAAATATATTCTCTTCAGCTGCAGGGATAAGGGGGCAGAAGCATCGGGCATGGCTGTGGAGAGATGCGTCAGACTAAGAAACTAAGCAACACATATAAAATGGAAGAAAATATATTCTCTGCACAGTGCAGGGGATAGGGAGAAGCCCATCGGCATGGCCGGTGAGGAGAGATTCGTCAGCACTAAGAAACAAAGCAACATATGAAAAATCGAAGAAAATATATTCTCTGCAGTGCGGGGATAAGGGCGCAAGAAGCCATCGCATAAGGCCTCGGTGGGAGAGAATGCGTCAGCACTAAGACACAAAGCAACATATGAAAATCAAGAGAAATATTTCTCTGCAGTGAGGGTATAGGGGGCAGAAGCCTATCGGCATGGCCTGTGGGAGAGATGCGTCAGCACCAAGAAACAAGCACATATGAAATCGGAAGAAAATATATTTCTGCAGTGCAGGGGATAAGGGGGCGAGAAAGCCCATCGGCATGGCCTGTGAGAGAGATGCGTCAGCACTAAGAAACTAAGCAACATATGAAATGGAAGAAAATATATTCTCTGCAGTGCAGGGGATAAGGGGGCGAAGCCCATCGGCATGGCGGTGGGAGAGATTCGTCAGCACTAAGAAACAAAGCAACATATAGAAATCGAAGAAATATATATTCTCTGCAGTGCAGGGGATAAGGGGGCAGAAGCCCAACGGCATGGCGGTGGGAGAGATGCGTCAGCACTAAGAAACAAGCATACATGTGAAATGAAGAAAATATATTCTTGGCAGTGTGCAGGGGATAAGAGGTCAAAAGCCCATCGGCAAGGCCGGTGGAGAGATGCGTCAAGCACAAGAACAGCAATATATGAAAATCGAAGAAAATATATTCTCTGCAGTGCAGGGGATAAGGGGGCAGAAGCCCATCGGCATGGGAAGGTGGAGTGTGCGTCAGCACTAAGAAACAAAAGAACAATATGAAAATCGCAGAAAATATATTCTCTGCAGTGCAGGGGAATAAGGGCGGCGAAGCCCATCGGCATGGCCGTGGAGAGATGCGTCAAGCACTAAGAAAACAAAGCAACATATGAAAAATGGAAGAATATTTCTCTGCAGTGCAGGGGATAAGGGGGCAGAAGCCCATCGGATGGCCGGTGGGAGAGATCGTCAGCACTAAGAAACAAAGCAACATATGAAAATCGAAGAAAATTTATTCTCTGCAGTGCAGGGGATAAGGGGCAGAAGCCCATCGCATGCCGTGGGAGAGATGGCGTCAGCACTAAGACAAAGCAACATATGAAAATCGAAGAAAATATATTCTCTGCAGTGCGGGATAAGGGGCAAGAAGCAATTGATGGCGGTGGAGAGATGCGTCAGCACTAAGAACAAAGCAACATATGAAATCGAAGAAAATATATTCTCTGCAGTGCAGGGGATAAGGGGTCAAAAGCCCATCGGCCATGGCCGGTGGGAGAGATGCGTCAGCACTAAGAAACAAAGCAACATATGAAATCGAAGAAAATATATCTTGCAGTGCAGGGGAAAGGGGCAGCAAGCCCATCGCATGGCCGGTGGGAGAGATGCGTCACACTAAGACAAAGCAAACATATGAAAATCGAAGAAAATATATTCTCTGAGTGCAGGGATAAGGGGGCAGAAGCCCATCGCATGGCCGGTGGGGAGATGCGTCAGCACTAAGAAACAAAGCAACATATGAAAATCGAGAAAATATATTCTCTGCAGTGCAGGGGATAAGGGGAGAGAAGCCCATCGGATGGCCGCTGGGAGAGATGTGCAGCACTAAGAAACAAAGCAACAATGAAAATCGAAGAAAATATATCTCTGCAGTGCAGGGTATAAGGGGGACAGAAGCCATCGGCATGACCGGTGGGAGAGATGCGTCAGCACTAAGAAACAAAGCAACATATGAAAATCGAAGAAAATATATTCTCTGCAGTGCAGGGTTAAGGGGCAGAAGCCATCGGCATGGCGGTGGGAGAGGCGTCAGCACTAAAAACAAAGCAACATATGAAACATCGAAGAAAATATATTCTCTGCAGTGCAGGGTTAAGGGGCAGAAGCCCATCGGCATGGCCGTGGGAGAGATGCGTCAGCACTAAGAAACTAAGCAACATATGAAAATGAAGAAAATATATTCTCTGCCGTGGCAGGGTACTAAGGGGCAGACCATCGCATGGCCGGTGGGAGAGATGCGTCAGCATAAGACACAAGAAAATATGAAAATCGAAGAAAATTATTTCTGCAGTGCAGGGTATAAGGGGCAGAAGCCAATGATGGCGGTGGGAGAGATGCGTCAGCACTAAAGACACAAACGCAACATATGAAAATCGAAGAAAATATATTCTCTGCAGTGCAGGGGATAAGGGGTCGAAGCCATTAGGTCTACGCCGGTGGGAGAGATGCGTCAGCACTAAGACAGCTAAGCAACATATGAAATCGAAGAAAATATATCTCTGCGTGCAGGGGTAAGGGGGAGGAAGCCCAACGCATGGCCGGTGGGAGAGAAGCGTCAGCACTAAGAAACAAAGCAACATATGAAAATCGAAGAAATATATTCTCTGCAGTGCAGGGGATACGAGGCGAGAAGCGATAGGCATGGCCGGTGGGAGAATCGTAGCACTAAGAAACAAGGCAATATGAAAATCGAAGAAAATATGATTCTCTGCAGTGGCAGGGATAGGGGTCAAAGCCCATCGCGCATGGCCGGTGGAGAGATGCGTCAGCAACTAAGAAACAAAGCAACATATGAAAATCGAAGAAAATATATTCTCTGCAGTGGCAGGGATAAGGGGTCAAGCCCATCGGGCATGGCCGGTGGGGAGAGAAGCGCTCAGCACTAAGAAAGCAACATATGAACATCGAAGAAAATATATTCTCTGCAGTGCAGGGGATAAGGTGTCAATGCCTGATGCATGGCCGGTGGGAAGATGCGTCAGACTAAGAAACGAAGCAATATCTGAAAATCGAAGAAAATATATTCTCTGCAGTTGCAGGGGATAAGGGGCAGAAGCCCATCGCATGGCCGGTGGGAGAGATGCGTCAGCACTAAGAAGACAAGCAACATATGAACATCGAAGAATAATATCTCTCTAGTGCAGGGGATAAGGGGCAGAAGCCCATTCGGCATCCGGTGGAGAGATCGTCAGCAATAAGAAAACAAAGCAACATATGAAAACGAAGAAAATATATTTTCTGCAGTGCAGGGGAAAGGGGGCAGAAGCCATCGGCATGGCCGGGGGAGAGATGCGTCAGCACTAAGAAACAAAGCAACATACGAAATCGAAGAAAATTTATTCCTCGCAGTGCAGGGGATAAGGGGCAGGACCTCGTCGGATTGGCCGCCAGGATATCTTTCCATCTTGCTCGCAGAAACTAATGTTTAAATTGATAACTAGGGCACTTCGAATGTAGTCAACTCGGCCGGAGCGATGGGCTTTGTGCAGTGAATCTGTTTGTCGTAATAATGAAAATTTTTGTATCTGTACATCAATACCTCATATTTTAACGGTAAGTGGTTTTTTGATGTTGAATTAAATATGGAATTGACATTTAATTTTTTTATTTAGTTTCTTGGTGTGTTTTTTTAATGCAGTAAGTAAATAATAAATTTTGAATTTTTATATATAATTATAATTTACTAAATGTTTTGTGCGGTATAATGTAACGGTCTTAATTTTCTTTAAAGAGGAAAATGTTCATTGCTTTGTGTTTAGATTTCTGTGAAACACTAGACATCTTTAAAATGTGACTACCCCAAACAAGTCTTTTAATCTTTTACTTGATGAAGAATGTAATTTATTATGTATATTACAAGAGGTTATCCATTTCTCTTTTCAGACAGCGAAAGATGAGCTTTTTTACCTTTAGTATTTTAATGCTATTAATTTTCGATTTAGAACTCTTTCGTTTCTATGAAATTAAGAGACAGTAAATAATGCAGAATTTGAACTCAAAGAACATATAATTTTCAACTATATTTTTAGATGACAATCTGTCCAATTACTATTTTGTGCGTACTGCGATATACAAGAGCACTTACGAAGTAAGTTTCAATTACGGCTAACAGCAAGTTCTCGTAGTTGGAAAAGTATTTTGCGCGTGCGGTGTGAAGATGTATGCGGTACTACTGGACAGATTTGTATTGGGATACGGTTTTTCCAATTAATTAACATAATCACTTTTCTTTTTTATGACAATGATAGTTTGTATTTCTCAAATTATTGCCGTTGGCATCTGATATCGTTAGGTATATACATGCGAATTAATTATATATCAGATTTAATGATTAAGGAATTAAATTAGATCATTTTGAAATCGCTGATACAATTATAATAATTGCTTCGTGAAAATTTTGAAAAAAATTTTAAAAAAGAGCCGTACATAATAAACGATCCATTTATAAAAATTAAACGTAAAAACTAGCGAATTACAGAATATTAATAAAATAATAATAGTAAGTAAAATAAATATCATGCTACACCAAAATACATGTGTACAGTATAAGATATTTGTTTTAATGTAATGTGTAATCTATTGAAATACAAATTAATTATAACAATATTACATTCATATAGAAAATTTTAGTTATCAGTGCCACGATTGTCTCCCAAGAACAAATATTTGACAATATTACAGTAAATGTAGAAGAATTTTTAGTGACAGTATCACATTCTATTTCGTGAATATACTCGTAACTATGGATGAGCAGTTCTAATTTCAAGCCAACGCTGCTTGCGAGTTTAGTCTGTGAGAACTTTTGAAACGCATAGGGACCATAACATAATGGACAATTATGTCTTTTACTGTCGGCTATGGGTCGATTATCGATTGGTGCGGTGTCTGGTAACATGAAGATCTGGTACAGAAGTCGCAAATATTGCCCGGTCGTCGAGCTCATTTGCGTCATCCTTCGTGAGATCCAGTCAGTGGACGGCCTTCCATGAACAATCGTGATGAGCAGAGAGATAGCGGCCAATGTGGAGAACCATCATTTCACAATTCACAGAACACGTAAAATGTCCCGCAGATCTTCGGTTCCGTATTACACGAAATATAAGAAACATTTGCGCATGTTTCCATCATTTGACATGGTCTGGAGCATCTGAATGATGCCGACTTCTAGATCACGTGGGAGGATTTGCTCCCTAATGATATTGCTCTTTTCGAATTTCGGTTAAAACAGGAATTTTTCAACGTTTCGCTTACCAGGAATCTGGTAAAGAAGGCTTAGAGTCTTATTAAAACACAGTTTGGCCTTTGCAGAATAGAAACAGTTTCCATTTCTAGCGGACATAAGGGAAGAAAGGTAATAAAAACTTCCATGCTTGCCTCTTATTCTATTTTAGAATTAATCAAGCTAAAAAAATATTCTCCTCTGATAGTTGACGGGGTAAAGCTAAAGACAGAATGAGAAGCGATAATTGTTGAAAAATTTTGATGCGATGAATTTGATGTATTTCAGAATATTCCCAATGAAAGTTTTGTATTTCTTTGATAATCGTTCTGAATTATGAAATAATAATTACAATACAACAAAACAATAAATGTCAGATTTTACTAAAAATCACTTATTCGTTTCTTTTTCATTAGCGTTCTTAAGACAAAAATATATTTCAATCAGTACAGGATAGTCATATGCTTCATGGTAAGCATAATTGATTAATATGAATATCCTAGGTTAAGGATAATTTGTTATGAGTGAAATTAGCATTGAGCCAAACGCTGGCAATATCAGTTGTCAGTTGTACATAGTTATATTCGTGACTCGATTTACGAAGACCATCCAACAAGCTGGCGTGTGACCGGACGGCGATCGGCCGCCGTGGGCGGGGCGA